>OU426978.1:104157689-104655189 GCA_911387785.2 Aelia acuminata | reverse complement strand
AAAGGATCTGAATTATTCATCTCTGAAGTTAATTAATTCAAACCCAACTAGTTCAGTTCTTCGAGTAAGGGGTAAAAAAACTTATTTGGCTTTCGAAGAAATTTATTGAAGTCAGCGGAAGTATATTTTGAATAAAATTTTTACATTTTTTTTTTCATATTGCCTCATACCGTAGGAACTTCAATATCTGTACCCAGAGCTAAACAACGTGTTCTTTTTAATGCATTTTATTTTTATTGCATTTAACAATATTGACTTTAATATCATGATATAATAATTGCAATTACTGATCGACGTTAATGATAATGTGGAAATCGTTCATTATGTTACCTCTAAAAGTAACAATAGCAAAAAAAGTTTTCATAGCTCATAGTTTTGAAAAAATGGCTCTTCAGAACAAATACAAAAATGTGTCATGGTGTTTTTTACCTCAGATATGTCCCTAATCTATAAACCTATGTCCATACTGGTTAATATTTAACTATATGATACTAATATAGTGCAAGTGTTTGTGTGATCATATCCTGCGTTAAGGAAGGAGGAAAAACGAAACAGATATGTTTGTATTGTAGCGTGAAACAAAACAAAACATATGATTTAAAAGAGTTCTTGTTGGAACAAACTGTTCGAGGAGCATCTACGCTTGCCTAGAGCCTCCCAGGCAGTTCTTCATCAGACTAAATATAAGAAGCAATAGACAGCAGTGTCCAATTGCAAGCTCAAGTCATACGGTTATTTTTGTGTTCCTGTTTAATCACCAAGTGATACTTTTTGTAACCTGTTTAATTATTTGTGTTTTCATAGTTTGTGTGGCATTGTAAAATCTTATTTTCGTTCAATAAAAATTATTTCAACCATCAAATTGTTACAATATCGTATGAAAAAAATATAGCAAAATGATTTAAATCTATTTTTATTACTATATTTAATGAGCCAAAGTGTACATTATAATGCCATATGATTTTCCGATCGCTAAACATATTGAGCAGTTCTCGTCTTCCCTCATACAAACACTTACAGAAGATATCTCTTCCTTGTTTTCCAATGTTATAAGAAATCACCAAATTTTATTTTCATCGTCCAAACCGTATTTTGTCGTCCGCCTGATGCTTTATAAGAAAAAATGTAATTTTTTCTAACAATCTCAGTTTTACAACGATATATTATATGTATATATGTATATTTACTTATAAATAAATACTTTATTTTTTCATTTATTTGATCTTGAAATTCTTCTAAATATTTATCATCTCTTATCACTAGGCACTTTTAATTTCTTCTATATGGGACTTTTTATTACTCAAAAATTTCAAAATGAAAGGGGCTTTATATGAAAAATTTCTCTTCCACCCAATTAGACCCGTTCTATAATGATAAATCCTATATCATATCAAAGAATACGTAATCGTTCTTTCGTCTGACGATCGCAATATTTTCTATTTCTATCCTTACTATTTAATAACTATATAGGTAAGAGAAGGTAAAAAAAGAGAAGCAGATTATAAATTTCAATTTAACTAGATTCGCCAAAAAGACTCACGATAATGTATGAGACTAAATTATGAAAATTCACAGAATATAGCTTTATCTACATTAAATAACTATTTTTGGGGACTTTTCTACTTTACTCCCCCTATGATTACTTATATATACCTTAGAGGTTTCTTTCAAATTAGAACACATGATCAATAAATATGAATTCATTGTAAAAAAGTTAAAAGGTTAAGTGCTTATATTTTTGCTTGTTATTCTCCATAACATATAGATTATTGTATTTATTAAAAGTCCTCAGTAATTTTCGATCCATTATATGTTTATTTTTTTAATTTCATTAATAGGCGAATTTCTTTTACTGCTTTTATGTAAATCATTATGTCGTGAATGGAAATCGATTTTGGTGATATTTACGATTCTTAGAAAATTAGAACTTAGTTTCCGAATTTAATCTCTGATGCATTTCAAGAAACCGATAAAAAAGATGATCGATGATCGTTCCTGCAAAAATCACTGTAATCATACCATATCTATAAATATATTATGGAAATAAAGATTTAAGCTGAAATATAATTATTATGGGTTATATTGTACCATATGTTTAAATAAAAATAGCCTTTAAACTTTTTGGCATTATGTCCTTTTCCACGCACTTACTCGATAAAGAAATAATAAAATTGTTTTTAGTTTTACCTTTGACAAAAGGAGAATAGACCCGCCGCTCCCCCACCACTACACCCACATAGTAAAGACTTTTGAAAATTTAAGAGTGTGAGAGCTAACTAGAGCGCGCGGGCAACGAATTTGGGGATGTGGTTTTTGGTAGTCCCAGGTGGGTCGGTGAAAACAACATCATTCAACAAAACAACATGCGCATTACGTCTGACTTGTTTATAAAGGGCTGTTAGTAATGGCGTAATGCTCATGCGAACGAGTCGTCTACGTGGTTTAAATGCTTGTTAGATTATGCATGAATAAAATGCATTTATGTAAAATTTTTTGGGCATATATACATTTCACTTGATCCTCATTAAACATGACGATTTTAATGTTGGAACCGTTAGAGACTAAGATGACTAGTTGTGACTAAGATGTTTGAGTATCATCTACGCCGGGCCAGAACATTCTACACCAGTCCTCTTACGACTTTATATAAGGAGCGTTGGACTAGAGAGTTAGGTAAGGCGCACCTTGAGACACAGGCGACGCAGAGCAGTTTTTGCAATACGTGTGGTAGGCATGAAACTGCGTTGCCCTGCTCTGAGTCCCAATGGGCGCGGTTCCTATCTAATTCACGTTTCACAAAAACTGCTCTGCGTCGCCTGAGTCTCAATGTGCGCTCGGCCTTAGCCTTGTTCTGAGGCTCAAACCATATGATTATTAGTGTATTACAAAATGATAATTTTTGTAACCTGTTTAAACATTTTTATTCTCATAATTTGTGTGGCATTGAAAACTGTTATTTTTCTTTGAATAAAAATTTTTTTTTACCACGTAAGTGTTAAAAAATTTTATATAAAGTTCAGCGCATGTAATTACTAACAGGGAACATATCTGCACTCGGCATAATCAAAGAGAAGGCCATAATTCCTCCTGACTGAGAGAGAGGGGGTCTTCTAAGCTTCCTGGAGACCGATACTGGCCCCAGCAGACAAATAACCCTGCATAATGGGCAGTCATAGATCTAGCACTACAAAAGAGTCGGAGCTGATTACCCAGCTTCCGGAGGCAGGCAAATAGAGCGGCGACAAAGCCGAGGTCGTAGCGAGCAGCTCTTGTCCAACAGTTCCCCTAAGGGCAGTTTCGCTAATCACTGGATACAGTCCACTCTCCAAAGAAGGGGAGCTCTAGCGACTTGAATTGTAGTGAAGCAGCATGTATTTCTTGTAAAAAGAACGATCTGCAACAAAGAAACATATTTGTTTGTTTGTTTGTTTGTTTTTGCTTTAAGGCGTGAAACATTTAAAGTCATCAACGCCTAGTAATTCTATTTTAAGTTAACCTCATGGAAATAAAAGGTATGAATTACAGTAACACTTTAACTGTCAAGGAAATTAAATTAAATGTGAAATATTATCAAGCAAAATTACCTATAAGTGTTGATATCACTAGATAAATTACTACAACTTATTAAGGAGATTGTGTTTTTTCAAAAATTTGAATATTAGTGCAATTGAAGTTTCGTTGTTGGATAGAGCTACAGATAAATTTGGGGTCAATCCTATTTTATTCATACTTAAAATGTAATAAGGACATTCCTCAAATATATGTTTAATGGTCAAAGGTGATTTGCAGTAATGACACAATGGAGGTGTGAGTTTGCGTATCAGATAAGAGTGTGTAAGCGCAGTATGGCCTATTCTTAAGCGGGTAAGGACTACCTCCTCCCTGCGGCTGCTGCGGTATGATGTGGACCATGCTTTAACAGTCTTTTTGATATTTTTTAATTTGCTTGGCGGGCTCTCGTCCCACATGCCCTGCCATCTGTCTGATACTTCTATTTTAAGAGGTCTGCCGAGTTCAGAAGGGGTTAGAATAGCAGTACCTCGGCCAGGTAGTGCAAGCGCCTCTTTTGCAGCCCGGTCGGCCTGCTCATTGCCCACAATCCCGACGTGGCTTGGAATCCATACGAAATATACTGACTTACCCTGCTCTTGAATCATTGAAAGAACTGATTGTATCCTTATAATTGCTGGATGGTCCGAGTACATGTCCTTTATACCCTTTAGGGCTCCTAATGAATCTGATATTATGACAATATTTTTCTGAGATATGGACCTACAGAAGTGGAGGGCTGAGGCTATTGCGAAGAGTTCCGCGGTATATATGGAGCATAGTTTATGCAACTTAAATTTATAGGTCGACGAATGAGGAACCAGTCGAGTTTTCAGATTTGGATCCATCGGTATAGATTGAAAAATGTTCCGGAATTTTTTCGAGGAGAAGAGATAATTTTTCTTTATATTCAATAATGGCAGATGTATTTTTTGGAGCATTTGAAAGATTTAAAATTGTTCTGGGTGGTTGAAGGGACCACGGCGGATTTTGTATTTCACTTGCGGATAGAGGTATTTCTTTGAGTTTTGAAATGAACTTTGAAAATCTTTCTGCTAAGGGGAGAGTTGAATGAGGTTTTTGCCGAAACATTGTTGAAAATTTTGATTGAAAAATGTATTTGTGAGCTGGGTTGTCTTTTCGCAGAAATAATTTGGAAAAATAATTTATAGCAAGTTGTTGTCTTCTAATTGATAGGGGAGGTATGCCTGCTTCTGAACATATGCTGAGAGGGGGACTTGTTCTAAATGCACCTGTGGCCATCCGAATTCCGGCATGATGAACTGTATCAAGTTTAGCAAGGGTTCGTTGGCGTGCGGAGCCATAAACAAAGGACCCGTAATCCAATTTAAAACATATTAAGGCTCGATACAGTTTTAGCATGGTGAATCTATCGGACCCCCAAGATGTACCACTAAGGAAACGTATAATATTTAATTTTCGGTTAGTTGCTGCCCTCAGTGATGAAATATGTGATTCCCAATTTAATTTTTTATCAAATATGACGCCTAAAAATTTGTGGTGATTTGCATACGGTATTAAAGAATTTTCTAGTCGTAGTTCAGGAAGGGATGGAACATTTCTCTTTCGGTTAAAATGGACGCACAAGGTTTTTTCTATAGAAATTTTTAGACCTACGGATGTAGACCAAGTATTGATTCTATTTAGAGCATCTTGCAATTTATTTTGGATTGTTAAAATATTCTCTGCTCGGCAAATAATTGCCAAATCGTCCGCAAATAGTAACGGTTTAACGCCTTTAGGTAAGTTGTTCCCAAGATCATTCATAGCCAATGAAAATAACGTTGGGCTTAGCACGCAACCCTGTGGGACACCGCTTTTCTGTTCGTGATTTCTAGATAGTTCTCCTCCAATTCGCACCCTAAAATGGCGATTATTCAGGAATTCCTTGATAAACTTATACATTTGACCACTGATTCCCACCGATATTAGCTTTTGAAGGATGGTTGTATGGTTTATATTATCAAATGCCTTCTTTATGTCAAAGAATACAGCTATTGTATGCTGTCCTTTGACGAATCCATATTGGACTTCGGCCTCCAATGCAACCAAATGGTCAACTGTAGATCGTCCTTTGCGAAATCCAGACTGGAAGGGTTGGATCAGGCCATTCATCTCTATTATCCACATCAATCTTTTGTTAACCATCCGGTCCATTAATTTACAGAGGCAACTTGTTAGAAAGATAGGGCGATAACTATTGGGCAATCTTTTGTCTTTCCCGTTTTTTAGTATAGGAATAATAATTGAGTCGCGCCAGCAATTCGGAATTTCCCCCACGGTCCATAAATGGTTGTAGTAGTCGAGTAGCCAATTCAAGGTGTCACGTGAAAGATTTTTTATCATGTTATAATGGATATTGTCAGGGCCTGGTGAGGATCCTTTAACGGATTTTAAGACATTTTCTAGTTCCCACATTGTAAAAGGAAGGTTAGATTTTAAAACCGAATTTGAATGACTAGAATTTTGAAGATCTAATGGAATAGTGGTAGAATTGGTATTTTGATTAACAGGTTTATATATTTCTGAGAAAAAATTAGCTAATTCATTGGAAACGGATGAGGGATCGTCGCAAAGAGAGTTATTAACTAAGATAGTGTAACGGGGATATGTGTGATTTTTAGTGATTTTTCGAATCTTATTCCATACATCAGCTGAAGTTGTAGAGGAGTTAATTGAGCTTAAGAATTTTTTCCAGGATTCAGATTTGCAAAGTTTGAATGTATTCCTGCATATGGCTCGATGTTTTTTATATTCTATCATATTTTCAGTGGTCATGCACCTTTTAAATTTTCTGTAGGCTCTACGGCGGTCTTTAAGAGCTTTTTTGCAAGTTTCGTTGAACCAAGGAACTGGCGGCCTATGTGGTACCCCTTTAGACATTGGTATTGACATATTAGCAGCATTAATTATTGTATTTGTAATTAGTTTGCATCCTTCTTCTATACTCACGTCGCTTGGAGGGGATGGAGGTGGAGAGGCCATGGAACTAAACAGAGACCAATCTGCCCTATCTATTATCCATCGAGGTGAGCTTTGGTGTGTTGGATTTACATGAGTAAATTTAATCAAAATTGGAAAACGATCACTCCCGTATAGATCTGGGAGGACATTCCAGTTTATAGTGCTATTGAGACTGGGACTGCAGATCGAAAGGTCTATAGCAGAAAAAGTACCATAACTGGAACTTAGGAATGTGTTCTCTCCAGAGTTGAGAAGGATTAGTCCTACGGTGTCTATGAAATTTTCTATTGCTCTACCCCGTAAGTTAGTATGTTGGGAACCCCACAGAGAGTTATGTCCATTGAAGTCTCCTACGTACAAAACTGGATGCGGTAGTTGGTGGTGTAGGTCAAATAAATGTTGGGGATCAATTGGTTGGTCATGTGGGAGGTATAAATTGCACACAGAAAACGTGAAGCCTAAGTGAACCCTGACGGCTGCGACTTGAAGATGAGAGTTGATAATAATGTGCTCTGAATAAACGGATTTGTGAACAGCAAGTAAGACTCCACGGCAGTTATGGCTAGAGTTTGGACCATCTTTTCTATAAATATCAAAATTTTTGATCGTAAAATTTTCCTGTGGTGATAAATGTGTTTCCTGTAGAGCAATGCAGATTGGGTTTGTGTTATTGATTAGTATTTTCAATTCGTTAAAATGAGTTTTCAAACCATTGCAGTTCCATTGTACTAGGACCATGACATTAATAAAAGAAAGACAGAATTATAATAGATTGTAAAAGAAAAAAGGAACACAAGCATATGGTGGTAATGTACCTGCAGAGTGATGAGCAAAATTTTTGTTGTTGAGAATAATGAGATAGTTATAAAGGATAAAAAACAAAACAATATTGAAGAAGAGAAATAATATTGTCTGGGAGATATATTTGTCTTGTCTAATGACCTAGTATCTTGAGATACTATGTGATTATTTGGGATGGGCCCATGAGAATGTAAGATAAAATTTAATGTTGCAAATTTGTAAATTAATAAATATATTAGAATGGGATATTCATCAATAGATTTATAATGTCCGAAAACAGTTTCAGGAGATTTGTATTTATGTTTGAGTAAAAACTTAAGAAAGGAAAGGTAATATGTTGACAGAGTGAAATTATAAGGATATTGTAAATTTAAGATTAATAAAATCAGATGTAGCATGGAAAAAGATTGAATAAATTATTTTTTTTGTTTTCTTTTTTTCTTAGCCTTTCCTTTTTGATTGGCCTGTGATTGAAAATCGGCATCCATATGACCTGAGTCCTCGTCGGTCAACATAGAGCAGTCCGAAGTAAATGACTCGCCCGCCCCCTGATCCCGATCAGCTGGCTGCTCAGGTTGGATGGGGAGAGAAGTGGTGGTAGTGGACCGTGAGGTCCGGATAGGAGGAGGTGAAGGGGTTGAGGAAAGGAGAGGAGGAGATAAAACTGAAGAGGAGGATGGGAGAGAAGAGATAGAAGGAAGTGAGGAATTAATGAAAGGTAAAGAGGAAGAAGGAGTTGAAGTGGGGGGAGGGGAAGAGAGAGGAAATGCCGGGGAGGAGGCTTTCGAGTTCATGGCCTCCGTTCCGACCGATGTTGACCGCGACCGAACGGCCGGGATGCCCACTTTAGCTGTAGGTGTAGCAGTCGAAGGGGTAGCTAATGTAAAGTCTACTTGTACTCCAATGTCTTTCTTTTCAGGACATTTCATAGCTTCTGCGTATGATTTAACAAATATATGTGGTTTAGTTTTTCTTAGAATGCTTTTAGCTTCGATGAATGATACTTTGTTAGTGGTTTGGATTGATTTGATTTCTTTTTTTAATTTAAATATCGGACACCTGCGGTCCAGGGCGTTATGTTCTCCTTTGCAATTGATGCAACTAGGAGATAGTTCACACTTGGAGTCGGGACTGACCGCAGTCGGCACAGAGTGCGGTTTTTTTACACTGTTTCGTAGGATGTGAAAAGCCTAAACAATTAAAACAGCGATAGGGGTTGGGTGAAAAGGGTTCGACTTTTACCGTTAAGAATCCCAATTTGAGTGTTTCAGGGGGTTTGGGTGTTCGAAAAGACAATATATATGTGTGGGTAAATTTTTCAATACCATTTTTCTTAATTTTAATTCTTATTACATCGGATACAATTTCTTTTAATTCTTCTTTTATTTCTTCAATAGTGGCATATTGCAGATCAAGACACCTGATCACGCCTTTGGAATAATTAAGTGTGCGGTAGGGACTAACTTCAATTTCGAATTGTCCAGCAAAACTGGTTATAGCCAGTAATTTTTCCGATTGTTTAGGGTTGGCTGTCTCGATTAACAAATTCCCATCACGCAACTTTCTAATATTTTTTACCATACCAACAGCGTTTGTAATGAATTTATTGATAAAAAAGGGGGATACATTTTTGAAATTGTTCTCATCTTTTCTGCTTATAACTAAATAACTTGGTATCATTTTACAATCGACATTTGAAAAATTAATATTATCTAATGTACAACTTACTCTCACTCTTTTTCTAGGCTTTGAATGGGGACTGGGCGGATCAGTCCCATTCATTATGAGGTTAGGTACTTAATAAACTTAAAAAATTAGAAAAGTATATAAAAATTATAAATTGATTAGGGAAAATATTAGAAGATGTATATATGTATATGAGTTAACTAGTACTATTTGTTAATTTTCGATCTATTAGGTAACAAAACAAAGATAAGAAAAATAAAAAAACATTTTTTATGCTTATCTGGCCGGAGCACGGAAAGCAACAGCTTCTGCCACTTCAGGAAGACTCCTGCTACTAAAATAACTGATTCTACACACAATTTACTTCCAATTTATCACTTCAAAAGACTAAAATTTTAGAGAGAAAATATAACCTTACTGCACACTATGTCACCGTATGAACATATGAGAAACATATTTATTAGAATCCAAAGTTGAAAAACTGGACATCAGTTTAAATCTATGTATTTTTTGTTTTATTTTTTTAGTTTCACAAATTCGAAGTAATAATTCTGGACTTTGAGAATATTTGTGAGTACACAAAGTGAGATTTTCGAAAAAATCTAGTTAAATGCCGAATATGATAGTAAAAATGTGCTTGATGGCCCTTATGGCATGGGCGTGAATGACAGCGATAAGTTTAAAATAATAAGCTTGTACATAACCAGAGTTTCAAAATTCGTTGGAATCGAATAAACCAATAAGAAATTAATAAGTCTATTGATTTAGAGAACTGTGATAGAGAAGTAACTCAATTGTTCATGCCTTTAAAAATTCTACTAAATTTACGACTAAATTCCTTCGCGGTGGCCCTAGGATTTTTTATAGGGAGTAACAATTCCTCGTCTATGCCGTCCATCGGGTAGGACGTAAAATGGAGGTACCGAGCCTGTACGATGGCAGGTATTCGTTAAAGATCCCTATCCTAATTATACCTTTATAGACAAAATTTAGGAGTCCTACTGTAGCGTCGTCCGATTAGCCTTAGTGGCATAAAGTGACGTTAATCAAACAATCAAACGACTAAACTCTACAGTATTTCATTTGAAAATAACAACTTTACGATCGAAAGAATTTAAACTGGAATATGTAGTTTTTTAAACGTCACTTTATGCCACTAAGGCTAATCATAAAATGGTATAATGGGTGTCCTAAATTTTGCAGGTATAATGAGGATAGATATCTTTAACCTGAACTCGTACAGGCTCGGGACTTCCATTTTACGTCCTATTTGAGGGGCAGTATAGGTAAGGATTTTTATTAAGACACACTTTAACGTGATGCTCTCAACATTCGTTCTTAAATATCTAACAGATGTAAAGTTAACGGCTGACAATAATATAATAATAGAGCTATTAAAACAATATAATACAATAAGCAGATAATATGGCAATATACCTTTTTTAGGCTTTGCTAATGCCTGCGGGAACAGATAAAAAGTTGCCAAGAGGGACGCAGCATAGAAATTTGTAATGACGCGGATATGCAGGAGAAGGCTGATCCGAGGGATATCATCTATCACGGACTCATGGTTACTTGATGACTCTCAGCATTGAGCTCCTAACTCCGGGCTCATCACTCATCAGTCTTAGCCTTAGCACTTAATCACTCTTGATGACCCCTCCAGTCATGTTATATTAATAAAAACATCTACTCACTTGATGAATCACCCCCGTCTCTTTCACTTGCAGATAGTTTGTTCTTAAAATTTTAATAGCTTCCTTTAGCAAAGAGAAAAAAAAAAAAAAAAAAAAAAAAAAAAGATCCCGGCAATTTGTAATTAGCTCGATACAATGAATCTTTCTAAATAGATGACAAGACGAAGAATAGCAAACATATATCACTGCGAAAATGAGATGACCTTGGGATAACTTTAGGCCTGACTAAATATCGCTCACTCCTTACAAAAACGTCATATCTAAAAAAAAAAATGATATTTTTTAATTATAAAATTGATTTTTTTTTTAAATATGTATTGTAACACTAACGTAGGTTTTAAAATAAGTTATGCTCACAAAAATTATAATTCACAACGTTAGACAAACAATAAAAGCTCAAATTATTAACAACGTTATAAAAGGTCACTAATTGTAACAACTCAATGACTCAATCATATGCTTCGATGAACAAGCCTACCACATATAAACCATTTTGAATCAGCCATTAAGTTATTGAACAAAGATTATGCGGCTAATAACCCGGTGGTAATCCGACATTGTTAGCTAAAATTCTACAAAAAAAAAACCAAAACAAGGAAGCAATAAAATGGTGTTTTCAGGATCAATATGGCAGAGACTTAGACGTAAAAATAAACAAAAGACAGAATATACGATTTTGAGGTTCAGGGGTTACCTACTGAAAAAGCTGCATCTATAAAAGATATCGACTTATATTACCACATTTCCATAGCTAGTATCAGAAGAAATATTTTAATTGATAAAAAATTAGCAAAAATTATCTTCCTTTTTCACCATAAATATTTATTTACAGCACATGTTGACGTTTTGGGGCTGTTTCACCATTCTCAAAACCTGTACATTTTTATATCTATTACATTTAATAATCAGAACACTAGTTTAATAATTTATATCAAATAAATTAAGTATAACTTACATAAATAATTTTTTAATCGTATGATTGATGGTCTTTTAATAAAAATTCTAACAAATATTTCAATGTCATATGCAAAATAAACTGGTCGCGCCAACGCGAATAATTTTATTTAAATATTATAAATAATACGGTTGGTCCGGCTCTGTCGGGCCATATGTTTTGATTGTCAATTGTTTTGCTTTTGTTTAATCCCATATGGCATATAGAAACATCCCCCAGTCAGTCTTTGTACTTGCTAATGTTGAGTTGAGCACAAGTGTTTTAATATTTTCTTAAAAATACTACGAGAACTCCCAAACCATTGGGTTTGTTGAAAAGTTAGTGACAACAAACAAGTGAAGATCCAGATTACGAAAAAGACGTAGGAGTGCAGCCAGTGCAAGTCGCATGCGCAGAAAATTATTTAACTCATGATTTTAGTTATACAGTCCACTTATAAATTTATATGCCATACACCGTTATACTTTTTATATATATTAGCTCATACTTGTCCATTTCTAATTGACTAAAGGCTGCTGGACTCTGTCCTCTATATTTTCACCCTGTTAATACTAAATCCCTTTTCCCCCAGCTGATTGTGATAATTAAGTTTTTTTGTAATTATTACTTCACTATTGTTAATTAAAATGTTTTTATTTTATTTAATATGTCTATGTAATGGGTTCCTAAATTTTTCGTATCTGATTTATAATTAACTGTAATTTTATTGTTTTTTGTTATGTGTATGGCCTCCAATAATTTTCTATTTTTTGTATTACTTTCCATGTCTAATATTTGGTTTTCTCAAAATTAAATTTGTGTTGTAGTTTGATACTATGGAATGCTAGTGCTGATGTGTTGATGTTTTTCACATTTTTACAATTTGATATATGTTGCTTTAACCTGGTCTTTAGTTTTTTTGAAGTTTCACTAATGTATACTCTGTAACAATACAAGAAATATTTTATTCCATTTCAATAATTTTCTATAAATATTTGCGATAGGAAAGTAAAGATTTTGTAGAGATGTTTTCTATACAAAAATATTTTAACAAAAATATCCAGCTATTTATTTTTCATTCGTTTTTAACTAACATATTAATATTATTTTCTACTAAAATATTGTTTTTTCTCTGTTCCAGGTAAGATTTTGCTGGAAGTAGTTGTACATAGTAACTCTGAAAAGTGACTTGGTCTAGGTAACAACCAATACATTTATTCATTTATATATATATATATATATATATATATATATATATATATATATATATATATATTTCTGTCATCTTATATATCAACATTTTTAAGCTCGATAAAATGAATATGGCAAATCACCAAAATAATATACTTCGTACAAATTAAAGGAGAATCATTTTATCAGTAGCTGAAGTAGTAATCATTCGAGAATTTGGAACATTTTTGTAATTAAAATCACGTGTCAACCCATTTAACAACAGGATATTTCTATATTTTAATGGTATAACCGTTGCTTCTCCTTTTTATATTAAAAGTTAAATATAAGTTTTACTTTTTTGTTGACGGTAGTTCCTTAAGTAAGAAGTCTACATCGCGCCCTCAAAATAAGCTGGTGCGAACACAAACAGCATAAAATTAGATTAAAAATATATATATACATATATATATATATATACATATATATATATATATATATATATATATATATATATATATATATATATAAGCTTAGAATTTAAGAAATAAAAATATTTAGTTTATAATACAGTAGGAAGTCGTTCAAACGAAATATTGGGGTATTAAGAAAATTATAATTTCTACTTTCAGATTATTTAAAAGAAAACATTGGTTTCCATCGTAAAGATCGCTACTGTCTTAAAAATAAATCAAAACTTAAAGAATTAAAAAAATCTTTTTAATTTCATAATGAAGGAAATTTGTTGACCGTAGAAGAATATGAAATGGAAATGGTTGGGGGTGAGGTCAAATGAAAACACTATATGTGAAATAACATATATATTGTGCCGACGTTTCGACCCGATGTTCAGGTCTTCTTCAGGGCTGTCGAGTGAACTGCAGTCGATCTCCAACAGTTCACTCGACAGCCCTGAAGAAGACCTGAATATCGGGTCGAAACGTCGGCACAATATATATTGCTACGTTTCTGGACTCCCGCTTTTCTAAGGCGGGTGGGGGTTACCAGAAACGGCATATATCTAATTGATATTGTAATTAATGTAGTTAATACGCCTTAATGTAAATTGGATACTTTTCCAACGGTGACGTGTTTACCAATTCTATTTTATTTTAATAAACCTGTGGCATAGGGTAAATGATAATAAATAAACAAATCTAAATTGAATTATATCTTTGATTTTATTGAGCAATAGCGTAAATCATTCATACCCCCTTTTATATATCATATAAAGATGTTTTATTGTCACAAATTAGTTAATGGATGCTGACTGGCAATTTAACATTATTTAATAAATACTGACCACACAATATTACAACTAGTACTGTATATGTTGTATTAACCTTATCTGGTGGGCACTCTCTGGTGTTGTCTCTGGCCTGTCTGCTGGATCAGTCCCTGTCATCTCTGACGCTCTCTGACTCAGCACAGCATCCCATCTCGGTCTCTCTCGGAAATCTGGTCCTCTGCCCTTCTCGTTCCACTCTCGCCCTCTTGGCACACTCCCCCGACCTCTGTCCACCTCCGACTCACTCTCCACCCGAACTCCCCGAGCCTCCTTCTTCACCGTATAAGTCCTCATTCCCCCACTCTCTTCAGACTTCTTCTGATTGGCTGGCTGCTTAAAATTTCCCTACCTTTCTATATTTACCGTGTTTCCCAGCGGCCTCTTTGACGGGGCAAACCCAGGGTTTATGGCCACAAATTTCTTTAACAATCTTCTTAGGTATTTCCCTGGATGTTTGTCGGCAGCATTGACGGTCCTAAGCTTTGCTTATTTTGAATTTCAAACAGAAGGTTTATGGCCCTAATAACTTACCAGGCGGTATTTCCAAGACCTAGCCGCCTTCAGGTAAAACTGACCACCGGGTTGACCATATACAGTACTTTACATATTTTGATATTAAATTATCAATTCAATTTACTTTTCCTATCATGGCAGCATCCCCAATACATAGCATTCTCCTAGTGTCAAGGGAAAGAAAAATTAATAAACGTATGTTTATTGATTTTTCTTTTAACATAATTTCAAAAAAAAATTTAATAATCAGTTTAGAGCCGTAAAGTAAAATCCTATCTCCAAAATTAACAGTTCAGCATCGAATAAAACAAAATGATATAAAATGAACATACAACATACAGAGCAATACAACATATAAAATAATTACAAAAATGAACAAAACCCTTTCGTAAAACAATAAGCTACGATAATAAATTTACAATTGCTACAATTAACATAACAAAAACTAAAATAAACAATTATCAATATTAGTTTTTTGTTTACTATTTAAAAATATTTTGACTCAACCTTCAAAACCAAATTTCACAAATACAGTATGGTTGAATGATATAACAAAACTTGTGATTTTACATGTAATTACCCCCTCATTTTACATTAGTTACAAATTAGTAGCTTTTCGATATTTTTTTTTTCATATATAAATTTTTCATAAACAATTACTAGATAACTTACATAGCGATCAGAGTTCTTCTGTCTTTATTTCACATCCTGAAAAACTTCTTAATTCACAAATAACAAAAACAAGCAGCATAATGTTTATACAGTAACATTTTATTGTGTGGCAAGCATTTTTCAGAAAATAAAAAGGATTCTACTCTTTGGGATTTTTTCCCATTCTAGTTTTAAAAATCATTATTGTTAGGAATCTGTATATTTTAAATAAATGTTTAATTTCAATTATTTTCAGGGTTAATTATTATAACGTCTAATTGGGTATATATATTTCCTTTCTTAATAGCACGCTGACAACAACGGCGAACCTCTTGTTTTCACAAAAATCGGTTGTCCAAGTACCATCTTGGGTTTTCTTCTGTCACAATCAAGATTTTAGTATTTACACATTCTATTAAATGATTATCAATTCTCAGATAGTTACTATATTACAAAATTACAATTTTTTATCATGAATCTGGCAAACGAATAGTGTATTCAAATCACAATTTTATATCAGTTATTAATTAATAAGTTTTGCTGGGTCATATTAATTATAAGTTTTAAAATTTTTCCTTTATTTAAAATAATTTTATCTCTGTAACCAAATCTGGTTCCTATTTATGGCCACTTAAGATTTTTAATTTTCCTATCCGGATGTTCGGATCAATTACACTATGAGCCCCATCAATTTTCTAACACTGTTTTTACAAATGGATCAATAAAAATGTTGCCTCAGTATTCTGGGCGTGCTTGAAGATTTCAGTATCTTCTCACAAAATAATCTCAGGGATACCTGGAGGCGCTACGGCTGCTCCACATTGAGGGTTTTCCCTACTAGACACAATTAATACAATAACCCGACTTCAGGGGTGATGGAGGACCTCTGTCTACTCCAAAGTAAAAAAGTACAATAATTGCTGACAATAATCCAATTAGGATATATAAAATGCAAAATTGATCCACGTTATTTAAATGTTATTATTTGGGGTGGCTCATAGCGACTAAACAATTGAGGCAAGTTAAATCATTATTAACCAACAGTTTTCTGATATCAATTGTGACCTAAGCAAATTTAAACTTGAATATATTACATAACTCTCTCATTCCTAGGTAATGTATCGTATCTCTCACTTTGCATTAATCAATAAAATCTCAATTAGTAAATTATTTTTAAAGTCATGTTAATTTTTATTTTGAAATTTATTACTGATATTATAATTATTTCAAAATATAACTTTGCCCAGAGATCTATTTAATTATCATCATAAAATCCCCATAACCAGCCTTAATCCTATCAAAACTTAACGTTAAAAGAAGAGTTATTTATTTACAAAAAATATTTACAATTATATATACAAAAATTATATACATGGATCCAGAACGGGTTGACCTGACGACCGCTTCGCCAGGACCCTTTAGCTCGTCAACGGAAGGGACGCTAGATGGAAACCCTTTTTATCCCCTGGACTGGGATAAAGACTACCGTGTTTTAATATAACTCCGTACGCGCTTCTTCTTTACATGGTCCAAAATCAAATAACCCATATAAAAGTCATAAAGTAGAAATATGAAGGTGATAGGCTTAATAGGCGAATCCCTAAAATAAATATTTGCTTCAAACCTGTCATGAAAATTTCGATATTTTAACGGGGTTTTCCCCATAATCATGCTCAATGAGTTCAAGTGATCTCCTGGAGGTGGCTTATTCGGGTTTATTAATTTTATAAATTCTAGGAGGCATAATACATTGTCTTCATTTTCTATCGCCATAGGTCGGTCCTTCTCTTCACCATCAACCTTTTCATGGGACCTATCAACTTCCTCACGTACTGGGCAAGATTCAAGAGTTTCTACCTGAGCTTGAGGGATTGGTAAATTCTCTTGAATGGTTTCTTCTTGAAGATTCTTCGTTTCATCTTCAACTTTAAAAGGAACCTCATCTTGCCCGTCGGAATTAGTCTCAATGTCACCACTTTGTGATTGAGCATTAGAAACCGTTCCTTCCCTTGGAGATTCGTCACTTTCAGATAGGGGTGGTTCCTGTATTTCCTCATCAGGTCTAGTAAAACGTATTGCAGACGCTTCGAACTTCAGATTCGTTGTGTGTAGAGCGTCATTTAATTCCTGTAGCTGTTTATTATGCTCTTCTATTATTCCCTTTAGCTCTTTATGTCTATCTTCTTGATTTTTCTGCATCTCTTTTATTAGCTGCATTAACATTTCTTCTGGGCTGAGGCCATTTTCTTCTGTTTTCTCCCTGGTCTGTGGCTGAGTTGCTTCTGGATGTGGGATCGCTATTCCTTCAGCCAACCCCGTATTCGGCTGTGGTAGTTTCTCGTTTTCTACCCTCAAAGCCATTTCAAAATGTCGTGCGCGTATATTATTCCTTTAATATCTATTGAAACCTGCGCGGTAGGGTTAAACGCAAGCACTGATTAAATATAACACAAAAAACAAGCCACTTATAATAAGACCGTACAACAAGAAGTATAAGGACAGCCTTTCTCACACACATCACTAATATAACACTAAGGAAAGAGAGCACGAGAAAACGGAGCAAATGTTTAAAGCGAAATCCTGGAGAATTTGTTAGATTAAAGAAATTATCAAACCTTACAAATATTCCCCCTTATGCCACTTTGTATAATTTAACAAGCAATGTCAACCCATGATAAAAATAAATTGGTAAGTACGTCCCCACAAGGGATGCCATTTTAATTGCTACGTTTCTGGACTCCCGCTTTTCTAAGGCGGGTGGGGGTTACCAGAAACGGCATATATCTAATTGATATTGTAATTAATGTAGTTAATACGCCTTAATGTAAATTGGATACTTTTCCAACGGTGACGTGTTTACCAATTCTATTTTATTTTAATAAACCTGTGGCATAGGGTAAATGATAATAAATAAACAAATCTAAATTGAATTATATCTTTGATTTTATTGAGCAATAGCGTAAATCATTCATACCCCCTTTTATATATCATATAAAGATGTTTTATTGTCACAAATTAGTTAATGGATGCTGACTGGCAATTTAACATTATTTAATAAATACTGACCACACAATATTACAACTAGTACTGTATATGTTGTATTAGCCTTATCTGGTGGGCACTCTCTGGTGTTGTCTCTGGCCTGTCTGCTGGATCAGTCCCTGTCATCTCTGACGCTCTCTGACTCAGCACAGCATCCCATCTCGGTCTCTCTCGGAAATCTGGTCCTCTGCCCTTCTCGTTCCACTCTCGCCCTCTTGGCACACTCCCCCGACCTCTGTCCACCTCCGACTCACTCTCCACCCGAACTCCCCGAGCCTCCTTCTTCACCGTATAAGTCCTCATTCCCCCACTCTCTTCAGACTTCTTCTGATTGGCTGGCTGCTTAAAATTTCCCTACCTTTCTATATTTACCGTGTTTCCCAGCGGCCTCTTTGACGGGGCAAACCCAGGGTTTATGGCCACAAATTTCTTTAACAATCTTCTTAGGTATTTCCCTGGATGTTTGTCGGCAGCATTGACGGTCCTAAGCTTTGCTTATTTTGAATTTCAAACAGAAGGTTTATGGCCCTAATAACTTACCAGGCGGTATTTCCAAGACCTAGCCGCCTTCAGGTAAAACTGACCACCGGGTTGACCATATACAGTACTTTACATATTTTGATATTAAATTATCAATTCAATTTACTTTTCCTATCATGGCAGCATCCCCAATACATAGCAATATGTTATTTCACATATAGTGTTTTCATTTGACCGCACCCCCAACCATTTCCATCTCACTTTTTAATTTCATTTTATAATAAAAATTAAAGAGAACTGTTTAGAGAGGAGACGAGAGAGAGCATTGTGATAGAAGGCGGAGTGCTTATTGCTTAAAATGTTATCGATCGGAAAAAACTTATTGCAATTCTTAATGAATCATAGGTATGTTCCAACGAGCACTTAAAACACGATGTCAACTCTCGCATGTGCATTACACCTTTACTAACTGTCCATTTTTAACCAGGAAAGGCGTACTGCACAAGCGGAAAGTTTCGACGTTTGAAGAGCTTGTTGGAACATAGGTAAGTTATTGATGTAATGTCCCTACCTGAGAAGAATACATTATCACCGTCGGTTTTTGAAAAATACTGAGGTAGGTACCCAGAATAGAAAATTTAGTTCCAATTTATCAACAGTGTTGTTATGAATTCTTTCTCTCTATCCTTATTTCCGCTGTATCGTCGATTACTATTTCTATAAGATCTTAACAAAAAATATTCATATAAACAAATTCAAACGAACCCCTGGAAAGTTTGGAGTGCACGAGTAAATGGGGCCAATTTCATTCTTGGTAAACAACTCTATGAATTACTGATCCACATTTTCCTGTAGAAAAAAAAAACCATCATTGAAAAATAAGGTTTTGTGGTCCCTCTCTTGTAGCACTTAAGTATGCAATTTTCAATAAATTGTGGTAAAAAGTGGTATGATTTTTTTAGTTTTAAAAATGTTAAATTTCTTGACTCCCTAGTTATGGAAATTGCCAATAACTAAATTAAAGAAAATATTTTAAACAGCTTGTTATATTACATAAGCAATCTGATTTTGTAATATAACAGCATAATACATCAATCTGTGTTTTCCTCTTGATTTGAAAAATGTATGTAAGCTGGTTGCCAATCATATGTTTTTAGAGGACTTATTATTTTGTATAGTGCATTGTTATGGATTTTCTATCTAGAGATGTAACAATGGATTGTTAATCATTTGTTGTTTTTAGGTATTATAGTTTTTTTATAATTGATATCTATTATATTGTTGTATATTTGTATTAATAAAAAGTTATTTTTAGCATGAGATTAACTCCAATTTGTTACAAGATTAGATGTATACCGTTGTTTATAAATTTCTTAATTAAAGGACTTCGGCATGGCCTCATAATGACCCTTGCCTTTTATTTATTTTTTTTTAAGGCCAGCTGATATTTAAATTTCATGTTTTTATTATTTGCAAAATATATGTTTTTAATGGTTATATAAACTATTAGTTTTGTGTATTATATTAAGGAAAGAGGATTTGATTTTAATCTTAAAACTTCTAAGAGAAATAAACCGCCCAAACTAGTTAAATGACTGTTCTTAGATATTCGAGATTAATTAGTTGAAAAGCGACTGTAACCTGCTTAAGACCCTCCTACGACGAACGTAGAGTCGAAGAGATGGAGGTCTTAAGCGTCAGCGGACTTATTCAATAATCGACCCTTTGAGAAGCGATTCATGGCGAGGACAGGGTTCTATTAAAGCGGGAGGGCTGGCCACGCTTCATAGCCCCTCGAAGAAATCTGATTTACACTTCCCTCCCTTGGCCCCTTGTCGATTTCAATTGGATCTGCGGTCCGGATTTCCCGATTTTCTCTATTCTCATCCATATATAATTTTCCATCCCATGTCTTCACCGCTGGATCCTGGTAGGTAATTGTTAAAAACTATATTTTTTTAACAAAAATGCTATATCATCAATGTGAAATAATTTTACTGATCATTAAATAAAACAACTACTAATTGGCGGCACCCTATTCTGATTTTTGCATTCAGTGATTTTTTTTTATTATTATACGTGTCAACCACTGAGGTCATCATCACCTCATATTCCGCAATAGTTTTAACCTATATTTCATGATACAGTCCAGTACGTCTGAGGTATTCGAAAAGGTTATCTATTATTTGTACCATACGTAGTCTTTTAAAATGGAATTCAGGTGGGTAGAAATTTCTATAAATGCTCTATCCGTGTCCTATCCTTTACAATCTGTCTAGATGTGGAAGATACGGTTAAAAAATTCAATTTCCAATAAATATTCATCAATTTCAATCAATTCATCTTAATATTCAAATAGCTTAAATTATAGACGGGATGAAATTATTTATTTGCCAGTGCACCATGACGGTACTGTAGCCTGTCTACAAGAAACAAGTCTGAAAGACACTAAGAACTTTGAATTTCGGGTATACGCCAAGAAAAGGAAAATATTATACAAAGGCTATTATACAGCAGTTATACAGGCCAAAGTAGCCTGTGGCGGGATATACATACTGTCATTGATATATGTTATAAATATCCTTTCATTGATTTAAATGATTACTCAAATTATCAAGTTATATCAATAAGAGTCTTATCTAAACCTCATGCCTTTAAGTTATGCTCTCTTTTCCTCCCGCCTGGTCAAGCCTTTAGTGTACAGCAGCTGAAATACTTGGTAGATTCCTTGCCCCACCAATAATTACCACAGGTGATTATAAAGCTTATAGTATAATGTAGGGTCGTGACCATTTAAATGAACGAAGTAAATTATTAGAATATTTCCTTGACAAATACAATTTAAACATTATGAATAACCATTAATAACCGCTGCTTTTTATACTGGTTGCCATGTATATCAAAATGAAAAGTCAATCGAAAAACTTAAGATTCAGGAAAAAGTGTCTTGTCGCTAATCTGAATTAATTGTTCCAAACAACAAGCAGTCCTCCCCCCCCCCCCCCCCATGCGTCTCACACTAGATCTCTGGCAGAAGTTACCGCAGCTCCATTAAAAGCATTAGTAACATTAGAAGTTTTGCAAAGCAGCATTAGAAGCTTTGAAATTATAGTTTTGGTTACCCGAGAAATGCGTCACTGATTATATAGACGTACCTACTAAGACGGTATGAATCATTTAATTAATGGAGAATTGAAAATAATGTATATTTTCACGCAGAAGGTTTGATGTTATTAAAACAGAATATTTATTTATTAGTTTAGTAATTATGCATTCTGCAACAATCAAGAACAATTATTTCAGTGCTCTAAGGCCTCGTTCACTCACTAAATATATACAAATACAAATAAATGAAAAAATAAATAAATAGAAATAAAATGTATGAAAAATATAGGTACTAATTATAAAAATCTAATGCGATGAGCGCAACACACAACTTACACTTACCAACCAACTTGGAGTAGGAAACGACGTGTTTTAATAATTTTGTAAACGCAATTTAGAAAATTCACAGAAAATACTTTCATATTTTGTCATTTCATATTACTAGGCATAATGAGAGACACTTAATTTATCAATACAAACCATATAAAAGGTACTGTATACGAAGATAAGTTTTCTTCGCCATTTAAGCCCTATCAGATCATTTCTATGATTATAGGACCTACCTGATATAAAGAATACTTCATTCTCATTGAGCATGATAAATTAAATGAACGTTAGAGCCGTTTGTTCGAAATTAACAGTTTCTTGCTGCTCTTCTATTTAATGGCAATCGTTAAGCTTGGCATTGTTAGAGTTAATATTACTATTCAGAACTGCCATGTTATCCGGAAATGTACTCACAGAAGCAATACGCCGTTTCCTCCTCTGTATTCCTGCACTATGTTATATTAGATTGCTCTTGCAAACAATTAGGATACCCAATAATTAATAAATTGATGGGTATCACTAATTTGAAACTAATTAAGCACACAATAGTATAAAAAAAAGAAAGTATACTTCGCTATGCAAACTAAAACCTGAACAAAATTCAAACTGCTGTAACTTCACAACTTACAATCCGATTTTCCAGTAGTTTTTTTTTTTTTTTTTTGCATTTTGATGGGAATATGGAATCATCTCATTTCCAAACTTAACTTCATCCACTAAAATTCCGTAGTTTTTGAGTTATGCTCAAATAATGTTGGCCATTAAATAGATGTGAAGCGGTGAAATGTGACTGTAATCGTTTGCCGGGAATGATTTCAGTACATGTTTGGATCGTTGTAGACCTTTATGGGTGGTTCCATAGCAGATCATACACAAGAAGCGATCGACTAGTTAGTTTTAGTTAAGTTAGTCTTAGTCGCGACAGCGTAGAATATGGTTACTTTTGAGTCACTTTTCTGTTATTGCTAATAACTGTTTCGTAACGATGTTATTATTTGAGTTTTAATTGTTTGTTTGACTTTTTGTTTTATAATTTTAAGCCAATAAAATTATTTAAATCCACACTGGAATTACATTAAGTACGAGTTTTTTTAAATATTGGAACACGGTAATGTATAGAGAGTCCTACTACTCTCTTCTCATTGGCAAAAATGTTTTAAGATGAAAAACCTCATAGACACAATTTATTATAGAAGCAACATTATAAATGACATGATTTAAATCCATATTCACTTTTAAACTGAATAAAAATTTATTGGAGCTTTAAGAAAATAATAAAAAAATTATTTTGATATTGTATCGAGATAAATATTAAGAGAATCTAAGGCTACGTTTAAGGCATTAATATAAAGTATTCAATTAACTAACCTGTTGGACTTGGAATTCTATGGGGCAGCACTGCTTCAGCAATATTCGCTTTACTGGCTGGCCCTTTCAATAGAGTTAACCGGAATTTCAGACCATTTACAGTCCCCTGCAGGCCAGCACCCGTTTTCGCAAGGCACAATTTTAATCCAACTCCTGGTTTTATATATATATATATTTACTTTACCTCATGAAGTATTCTTATTTTCACTTCTACCCATGCATATTACAATATAAGCCAAAAGAACCTAAAGGGAGTATATTTTGGGAATTCTACTCTCATTTACATTCCTCTAATAAAATGAGGTTAACTTGAACCTGATTCGAGCTTATATTTGTGGCAACCTTACAATATGGGTTCGTAATGAATCAATATAGTTATTATTATTCGGGTGTAAATGATAGCCACAAATAAAAACATTACTCTTAATAGCGATATAATAATAATAATAATAATAATAATAATAATAATAATAATTGTTTATTTGTTTACGGGGATGTCCCCCATACAAATAGAGTGTGTACAATTACAATTAATTTGAGTGTATACAATGCATTTTTCTCAATATTAATTCCTAGTGCCATCTTTTCAACATTTTTTTTTTCTTTTTCTTTCTTTTTTACTTTCACTTACCTATATATGAAATATAAATTCGACTTCCGGTTTTCAACGGAAGTACACGTTTTGGGGTCCCCAGAGTCGAAATGACCAAGTCCCGCGAAATGGTCTGTGTGTGTGTGTGTGTGTGTGTGTGTGTGTTTGTGTGTGTGTGTGTGTGTGTGTGTGTGTGTGTGTGTGTGTGTGTGTGTTTGTGTGTGTATGTGAACAGACTAGCTTAAAAACTATAAACCGTGCGATCCTGAAATTGGGTATTTAGTGTAGGTATATGCCCGCGATGTGACAGCATAAAGTTCATCAAAATTACTTAAAGGGAGGGGGTACTTTACTTAATAACTTTTTAGTTTTTTTCGATTTTCTCAAAAACGGTTCTAACGATTTTGATTAAACTGAGTATTTCATCTATTTATATGCCCGAGATATGACTGTAAAAATTTCATCAAAATTGATTAACCGGAGGGGGGACTTCACTTAATAAATTTTGTAACATTTTCACGTGTTTTTTTGATTTTCTCAAAAACGGCTCTAACAATTTTGATTAAACTTAGAATTTGATCTATATATATGCCCGAGATATGTCTGTAAAAATTTCATCAAAATTGATCAACCGCAGGGGGGACTTTACTTAATAAATTTTGTATCATTTTTACGTGCTTTTTTTATTTACTCAAAAACGGCTTTCACGATTGTGATCAAACTGGGTATTTGATGTATGTATATGCCAAATATGTGATAGCCAACATTTCATCAAAATTGATCAACCGAAGGGAGGACTTTACTTAATAAATTTTGTATCATTTTCACGGGTTTTTTATTTACTCGAAAACGGCTTTAACGATTAATAAAAATAAGATATTAGGGGCCCGGTGTGGCTGTGCGGTAAAGCGCCGTACTCCCATTTTCTTTCGTAGGAGAAGTATCACCCAGTGCCATGGGTGTTAGTATGGGCAGTATAGGGCTTCAATGGAAGCCTTAAAGTCCCCCCCAAAAAAAAAAAAAAAAAAAAAAAAAAAAAAAAAAAAAAAAAAAAAAAAATAAGATATGAATGTAGAAAAATGTGTGACTTTGGGAAATGATATTTAACAAAACACGTCAATTTCTTATCTAAGTAAGTTGGTAAGTGAAAGTTGTGTGTTGCGCGCACGCACCAGATTTTTTTTTTAATGCAACGACCAAACAAAAACAAAACAAAGAAAAATAATAGCAGACGAACAAGCCAGTCAATAACAATAACAATCAATAACAAGAAAATAGCAATAAAGAATAAATAAGAGGCACCAAAACAGAATAAATAACATACAGTGATTTAACAACAATAAATCAAAATATCAGGACTATTATCATGTTTTCGGATCTATTCTTCTAGCATAAATCTTCGGAGGTCGAGACTTCGCACTGTATACTCGAACAAAGCTCTGTAGGTAGGTATGTCGGCATTTTGTATAATCTGGTGGTACTGATGTGGTAAAATGTTGATGAAGTTAGGCAAGTAGTATTTTCTATAAGCTGAGTAGATCGGGCAAGATGAAGTGGTAGAGAGTTTCGTTTTCTTCCTTATTGCAAACGAGGCATTTGTCTGCAGGACTCAACTTATATGTGGAGTACCGGTGAGAGATGCTTATAAATTTTACGCTGGAGGTTCGGATTTGCGTGATTATTTTTGCTTGCAAGTGGGGTAGATTTATCTGTAGATGGCGCTTTGGAGTTAATAGCGATATGTTCTGAAACCTGGGTAATGAGTAAAATGTCAGCTGGTTATAGTAAAAGTACGAAAGAAGGATGCTAAGACGAATTTACGGACCTGTTCAGGAGAATGGTTTGTTTCGACTCCGAAAAAACAAAGAGCTGTATACACTGTATGATGACCTGAGTGTCTCACAATTTCACAACAAGGGTACAACATATCAGATGGCTGGGAAATTTAATCTGGATGTGTGAAGAGAGGACAGTCAAAAGACTGTATTATGAAAAATCCGATGGAGCAAGACCTCGTGGAAGACCGAAGGTAAGATGGAAGGACACTTTCGTCGAGGATCTGAAGAGAGCAAGTTTATCCATCAGACACGCTAACGACAGGGAAGACTGGGGAAAAGCAGTTGAGCTGGCCAAGGAGCGCTTCAAGCGTCTGTTGCGCTGTGAATGAATGAACGGTATGTTCGTTTCTCAGTAAAATACAATGCCAAAATAATTTGCATATCTCAAATAAATAATCCGTTTAGGGAAAAACAACTTATTACATAAATTATTGACAATGGGGTGCCACAGCATTATTCAGAGATTAAACTCAAACCCTTATATAAATACATTTTATTGCTGAAAACACGCACACATTTTTTCATAGAAATACACATTTTATTATATAGACTCTTATAAATGATATAACAGTCTAAGAGTCTAAAAATAGTCATGGATTTTCGCAGTCATTTAACTTGCCTTTTATGTTTAGGGTGGAAGACAGGTCTCGAAGTGGTACCCACCCAAGGTCTCTTGGTTGTGAAATGTGTAAAACTAATTATTATAATTAGATCTATTTTTTTACTTATTTTTTGAGGCATTATCAACACATCTCTTTCGGGTCTCGATAGGAATAGCTTTAACTCTTCGTTTTGGAAATTTAAAGATAGCGTATAACATTTTAATATATAATGTTTCTTAGTAAGAATATTTTAACTCTATGGCAATTTAAACTCATTTAAATCAGAAAATAATTCACCCTTATAAAAAGGAACTCAAGCAACTCTTTTATGTTTTTAAAATTATTCACATTCTAGGAAAGGAAATATACCTAATTTTAACAAGCCAACAAACTTTTCTGGAGGAAAGATCGTTTAAAGCAAACGTTTGCTCATTTCGCTTCCAGTCTTTTTTAACTCATTTATTTGTTCCTTTAACAGTAATACGGCTGAATGCGGCAAAGTAAATGTTTTCTTAAAAATTGGCAAAAATGAAAATTCAACTTGTAAATTGAATCAACTTCTCAACTTCTACCAAACTTATTTCGGAATGATTTTGGATTTTATGAATAAAAAAAATAAATAATCAATAAGAAGATTTTGAGTGTTTTTTAAAAACATCCGAATTGCCTTGGGTTCATTTTCTGAAAGTTATTAGGGGAAGTGTGCCTTATAAAAGTGTCAAGCCGTTAATAGCAGCCCCAGGGTTACGTGGCCTGCCTCTTAGGGGCCCAATTAAGAGGGGGAAACTTTACTCACTGCAGCAAAGGCCAAAAGGCTAAAGATCCGAAAAAGATTAGAAACAAAACAAGAAAAAGCTATTATTAACATCATTTTTGTTATAATTGGTCGTAACAGAAGTATATTTCTATTAAGATTAAATAACAAACTGAGAGCTCTAATTTCAGAGTAACAATATTTAAAAATGAATATATATACCGCTTTTGTAAATGAGTATCGTTCATTTTTCCTCTTTCTTATGAAGTGTTTTCATTGTTTATTTATTTTTATAACTTTCTTCCGGAATTGGTAAGAGAGATGGGATATTTTATTATACAATCTAAACTTAAATAGAAGGAAATATTTATTTTTGTATACATACGAATCTCCCATTCTTTATTGAATTTCTTCTAGAGGATCAATAAGTTTAGTAAAATATTCCTTTTTTTTTCTTTCTTTTATGAAAAATTCAAAATTATATAACAAGTTATACAATTTAATCAAGTTTTAAATTTTTTCATTAAATTCTTATTTCTTTTTTATTTACTAAAAGATGTATAATGTTTATCATTAAAAGTATTATTCTTTTCAATATTAGAGCTACACTTTCACTAAAATGTAAAATGGATATCAAATATCTAATAAAATAATATTAGACCAAGAATGAATGAAAGAATTTCAAAAATTTTAATTTTTTTAATATTAAACCTCCACCAAAAATCAAAGTGCATGTTTTTCAAAACGCTGTCCTCCATAACTTAGCGATAGACTTTCATGAGAAATTAATCCGAAAGGATAAACTTTTTCAATATAAGTGCGCCTCCCCCCCACCCCATCGAATAATCCATTATATTTTTTTATAACATTACCACCCACAGATAATAATAGACCCTGATATCAAAGTAATCTGAAATCTTTGACTAATCTTTAACTTTTTGAATATTATAGTGACCTTACCAACTAAAGTTTGAAGTTGATATTTTTAAATCACCTCCTCTGTAAAAGCATAAAAAAACAACAATAGGTTTTAAAATAAAACAAAAGTAGGGGGTGTTGTATTTGTAGAAAAGGAAAGTCCATTATAACCTCTCAAAAATAGGCTAGAGTTTTCATCAAACTAATGTCGATGGCAGCACAGCTAACTAATGTAACTCGGCAAATTACCGCCAAATTTTGAACCAAAATAATCAACCCTGAATCTTATTCACACTTTTTGAACAAAATGTCAACTGTTGGAGCACTATCAACTTATGGTACAGTTAACCTAAGTAAATACATTACAATTACATTATTTCATCATGTATAAAAATCTAATTTAATTTATGTTCAAATATAACTTCATCAACAGTGATGGATATTTCGATTTTGATTTTAGAAAGTACAACGATAATAATAAGAAATAAAGCCTAATAATAAGAAATAAAATTAATGGAGTAGTGATGATTACCAATGAAATAAATATTGTCAATAGGTTAAAACCTTCAGTTAAAACATTGATACAGTGGTGAATCTGGTCCAATTTTGCTTAAAGGTGCGGAATAAGCATTTACTTAGTAAGCTCTGAGTAAAGAACTTAGATCATGGACCCCAACGGTGTTGCTGTGCTGTTATTTATACCGCCCTATCTGGGCCCGTCCCTATCTCCAACTAGAGAGGATATCACAAGATCCAGTGGGAATCCATAATTAGTCGGGAGTCGGGAGTGTGGCAAAGCAAACAAGGCCCCTCGGTATCATAATAGTTTAATTGATTAATTATTTATTAGTTACAATACAGAATTAATTCCGGAAACTAATCAAATTGTGTTTTGCCTGCTCAGATTGGTCTGAGCAGATTAAGATGGGACTCCACTGCCAGGGATTATTTTGAAATTTTATCTATAAATATTTTTTTAAAGGGTTTTTACAAAGAAATCCGTCTCGGGAAGAAATGTTGATCTATTAACGGTTCTGGAAATCGATTTTCAGAATATGTACATCGTGAATGGGAAATCGATGGAGGACGTTAAGGCCTATAAGAATCGGAACTTAATTTTCAAACTGTGAGAACTTTAGTATTTTTTAGAGAACAAAGGCTCAAATATAAGATATTATATTTTTCTCACGCACAGACTGATAATATTACTAAACATATTATAAAATAAGATAAGAAAATCGTAGTTAAAGTAAATTTTAAAAATAGAATCTATTCTATAAAAATTCAAATTTTGTTTTTTTGTTTTATGTACTGAAGTATATTAAAAAAAAAAAAATCATATTGACACATTTTATAAAGCTGGGCTAGAAATGAACAAATGAGATACAAGGAGTGTGTAGGTCAAAACTGCCATAGCCGCAATACATTGTTGAATCCTTTGTGGATGGTCTTTGTGTCCCGTAGAAGAGTGCCATTGTTGAGGAGAGGGTGGAATAATCGTATGGTAATGAAGTGTGTAACCCTAGGAGGATGGTAACACTGACCTATTCCAGGTGGACCCGGCAAAGTCAATTATGTTCCGCGACAACCTCTCTGCTTTGGTTTAGGCCTCAATTTGCCATTCCATCAAGTCTTAGTGGATTTCGGAATCAAAAACTTTGCATGAGGATAGGCGAAAACGAAAAGTAGCCAAAAGTTTTAATTTAAAAATAAATTTCTATAACCACTAGTTTTTAACAATTAGAAATAAAATGTTCTGTCTAAAAGAAATAAAAATTAATAGGTCTATCTCTGTCTGTGATCCCAGTGAACCTCAACGCTAAATTTAAAAAAAATATTTATTTGAATATCACTAGTTGACCCTTTACAAAATTCTTCTTCTGAAATAGTATGTTTCTATTCCTTAAAATGCTTCATGATTATAAATTATAAAACTGAACATATAAACTAAAATTAAAAATAAAATTTAACTTTCTTTTAGTAACAACAGTTTGTTTAACCTTTCAAATTTTTATTGACATAAATAAACCATCAAAAATTTGAGTCATAACCAATTATTCTCATATTTTTATGCTTATTTTTGATCCATAAAAGTTAAATAATGACGAAAAACACTTTCAGCGATTGTTTATTAACATAAAAATGTTTTTTTTTGCTCCATTTTGTTCCTATTTAGAATATGTTCCACCGAAGGCAGTACACTCCATTTTGTTGTTAAATGTTAGGTAACTAAAATATAGTTTTGTTACTGCTAATTAAGTTTTATGGACTTTTAGACAGTCTTTGCTAAAAGTTTAATTACTTGATGAACATAAAACCAACAAATTTGTTCCAAAACTTTATAAATCCAATTAAGATATAAATTGAAAAACTATCATCGGCTTATATTATTTTATTTCTTACATACCTAATTACACATAAATATAACATTTAACATTAAATAATCAAGTAAAACCCCAGTTAGATAAGTCATAATATAAATCAACATAGTTGGCTGAAGTATTAGTAATCTATATTCTTTATAGGAATTCGAATCCGAACATCGAGCTGAACCAATAATAGGGACAATTAAGAAGGCATGACTTCCATTTCATACTTCACCGATTTCTAAAACTTTCTTGGGACTTACATTAGCTATAATTGGGATTATAGCTTCAAAAGAGGGGGTAGATTTTAATTAAAATTAATTAATTAATGCAAATAGAATCGCTTCCCAATTTAATAGATTTCTAAGAATCCGCAATTAGACGCTAGAAATTATCTTGTAGAGAAAATTGAAGATTGAATTTCAATTATAGTGATTAAATAAACCTCATAAAGCTTTATAAAGAAAGTTGATATTCCTGGAATTTTTCCTTAGGAGTTTAAAAAATGTATCAATAGTCACCAAATACTATATAATATACATGCGACATCGATGTTGATCTTTCTAAAACATCGAGTTGTGACTAACACATGGATGTTTTTAACATCGGTGTTATGGAGCCGATGTTTTTAGTTTACCTTTTATCTTCTTAATGGCAAAAGTACGCAAAGGAAAAATATAAAACTAAAGAATAAAGAATTAACCTCGTAGCATAGTTCTTATACTCAGTAAGCTTAATAGGGATTAACAAAAAAAAAAAAAAAAAAAAAAAAAAAAAAAAAAAAAAAAAAAAAAAAAAAAAAAAAAGAATGATACAAAGGGCTGATATCCAACAACCTATCAGATCGCTTGAAGTTGAACTGGTTTATAATGCGTACTTGGGTTTTCAAACTTAAATTAAACAAGAGGGGTCGTTTATGTTTTATTTCGGTTTATACATGAAGGTGAATATTATAACTAAGATGCTTCCAAAAAGTACCGCTGGGAAATATTTGACTAAGCTCTCTGACAAATTAGCCGGGTGTAATATCTATCTTAGAAGTTTCAAAACTTCTGATAATACCACAAATTTACTTGTTAATTAAGATCGATGATTTATTAAAAGCAAAGAATATTTTTAACATCGATCTTTTGAAAAAAAGGAAGATTTTTCTTTTCAACATCGATCTTTGCAAAATCAAAGATGTTTTGAACATCGATGTTCTAACAACAAAGATTATACATACATATATAAGATCATACATCGATGTTTTGATAAAGACGTTTTTTTTAACATCGATTTTTTTCCAACTCCGATTTTTTTCGGTTATTAACCGGTTAATATTTAAAAAGACGATGTCGCATACCTACTATTTAACAGGAGTTCCCAAACTTTTTGGTAACACGCGCCCCACCCCTCGATAATGTAAAAGCCTCCTACGCACCCTCTGATGAGACATCTTATATTTCAACAATTGTGAATATGAAAAAAAAAAGTATTGAATTGAAAACATAATTTTGATTTTCTGAATACCGTGATTAATAAAAAGAAGCTACTCTAACAATCTGAGATACTTTTTTTTTCATTTTAGTTGCCTTCCTTGTGTTGTTTCACGCCCCTTCCCCAATTCGCGGAGCCCTGCCATCTATGTAGGCTAAATTTATATTTTTGGTATTATATTTTTTTTTCTGTAAGAATCAAAAAAAAATAATTTCATATAGCAACTAATTTAGAAAGATTATCGCGACTTTTGATTGCGAATATTAATTTATACTTGCGTTTTTTGATTAATAAATCTAAAAAATTTGGGGATAAATAATATTTTGGTGTAATAAAGTAAAATTAAAAATCACGGGAACGGGTATAATCGAAATAGGAGATAAGTCTACCAAGCCAAGAATTATGAAATATTTGGTAGAAGATTTTTTTTTATTCGGACAATACTTCTCCGGCAATCATAGGCGACTCGGATATCCATTAATCGTTGACGGGACTAGAGGATGCTACACGTGTCAGATCACCCTCTCATGGTTCCTGCAACTGCCTACTGATTAGTAATTCAAAATAGCCTCCGACTGTCACCCATAGTCTATTGCTTTATTAGCCTGAGCTGTCATGCGTACATATATAATATCCCCGGCCAACTTATACTACACTATTTATAGTTAAACGGATTTCGCAGGAAACAATCTGTTAGAAAACACTCTGATGTATTAATTTACATTTGGAATGGATTTTCATCGTAGAAACCCAATTAAGCAAGCCACACGATATCATAGCCTTTTCGTCAAACCATCAACAGCGTGGAATTTAAGCTTAGAGACTTGCTATATTTGATAAATAACTTTTATCTGTTATGTAGCTGTTGATACTGATACTGATTCCAAGTCAATTCAATTTCAACCGCACCATCTCTGTGTGTTTATGCGCTGATAAACGACACCAATGTCATAGTCCTAGTCAAATTTGGAAAACATCTACAGATATTTTTAACCATAAAATGCTAGATTTATGGAATTTTGTTACTAGTTTTCATGTTTTGAGGAAATTGAAATTAGAAGTTTAAACTTGGTCTTAAGAATTAGTACCGACCTACATTATTATATATCATATGAAATGGCCCGGAATGCGCTGTTAAAAGACGCCAGTCTCATAGTCCTAATTTTCATCCCAATTTTATATTTTGTTGCATGAATAGATATAACACCTATTTTTCAAAAGTATATAATTTTTTTTAAAAAATACCCTTTTACAGAAAATTGAATCTGAGATTCAAAATGATATATTTTTGTGTTGATTTGTCGAGGAATGGTCCATCTTTTAATCATTTGAAGATTATAAAATATATTCTATAGATATATATAGATTATATATTATATTCATACAATTTTCATACCTTTTGATTTACTTTTCTCATGACGGAATCTCCTATGTGGAAATACGTTTCTACTCTCCACTTTTTTTGTGAATCCTTTTCATTTTTTTTAACCGTTAATTTCAACTCCGTTCTACTACCTTACTTATTAGAAATAGTCCGCTATCTTCATTTCTTTTTAGACAGAAGACTAATAAGGAACTCACAAACTTCACTGAAAAGGAGGGTATAGACAATTTAACAGAAAATCACAGCATTCAATCGTAGACCATTACTTGGATTTATGGACTCTAAATGATTTTATTTTATAAAAGAAGAGATCTTTCAGAAAACTGAAAATAAAATCAATATACTCTGTGACTCCCTAAAAATTAATAAATTATGATACAATTTTTAGATTATTTCGTAATGTGACAATGACGCTCAGGGGTAAAGGCGGGAAAATGACATTTTGCTGAGGTAGAACCATGCATAACAGCATAATCAAATGAATGATAATTTATCTAAGATGAATTACTAAAATGTTATATAGTACATAAATTCAAAGTTATATTTGCCCAAAAAAATTACTTTTAGAAAACGTAAAACGATGTCTACGAAAATAAATTTTTGTAAAGCACAAGCCACAAACAAACAAGAACAAACCAGTTATTCAAAGCTAAAAACACGAAAAGTCCTGGGGTCACCTGTAGTGTAGTGGTTATAATGGCAACCTACAATACTAAGCCCGCGGTGGCCCTAAAATTTTTTAATGGAAGTAAAAAACCCTTGGCTATGCCGTCCAACGGATAGGATGTAGAATGGAGGTCCCGAGCCGGTACGATATCAGGTACTCATTAAAGATCCCTATCCTAATTATACCTGGAGAGGCAAAATTTAGGATTCCCACGGTAGCATCGTCTGATTAGCCTTAGTAGCATAAAGTGACCTTAAACAAACAAACACGAATAGTCAAATTACTTAAGTCATCAATTTTTTTATAATGCAACATACATGCCTTGTTACTACTACCTCGTCGACTCATCTAAGTTATCGCTGTTCACATATGGTTTCCTTTTCAGAAATTGTTCCCCGAGAGCATTACAACCATCTGGAAGAAATATAATTTCCAATCATTAGTAAAAATTAGCCAATTTCCCAAATTGTGATCAACCACTGAAATCCTTTGCTAAAAAGAAAGTATTCTCATCCTTAATTTATTTTACCAGACTAAACAAAATGGAAAGAATTCCAGTTTCGAAATGGAGTACTTTGTTTCGAATGATCGCTCGGACCGGGTATCTATTTGTATTGTCCATGTTGTATTTCTTTTTTTGACTTATATCTCGGGGAAGCAGAGGGAAAGGCCGGAAAAGGCAGATAAAATTTCATGGGCGATTGGAAGAGGGGAGGCGGACTTTTCGGAAGGGAAAAACCGGCCTCTGTGGGAGTAAAACACAGCGATACGAGGCAAGATGCGCCAGTTTCTGAAATATCTTCGTGGTATTGATAGTTTTCAAATATTAAAAAATCTCATGGTCCCTTGGCCATGAGGAAAAAATTGAAAACCTTTAAACTATTATATATTATGGAAAACATTTGAAAATAGCTAGGCGTACAATTTATAAAAAAATATCCCGTAGCAGTCAGATTAAATTATATATTAACAAACTTTTAAAGAATTGTTAAATAGAATGAATAAATGAAATGATTGATTAAAAAAATAAAATAAATTCCTTCATTTTTACTTTTACTTACCTATATATGAAATATATAGTAAGTGGAAGTATTGCGATCATGAAAAATTTTGACTTCCGGTTTTCAACGGAAATGCACGTTTTGGGGTCTCCTGAGTCCAAATAAACAAGTCCCACGAAATGGTCTGTGTGTGAGTGAACAGATTAGCTCAAAAACTATAAACCTTGCGAACCTGAAATTAGGTATTTATTGTACGTATATGTCCGCGATGTGACAGCGAAAATTTCATCTAAATTGCTCAAAGGGAGGGGGTACTTTATTTAATAACTTTTTAGGTTTTTTTCGATTTTCTCAAAAACGGCTCAAACGATTTTGATTAAAGTGAGTATTTGATGCAGAAATATGCCTGAGATATGACCGTAAAAATTTTATCAAAACTGATCAACCGAAGGGGGGACTTTACTTAATAAATTTTGAAATAATTTATTTTTTGAAGAGAAAAGATTTGGCTCCGCCGGGAGTCGAACCCGGGTCTCCCGCGTTACATGCGAGGACGCCAACCGCTACACCACAGAGCCCGGCTCAAGGCAGAGCAAATCCCTCCTCCTCACTGATACCCACTCCCCCCATCTCACAAGTTTTGTGAGTAGTAGCGGGAGGTGGACAAATTCAGATTTATCTGATATTAGCGATATGAGATCTAACATCAGTAAAATGCTAAACCTTATAGTTCAGATTTATCTGATATTATTTATAAAATAAGATGCCTGAAATTAAAGGACTATTTTGATAGAATAGAATTTGTCCACCTCCCGCTACTACTCACAAAACTTGTGAGATGGGGGGAGTGGGTATCAGTGAGGAGGAGGGATTTGCTCTGCCTTGAGCCGGGCTCTGTGGTGTAGCGGTTGGCGTCCTCGCATGTAACGCGGGAGACCCGGGTTCGACTCCCGGCGGAGCCAAATCTTTTCTCTTCAAAAAATAAATTATTTAAAAATAATTTAAAATGGTGGTCAGCCACGAACTAAGATTAGATTAATTAATAAATTTTGTACCAATTTCACTTATACATATTTTGTATTTACTCAAAAACGGCTTTAACGATTTTGAAGTAACTGGGTATTTGATGTATGTATATACCAAATATGTAAAAGCCAACATTTCATCAAAATTGGTCCAACTGAGGGGGCACTTTATTTCATGACTTTTTTTCCAATTTTTATCTTTTTTTCGATTATCTCAAAAACGGCTTTAACGATTTTCATCATATTCGTCATGTTTAATGAAAATTAGGTGTTATTTAATATCAGGTAAGCGTTATTATTTTAAAATGTTCTGAGGGGATTATAGAGCAAATTAAAACAAAAATAAGAAATGAATGTGGAAAAATGTGTAACTTTGAGAAGTGGCATTAACAAAACGCATTAATTTCTTATATAAGTAAGTTGGTAAGTGAAAGTTGTGTGTTGCGCGCACGCACCAGATTTTTTTTTTATTCCATTATCGTTTCATTTTCAAAAACGAATACGTATTCCTGTTCCGCCAATGTCATGATTCAGTTTCCGCTTTATTTCTAACTTTAGACAATCACATTCATGTACACATTCATTTCTGTTTTTCAGGCCTCTAGGCATAACATTTTTCCATAGACTCGATCTATACGGCTAATTTATAATCAAAATTTTATTTTTATTACAAATAAGTGAAGTAAAAATAAAATATGAAAAGGTGTTTATTCAGGAAAGCAACACAATATGGCGTTAATATGCAAATAATGGTTTTAATGTAGGGAAACATTAGACATATTCTTAATCGTTTTTATAATTATTATTTTTTTTTGGTTTATAATTCACTTTTTCAACGAGCTGACTTTGATCAAAGTCAATCTCGTCTCTTCCAATATTTTATAAGTTTTAGAAGTAAAATCGGTCGATCCGCATATTTCAGAAATAGAAGTATTAAACTTCGTGCCATGATTGAAGGCATCTCATTGTAAAATCATCGAAGATTAATAACAGATTCATAAGATGCCGATCAAAAAGATTATATCGTAACACTTCTGTGGGTAAAACAATATTTATTCAAAGAAAAATAACAATTTTCAATGCCACACAAATAATCAAAACACAACTAACTGAACAGGTTACAAAAATGATCACTTTATAGCACAGAAATAATCTTATGACTAGAGCTTCACAACCAAGTCAAGTAGTCAAGTTGTCTAGTCCATCGCTCCTTATATATAGTCGTAAGGAGAATGGTATAGAACCTCGTGGAACGGCGTGGATGGTACTCGAACATCGTTGTCACAAACGCTCGCTATGACAGTTTTTCCAACTTTTCGTTCCAACAAAAGGTCTGGGGCTTTACATATATTTTTTTTGTTTTTTTAACGCTACACTATGATAAATTTGTTCCATTAATAGTAAAAATGTTACTTAATAATGCATTTAAGTCTATTTAAATGTTATTATGTATAGTTATGTATGATGTCTGCGTTTTAGATATTTTTATACAAAAGGCACATCGACGAAAAAAGCCCATTTAAGATATTTCAACTTTCTAAAATATTTTAAATACTGGAACATACAAAAGAACACGTGATTTTGGTTATTTACGAGAAAAGAGTAGTAGAATCTTTCTTAGAAGTTACAAACTGTTGTAGTACATATTCTTGATTGTTTCAGAATCTTCTACGCTTTTCGAGAACCTTCCACAATGTTCGACTAAATACAAGGAGCAATGGACTAAATTCTTAGTCTTGCTCTGAATTATTGTGACATTGTGAATTATAATTTTTCGTTAACACGTTAGGTGCGGCATCGGTCCCTGGGGTCCGATTCTTAACAGCCGATTTCACATGAAAACATCCGAAAGTCCGAACACTTCAAATACTCAATTTAGTCGATTTTAAATCAGATTATTGCATTTTAGTGCAGAAAATGTTGCTAACAGCTGAAATTATTTTGTTTTTTAGAATTGGACTCCGAGGTCCGTTTTTCGATAAAGATTGGCGTCAATCCTGTATCGGCCTGTCCTGCGCCTATTATGTCTAGTTCCAATCCTTACCAAGAGATAATGCCTTTGAGACGCTCATTTAATTTCCTTATAACCAAAAAATAACGCTTTCGTCAGAGCATTCCCATCGGACCCCGACGCCCGATACTGTCTGTGGCTCCTCCCAGCTGTCGGACCCAGGGGACCGATACCGATTCAGGATACCCCCAAAAAATAGGCCGCCGCACCTAAAGTGTTAATAAAAATTATTTTAACCCAAAATAGTGTTACGATACCGTTTATACGAATCATTTTATATCACATCGATTAATGATTGGACTATAAAAAAAACAAAAAAAAACACCTCAACACTGTATTATTAATAAAAAGTAAAATTACGCTCATAACTCTGAATGAAAATATATCAAAATTTCGCAAATAGTCCCTTCAAGAAATCAACTTCCTCAACTTTAAATGTATGAAATAAATTATAATTTTTTATCAAGTTAATCATAGGGCACGGTATTTTCGTAAATTGTATAGTACAACATTAAGAATGTCGTTGGCTAACATCTTTATCTTGTTTATTTTTATTTTTATATAAATTAATTTCCTGCAGAGTCTTCTGCGAGAGAATACAGAATCGATATTTTCTACAGAAAATAACACTTAAAGCTGGCCAAAACGGATTGGATGTTGCCCCTCCTATGCCGTCATATTTCAAGTTAAAAGCAGGGAGTATAGCAAGTATATAAGTTGGCTATGGGGTTAGGGGGTGAAAGTTATTGGGTATAAGGTCGGATATGGGGTTAGAATTTTAAGCGAGTTCGGGGCGCTCCAAGGCACCACTTAGGATATGTATCGGCTCAACTTTTTACCCAAGATAGCTCTGAGTGGGATTCGTGGTCTTCGCTGGGGACTTTTTATCCTCGTGTGGGCCATCTGCCCAACCTTCTTTGGTCACCTCTCCTTTATTGAAATCCACTCCACCTCTTTACCATATCCTTCTTTGAGAATTTATTTATTTAATAAAAACTTTTAAATTTGACACCGTTTACGACTATCTTAGTAATTTATTCTAGCTGTGTTACTATTTTATTTCCTAAAAAAAAAAAAAATATTAATGTTATATTCATCTCAGGCACTTTCATATACATCATGATTTTTTTTTTTCGTATCATGATAAAATCAATTTAAGGTTTTTTTTTTTTTTGTCCCTACCCTTCCTCTCGTTTAGGCTATACGTGGTTTTCCGGGCTAGGGGAGTGGGTGGGGGATTGATGACGAGTATCATTAAATTTCCCCTGGCTCCGGGTTTTGAACTTAGGGCTTCCAATCATATGTTGCCATGGGCAACGTATATTTTCTAACGCATTTGCCCATTCGGCCATCCCGCCACCCGGTCAATGTATGGTTATATAGATGTGTTGTTTTACTTATTTATTTTATTATCTATTCGCACTTATCTACATGATGCTGACTTCGAATGAATGAAGTAGCCTTATGAGAAAGCATTGACATGAAAAGCGTGGGAAAGTAAAGTACTCAGCAGATCCTCTTCAATGGCTTGATCCAATTAACAGAGCTGTTTAAGTAAAGAGATTGCTCTCATCCAACGCCTTTTTATTCTACTAATCGTATTCATAGGGTAGTCAGCTGAAGCCATATGAACGCAGTTCGTGTGAAAACGTTTGCATAAGATCGTTGTGTGCTTGTCAACTGTTAGCTGTTACAGGACCGTTTAGTTATGAGTCGTAATCTTTATTGGAACCATTGAATTTTACTCAATTGGAGATTTTTTTAGAGGGATCGTTTACCAATGGTAATTATATAGGTAAACATGTATATATTTTAATCTCTTTAAAGTAGTTTTAGTTTTCTTTTAAGCGTCAATTGTTTCATTTTAACATGCGGAACCCACGTCATGCTCTTGTCCAGCGTAGTTTCAGGTCTGAGGACTTATGTAATTGTAAATGTAGGGGGGACAGGTATTTCTTTGAAGGGTAAATGTAATATGTTTTGATTTAGTCTATTTTTCTATAGTTTCTACACTCCAGAGTCTTGTAATTTATGGATTTAAGTATATAAATATCAAGTTTAGTGAGGATTGATGTATCGTCAGACAAAGTTGCAATGAATGTTTAAGTGTAAACAAGTGATATAGAGTGAAGGAGCCAGTATCAAACCTTGAGGTACTCCAGCAAATATTGGATGCATTGAAGAAATTTCTCGGACAGTAAAGTATGAAGTGTACAAATATGTTTTCTACCTCAATAATATCCTGGTGCCAGACTTTGTCAACTATTGAACTAAGGGTGTATGCCTTAACCTGGTTTCTAAATCATTCTAATGAGTGAGTATTTCCAAATTGTTTGGAACTTAGTTCATGGTATACAGTTGATAATCGTCGTGAGAAATAAAAAAGTCATATCCTGGAGCTTTTCTTTTTGGCAACTTTTTGATTTGTTTTGGGACCTGAGAAGGAGTGAAAGGTGGTGGTGGAATTGTCTTTTGAAGACCAGTGCCTTCAGCTTTACTTACTAAAGTATCATATTCTATGTTAATGTAGTCTAAAGAAGAAAGGTGGTTAGCGAAGGACCCGGATATTTCCTTATTCTAAAAGGCTTAGGAATCATCCTCATTTCAAAAAGGTAGAGACAACTCTTGATTTTATATCAGTTTTTGGGTATGCTAGCACGCAATTCCTTTGTCGGCCGAAAGGCCACAAATCTATGCGTCATAGTTTTCCAATCGAATTTAAGCCTCTGACGTACTGAGGATATTCCGGTAAATTTTCGATTCTTGCTTGTTTAGGTTTAGGTAATGATTACAACCATGCAGCCTCATTGTTTTGTTGTGAAATCTTCCACAGCCTCTATTATAGAGACTGGGGTGGAAAGCTATTTATCTAAATGCTCACTGTAAGCAAGCATCCCGGTCAGTTAATAAATGTTGGTCTTCTTTCCACGTTGACCGCGTCATCAATATAATATTTACAGCGGAATGGTCTGAATAAAATGCCTCGAACAGTAGTTATTTTTTTGCCCTTAACAGTTGTATGAGTCAATGTACCGAATTAATATTTATGGAATAATTTGCCAATATTAAATTTTAAGAATGAAATGCCGAAAAAAAAATGGCGTCAAACGACGTTTCCCTTTTGATTTAATTTTCAAATTATTATTTTTTTAGATTTTTATTATGCCAAATTAATAGAAAACTAAATTAAAAGCTGATACTAATGTATTTTCCTCTATCAACATTTGTTATGTATTTCTCTCTGTTTCTCTTATTCGAGAGGCAGGTAAGTATAGAGCGTAAGGTGCGAGAGTTCGGGGAGAAGGAGCGGGCCTGGATGTAGGAAGTGGGAGGGTAGGGAACAATGAGAATTGATGAGAGACCATTCATCAGCCGAGGCCGGTATTTGTCAGATGACCTGGCTTAATAAATAGACTCCCCCACAGATTTACTCTCCGCTCACTACCTTTATTGGCACTTTATAGTAAAGGATCAATCAATTTTTGTTTTTATTTATCCACCTTTATTTATTTTGGATCCCTGCTCCCTGATTTCCCACGGGACGACCATATATGTACACTCCCTGCACACCAGTCGGTCTCAGCAAATATTTCCACACTATACTGCAATCGGTAAAAAATTAAAATTCTTTAAATCACTGCTGCTATGTATTTTACCAAAATTAGAATAGTTTTATTGTTGATAGAGCATACTGTTATAATTAAAGTAATAAACAGTAATGAATCGAAAATATTTATTTATTTATTATTGCCTCTACCCGGTAGGGTCATTGGCAAAAACGCTTTCGATTCAAACTTGATTGTACAGTTTTATCTTCTTTAAAAAAGACATCACTACCTTCACCTCCATGTCTCCCAACAACTCCTTGAGATTATTTCCCATTTTCAATTCACGTCGAATCCTGGTAAATCTTGGACATTCCAGGAGGATGTGCTTTACTGTAAGGATTATGGGATGGCAGTGTTTACAGGTTGGGGCCTCAAGTCCTCTCAGCAGGTTACCGTGTGAAAATTCACAGTGCCCAATGTGGAGTCTGCACAAAATCGTTTCCTCTCTTCTGGAAATCCGTGAGCTCGTTTTCCATTTGATTGGTCCGTCTTTGATTTCTGATAATTTTGAATGTGATATTCTCCAACTGCCTTGCCATTTGCATCGTATTTTGCACATCATGGATTTGCACCAATCTTCATTTGTCATATTGATGAATGTTTGGAAAATTGGCGCACTGTTAGTACGAGCCATGTGTGTAGCATGATCGGCATTTTCATTACCTGGTATTCCGCAGTGCGAAAATAACTGAGAACTTTAAATTATTCCAATAACTATAACTTATTTAGAATAACAAAGAGAAGTAAATAAATAAATTAATTAATTTTTGTGAAGTTAATAAGCGGCGTTTACACACTTTTAAAAACAAGTTGATTTTCACTCTAGATGGGATGTAAGTAAAAGTTGTGTGTTGCCTTCATCGCACCAGATCTTTAATGATTAGAGAAGAAATTAATCTTCTAAATGATGAAACAATCATTCGAGTTGTGCATGGAGTATTAAAAAAGATACCCACTGACTAAAAACACCCCAAAAAAAAAAAACAAAAAGAACTGGTGGTGCAAATGGAATTACTGTATTTTTTTCCTATGAAACATGTATTTTCTTCCTAAGATACAGATCGTCCATGGACAATACCTTCGAGTCGCTAATAATAATCTGGAGTACGGTATTTTGATTCCTAATTGAAATACATGGGTTAAAATGTTTTGTGTAAATTATATACATGCATGAACTTCTTCAAATGTGTTAGTTGCTTCGAGAAAATTTAAGGAAATTAAAGATATAGATTGAATGAAGACTGACTTCTGCAACAATTCTGATTCTCAATATAATATAGATTTGAAATCGAATATGTCAAAACAGTATTCTGCTTCTATGAAAACGTAAACGGGAACCTTTGTGTCGCTGTTTTATTGTCAAGACAGCAGTAGATAAAGGTGTTGGATTCCTCATTAGAATCGGCAAGAGCTATTGTTTGTCCCTTTATCAGGTTCGCCTGGTACAACTAACGCCTAAGGAGATTTCTAGTTTGTAAAGCACGTCGGTCGTGTCATTACGGCCTCTTCAGTATTAGATTTACAATCGGGCGCCGGATATTTCTCTCTTACTGTCTCGAGTTGCTAGAGACGAAGCTCAAGTCCTTGATACGGCACAAACCGCAATTCGCAAACATCATTGCCTCTGGTGTGAGTTTAGCTATGCATTGGAATTTGGGATTCATGAGTAGGAAACCGCTCTGTCAGGAACTGCCTACATTCTACATACATTTAACTCCGACAGCCATTACTTCAATTACTAAAGACATGAAAAACATCTTAAGTATACCTACCTCATAATTAATTTTTAAATACTTTAAGATATTATGGCATTAAGTAAAGATCTAAGAAAAATCTATCTCTTTAAAAACAACTACGAATGCCTAATATATATTATTAATAATTTTCACTTATTAAAATATTTAATAATTAAAATATGTTTTATTAAAAAGGAAAGAAAAAGGATAGCTAAGATATGGTGATTTTTTTAAGAAACTTTAATGATGTTAAAAAGATTTTTTTTTAGCTTTTTGAATCTATGATACAAAAGAAAGATATCAACTTCCATAACTGTTTTTCGGTAATTTGTGAACCCCTTTGGTTATTTGAAAGCATCTTGCATTTTACAGCAGCACGTCAATCGAAAAATCTTTGTTGACAATTGAGATACGAAGTGCTTTTATCATTATTTATAAAGTGCTGTTATTTTTCATTTAGTGCAATGGAATTAGACTGGAATGAACATCATAAGTTTTTTATAAAATTTTTTAATCACTAAAAGTATGAATATCACTAAAAAAAATAGACTTGATGAAATCAGAATTTTTTATGGTTAATAAAATAAATAAGCAATAATGAATCAAAAAGTACTTAGAAGTTTTGCAATACAAATTATAGTACTCTATAACTTATAGGGACAAACAAAAATAAGTGCGAAATTGTGTGAAGTTGCTGCATGGGGTTTATATATTTATCGAAACCCTTAGATTTCAAATCTAAATAGGTTGGTAAGTGAAAGATTAATGTTGCGCAATTAACTTTTTGATTTTTTTTTCAATTTATGAAATTTTTGTCGAAGTTCACACGATAAATCATTAGTAAACCCTATTGGCTATATGTGTTGTTTTTTCTTGGGTTGTAACATCAACAAAATGCTATCTATAATTTTTAAATTCAGCGAAGTAGAAGCCATCTTTCTAAACATTAAACAACCAAAATAAAATTATATAAATATTGAAATAATAATTAAAAAATAAAGATTGTAACCGAATTAATATATATCCAATTAGTAACAGGGAAAACCAAGTTAAATGATCTTTATCTTTTTTATTATGCTGCATGGAATTGGGGACAATGGGACTAAAGACTTACAATTTCCATCACTTTTAATCTCCCCAACTCTCAAAGGAACTTTACCAGCCATTAGGTCTGAATAATGGAAACTTTTCAATATCAAAATATAATGAAAAATAAAAAAGGAAATATTCAGAAAAGAATTAATAGACGTATTGATTTGGGACCCAAAGATCAATTTTGCCAAAACCAATCTTAAGAGGGTTATGGCTGGGACATTTTCCAACGCTCCTTGTTTGACGGCCTCCCTTTGTACCCACATTCATTGGTCAGGGACTACAATGGAATCTTGATTAAGACTTTTTTTTAAGAAGAAAATAGAAGGAGGGGAGAAGAAAGGAGCAAGGGTTGCTTAACAGTAGAGGGGAAGGATACTATCCTTTAAACCGCAAACGAAGAAAAGCTGGTTTATTTTTAGCCTTTTTAGAAACAAAATTACGCGAAAAATGTTTTTTTCCAGCTTACAATATATTCTCCAAATTTAAGATGATCAAAAATTGATAATATTGTAACGTGAAACACAAAATATAGGATTTAAAAGAGCTCCAGACTTTTTTTTGGAACAATTAATGCAACCGACTGTTATAGTACATGTTTTTGACTGTTCAAGAACCTTAACCATCGAGAATTATATAATTCAGACTAAGTATAAGGAGCGATGGACTGAAGACAGTCTTGTTCCGAAGCTTGAATCATATGGTTATTTTTTGTTACTGTTCGTTACAATTCGTTACTTTTTGTAACCTTGTTGATTATTTCAGTTTATATTGTTTGTGTGTCATTGTAAATTATAACTTTCTTCAAATAACTTTATCTAAATTCACACAAGTGATAGCAATATATTTGATGTAATAATAATAAATAAATGTTTTTTAGGGGCCCGGTGTGGCTGTGCGGTAAAGCGCCGTACTCCCATGCCGGAGCTGCGGGTTCGAGTCCCGCCCTGGGTGGTGCTTTTCTTTCGTAGGAGAAGTATCACCCAGTGCCATGGGTGTTAGTATGGGTAGTATAGGGCTTCAAGGGAAGCCTTAAAGTCCCCCCCAAAAAAAAAAAAAAAAAAAATGTTTTTTAACTTTCATGAAAGTCGAGGAATTGTTATTTATTAACAATGAACTTGAAAAGTATCCATAAAGTTTTCAGGCTTAGTAAATATCTCATAGCAACGGGGTCGCAATTAAGTTATTCTATTCTCATTAATATATTAAATGACCTTTCATAGGCTCATTGAATCGTTAAACTTAATGATGCGTCGTTCCACATATAACTTAAACATCTTAAAGAAAAATCTAATTTGAGAGGCCTGAATTGATAAAACCACAGGGAATTAATTTTTAACACTGTATTTATATTTATTCATTAATCCAATGCTACTATTTATATTTAATCTAACAATTGATTTATACCTCTTTCTGCGCTATTTCTCATTTGTATACAAAGATTTTGAATATTTGAAAAATACCTATTGCTTCCGAATCAAATGAACTTCAAACAATTAGGAAGTAACAGAGTTACTCGTTTCCACTCTTAACATGGTTTTGCTGTTTTACTAAATTTGCAACCCGCAACTGTACATAACATGTTGATCCTCAGGTTTAATGTTCTTTTTCACTAGACATGTATGATATGTTAGCAGGCATGAGGAAGGGAATGGCTGGCAGCAGTTGTTTCAACTGGTTTGTTTCAGTTACTTTGAAGGAGATCTGTCTTCCAACGCTTTTTTAATCTCTTCGTATTTACGGGCATGTCATCTGTCGTCATATCTCGCATAAAGAGGTTAATATGTTCGTGTAAGTTAGTGCTAAAACGTTCGTAAAGAGTCTTTATGTGTAATTCGACTGTTGGCATGTGGAAGTCAGTAGGTGGCATGAGTCAGTCACGTGTACCAAGGTGCTTTTGAAATTAGTCGTTATATTTTTGACTGAAAGGTTAGAGGTACAGTAAACCCTCGATAAAGCGAACTGGTAGGGGGTTTGATATTCTTATTTCGCTATAACGAGATTCGTTATAACCGGGGATTCTTTATTTTAATATTTTTTTTAGCCAGTGGCCGCACTAATTTGATCATATTTCGAAGGAAATTAATTCATTAGAACTAATTAAATTAAAACGCATGTATGTAATTTATTTTTAGATAAACTACATGTTAATTAAACAATGAGATTCATTAATTTACCTGCCAAGTTTACTTGAGAATTCTTTTGCCTTAGCTTTAATAAGAGGGTCTGAGATTGGTATTTGAGATCTAATTTGTTCAAAGCAATTTATCAATTTTTTTCCAAATATTCATTCAGAGCGCAGTCGTTTATTTGATGCTGAAATTAATCCTTGGGCTGAGGTTGAATCTATTTTATCTTTGTTTTTTATAATGTTTGATTGACAATGTTGATTTTGGAATTCTATATTTTTCTGCGATGGTTTTCTTACTTAGAATTCCCGATTCAATATCCTGGAGAATTTATAATTTTTCATCAATTGATAAGGATTTACGTTGGTGACACACGTTTACCAACGAGCTCATTTTGTATTAAAAAAAAACAAAAAAAAAACAGTATAAACGACTACAGAACACTGATTCGAATAATACAGAAGTCGAAGCAATTTAGTTTTTAGAAAAAAGTCAATGGAATCAGAGAGAGAGCAAAAGGAAATAGGATTAGTTAAGAGTAGAAAAACACCTCAATTCTAGAATCTTGAGCTACTTCGTCTTCCTGCGCTCATTCTACGTAATACAGTAAAAAAAAAAATTAATACAAATTCTAGTAGTTCGTTATAACAGAATATAATAATTCTCAGACTTCAAATTTAGTTCGTAGTTCGCACTAACCGAGGGATTTCGCTATAACGAGGGGTTCAGTAGAAATATAATGCTAATTTTGGGGGGATAGTATTTTGGTTCGCTATACCGAGGTGTTCGTTATATCCGAGTTCGTAATAATGAGGGTTTACTGTATTTGTAAATGCGCTTTTTCGCCAGTATCTGTAAACAGCATTTCCTAATGGGATTTCGTCTAAGAATTTAATTTTTTGTCTAAGTTTTAGTTTTGAGTATTTAGAAAGAAACTGGGTATTGGGGGATTGTTCTTTTATTAAGAGTTATCCTTTTGATTTTAAGGTGCGGGATCCATTTGGTAGTTCTATCAAAGGCTTTCGATATAAATTGGAAGGCAAGTATTGTGTTGAGAGTTAAAGCTATATGTTGTGTTCTTAAAATTTGAAAAACATAATAGTTTACTCAGTCTTAGACCGAAAAGGATTTAAAAAGGTAAATTACATGGGAATAAAGTAAGTAAAGGTCCGAGTTAATAAGGAAACTAGATTGTAAGATTACTACGAACTCTTAACTTTTAATTAAAATGAAACCAAGCAAAGAAACAAGGGCTTATTAAGGCGGAAATTTAAAGAAAGGGTTAAATAAATGGCGTTTAAATTAAACATTTTGTTGCTGTTCGCCGAGCCACAATTGGAAGGAAGGTGTTCGCTGGGGCGGGAACTGTAGTGGAAGATAAGGGGCGGATTCGGTATTTTCTTTTGACCCAGTTCCCAGGAGGAGCATTCTTAGCCTGACAAGTACAGATACAGTATCCCTTCGGTCGCATCAAAAAGGATTGGAGTCTGATCTGGTATGGGGGGAAAAAGAACGAATTTGCAGCAAATGAGGCAGTCAATGAAGTACTCGGTCACAGAAATGAAAAAAAAAAAGAAAAACGATCTTGAAAAGAATCTTTGAACAATAACTAATAAAAGCTGATGACTGGTAATAAAATAAAAAATAGTGCTTATTGGACACTTAGCCGTTTGAGCAATTTTCCCTAGGAGAAGACAAAGAAATCAATTAAAGATAAATAATATAAGCAAGAATACACTATAAATTAGAGTTTTTTTTTAATTTATTTTTGTTCAATAATAAAAAAAAAAATCTGGTGCCTGCGCGCAACACACAACTTTCACTCACCAACTTACTTAGATTAGAAATTAATGCGAAACTAAGAAATAATAAAAAGGCCCCTACCCCATTCAAGCCCCCTCAGAACATTTTAATAATGATAAAGCTTACCTGGTATTAAAGAACACCTAATTTTCATTAAACATGACGAATTTGTTGCTGAAATGCCCAATCTCAGGTTCGCACGGTTTATAGTTTTTGAGCTAGTCTGTTCACACACACATACCCACACACACACACACACACACACACACACACACATACACACACACACACACACACACACACACACACACACACACACACACACACACACACACACACACACACACACACACACACACACACACACCATTTCGCGGGACTTGGTTATTTAATTAATTGGTTATTTAGTTAGGTAATTGGACTCAGGGGACCCCATATTTTATTTTTTGCCGAAATCGGGACACACGTTGTTTCGCGAATTCAGTATCGACATAATCATGAACAAAGAACAGTTGATATGATGCTCATTTTAATTCAATGTATCCTTATTCATATGAAAATAATAGGGGGAATTCCTCACTCAAGATATGAATAAAGTAAAAGCGATAAATATAATCAATTTCAAATTCTAGTAATAATTAAAATAAATGAGAAAAATGCATTCTCATCGCATTCGCTATTACGTGACATTGAGGTACTTAGGTTTGAAATGGTATTGATGAAGCCGTAATTGCAAGAAAAACTAATTTAAATATTTGAGGTTCTAATACTTTTTTGATCATTAATGGAATTTGTCTCTTGGCTTTGTATTATGATTGCGGTTTTTAATATACATAACATCGGTTTAATATACAGACATAATTTTGTATAAAAATATTTACCTTAGATTTTGTTTGAAATAAAATTAACATGTAGTCAAAGGCATTCTCAGCCCAAATGACAGAGATATAAGTGAAGTCCCAACTTAAAGAAAAAGAAAAAAAAGTGCCGATTAGGTCTCTGCTTGAATGACTCTTCGTGTGAATGACTCCTCAAAAACCGAGGAAAAGCTGATATGTTGACAGTATTTTAAATACTATGATGAAAACGATAATAAAACACTTAATACACAATTTGGCTCTTTCTTGATGATTCATGTTTTAATTTTATATATGGCTACTAATTCCTGAAGCAATATAAATATAAATCATTTAGAGGAATTAAGCCTCTTTTTTTATTAACTCGTGACTTCATGTGTTGCATTATCATGAGCTATTAATGCAATTATAATTAGACAACATTAATAGACTTTGAGTAGTTGACATGACTCTCTTTTGTTTCGTCCGCAGTAAATACTGATGAAGTTCCCTTTTAATATCTCGTGTTCAGATGTTTGTCGGGAGTAAAATCAGAAACTACTCTACCGATCTTTACAGAATTTGGCTTATTGAGTGTCATTTATCTTGATTATTGATCCCACTATTTCTTTTATTGAAAATTAAGTACTTGCTATACTACAATTGAATGTAATTATTAGTAAGTTCTATAAATTTCCAACAGGTGGCGGTGTAAGATATTTAGGGAGGGTAAACATCCAGTAGCCAGATCTATTTTTTCTAGCTTGGACTAGGAAAATCCCGTTTTTTCTATAGGCAACAATGTGTTTTGATAAGTAGCATGCTTTGAGGTTGCTCGCTTTTCATAACCTGTTTCAGCTTATCTCATTTCATTAAGTGTTATATTCTGGTTTTAATTAACATCTATTGTGGCAAAAGATTAAACATTAAAACATTAACATCTTTGCTAATAGTCTATTGTGATTGTACTAAACCCTATTCCAATTATATTGTTTATTAGTTCCTTTTACATGGTGTGATATTTATATTTAATCTCGCCTCTGCTGAAATAATCTAGTAAGTGCTAAATGAATGGATCACTGATACTTACTATAGTCATATTTGTGATGTAAAAAATTAAAAACTTTGACCCTTGTAATTTCTTAACCACACAATTTTAAATTTGGCGTAAAGTTCTATTTTAATACCGTTGGTTTTTAGATTAGCTGAAGTGTTTTTATCTTTATCAGTGAATTTTGATTTGACACTATTAAAAAGAATAGGTTACAATTAATTCAACGCATTATAGCTTCTGAGCCACAGCAAAGCGTGGCGTATGTACAGATATATACACAGCAGCTATAAGAAGGTGAGGGTAGATAGGGACTAGGCAACCTGTTAGACTTGAGCTAGACCCAAGCGACCCTATCAGCCAGCTAAGTACCCATTCTTATCTACATGCTTCTTTTTTACGATACGGGTCAGCCCTTTTCATTCACTCTTTTTTCCAAGCTTTTTTTTTCAACAACCTCCAACTCTTTCTATAGTATTGGCTCCATTGTTTTCTCCACTCGAGTGCAGTAGAAAAAGAAAATAAAAGAAACACTCCATTGTCAATAGAAAATAAGTCTCTTTATCCCCACAAACAGGCCACTGTAAGCAACAAATATGTTCCTAAACAGTTAATTAAGCTTTAGTCTGAGAAAAATAAAACAAATTAAAATCTTACCTATCAGTGAAGTTTGGGTTACAGTAGAATTTGTAAAACTATTTCTACTCTTATAATGGTTATAGCATTAATGAACGTTGAGCATTGTTTTTAAATTAATGAAGTTGTTTTTCCTTGAAATAGATTTATATAATAATTTTTAACAAGAAAATTAAAACTATATAATTGTAGCATCAAACGAAACATGATTAAAAAGATATCTAGGCTTGTTGTTGGTACGAACTGATAGTAAGAACAAACTATTCGAGTACCATCTATGCTTCTTCAAACTAAATATAAGGAGCGATGAACAGCATAGTCTTGTTCTGAAGCTCGTCATATGGTTATTTCTGTGTTACTCTATAGTAAAAAAGTGAAACTTTTTATATCCTGTTCAATTATTTGTAATTGTTTTTCTGACATTGTAATCGATAATTTTTCTTTAATAAAAATTATTAGTGTGGCATTGTAAAAATTATTATTTTCGTTTAATAAAAATTGTTTAACCCACATCAGTGTTACATTATTTTATATAACTTTTATTTAAATGTAAGTTGTTCAATATAATATAAAATATTATTCTTCTTTTTACCAGTCAGATGTGAATTACTCTTCATGTTCAATCAACCAAATAGTGAGGGGTGGGAGCACTAATTAAAACCGATATCGATTGATCCCTATATACGTTTTTCCTGAAAACACTAGAAGAGTACTTTCATTTAGGAATGCGACGACCCTTGAACATCAAAGTACTTTAAATGCTTTAAAAAGATCTTTTTCCAATCCAAATTCGCTTTTGTGGCCGCCGAAGCGGCTAATATATTTATTGGCGGCTCCTGTGAGAGTCCTCATCAATTTAGGGTAATTAAAGCAACTTCAGACGAACCGTAAAGCCGATTAGAGGCGTATATTTCAGAAAGCTCGGCAGAAGCCTATTAATAACTGTTTATCCTTTCAGTATTATTTTTTTCTTTGGAATATTATAAGCTGAACATCAATTCATTAGTATTGCAATTATTAATAATTTTATCTCTAATATATGTTTGCATGCAATATTAAATCCGACAAGCGCTGAGGGTAGTAAGAGAAGTTATATAAATTTTAACAAAATAAAAGGCAAAATACATAAAAAAAATCCCGAATCCAAAATTTAACTTGATTTTCCTTCCACGATAAATGTACTTATTATTATTCAAGCCTATTCTCGGATTATCTGTTTGTCCATCCGTTTTATCAGCCTCGAATAGACTCTAGGGTAGGAAGTCTTGTTTCCTTGTGGAATTTACTCTCTAATCCCGAGTAAATTCCACCTCATGAGAGTGGCCAATCATAATATGACAAGTTGCCATAATTATTGAAAAGATGGCCCTTTCCGGGTTGTAGAAGTCATGTTTTAAGCACTGGAGGTGTGTAATTAGAAACCACGAAGGCTATACAACAATAATACTACGAAAATTCTGCCTACGAACCAATAATTTATAATTATTGGTAATCTTGTAAAGTTACCTTTAGTGATTTCCTTGAAAGTTATTTATATCTAACCATTATTTAAATCCGAAGAACATGTCCTATTTTGGTGAAACACTTAATCAAGTATTAAATAAACTTCTTTTATTCAATTCATATATGTATTTAGAGTCCTTCTATCAAAAGGCAATTTTAGACTAGCATTTGTAGCTCAGAAAATGTACTACGAAGGTAATCTATGTCCATTTTTACTTTCACTTACCTATATATGAAATATATAGTAAGTGGAAGTATTGCGATCGTGAAAAATTTCGACTTCCGGTTTTCAACGGAAATACACGTTTTGGGACCCCCTGAGTCGAAATAACCAAGTCCCGCGAAATGGTCTGTGTGTGTGTGTGTGTGTGTGTGTCTGTGTGTGTGTGTGTGAACAGACTAGCTCAAAAACTATAAACCGTGCGAACCTGAAATTGGGTATTTAGTGTAGGTATATGCCCGCGATGTGACAGCAAAAATTTCATCAAAATTGCTCAAAGGGAGGGGGTACTTTATTTAATAACTTTTTACGTTTTTTTCGATTTTCTCAAAAACGGCTCTAACGATTTTGATTAAACTGAGTATTTGATCTATTTATATGCTCGAGATATGACTGTAAAAATTTCATCAAAATTGATTAACCGGAGGGGGGACTTTACTTAATAAATTTTGTATCATTTTCACGTGTTTTTTTTATTTACTCAAAAACGGCTTTAACGATTTTGATCAAACTGGGTATATGATGTATGTATATGCCCGAGATACGACTGTAAAAATTTCATCAAAATTGATCACCCGAAGGGGGGACTTTACTTAATAAATTTTGTATCATTTTCACGTGTTTTATTTATTTACTCAAAAACGGCTTTAACGTTTTTGATCAAACTAGGTATTTGATGAATGAATATGCCAAAGATGTGAAAGCCAACATTACATCAAAATTGGTCCAACTGAGGAGGCACTATGTTTTATGACTTTGTTTCCAATTTTTAACTTTTTTTCGATTATCTCAAAAACGGCTTTAATGTTCATAATTATTGTTCATTGTTCATAATTAAAGCCGTTCTGTTCATTTGAGAAGTGGCAATTAACAAAACGCATTAATTTCTAATCTAAGTAAGTTGGTAAGTGAAAGTTGTGTGTTGCGAGCACGCACCAGATTTTTTTCATTCAGTCAGTGCATTCAATTTTTTCCATTCAGTGAAAAATATACACTCTTGATTGAAATAAAATGATAAATACTTCCAATTAATTATCATAATTAAGTTATTAATATTTACAAAGAAATAATACATTAGGCCTGAAGATGTGAGGAAGGAGATAGGGGGAGAGGAGTGTGGTAGAAAGTGAAAAAGAAGAACCGATCTAACTTCTAATTTTAATATAATTTATTTTTTACTTTCACTTAACTATATTTATTCAACAAGTTCATTTTGTTTAAAAGTTCTTACCATGGTGGTACATATTCATTGAATTGAATTTACGACTATGGATACCATTGAATACCGTGCTAAATACTTCAAATTACTTATCAAGGTCAATCAAAAGTGAAAAAAGTTCAGAAAGCTGCCTCTATATGTAACTAAAACCGAATTTCACAAATTATTTAGCATGGCATTTAAATACAAAGTGATAAGTTCAATTCAATATAAAATGGACATGATATTGTTCTTATCTCTGGGATAAAGAATTAACGAATAGATATATATTATTAAGGTAAAGAAAGGTATAACAAATCAATGCATGAATAAATGTGAAATATTAACGATGGGGAAATGATAATTGAAAACTATGAGTTTTTTTTAAAAAAGTGATTTTTTAATTTTCTTATAAATATAAATATATATATATTTTAAATGTGATCAGTTTTTCCTCGACTTTATTAAGTTTCTCAACCTCGTTGGTCAGTCTTGAAGTCCAATGCTAAATTGTTCTATAATTTAGCATGTTCGTTTTTTGTATTTTTGAGTTCCTTATTAATAAATTAATACTGTCGTTATTAGAGATTGAAAGTATAATAAATGAAAATTCTGTTCGCCACTTTAGCCTCCTCATATTTGTATATAATTACGTTTATATCAAGGTCTAGAAATGTAAATCGTAAATAATTAAAATAATATGGGAATAAAATATGATAAATATTATCTGAAAAGATATAATGAAGTAATATCGCAACCGCCGTACAATAACGGTGCAACACAAAAATTAAATTTGCTGGGAAAGTTCGTTAGCCAAGTTTCTGGTCTAAACTTGGGAATACCAACGAACCAAGAAGAAACCCATCACTTAAGTGGTGGGGATCCTACCAGAGTTTACCCAGTTTTATGTACCAAATATACAACTTATTTATTGCAAACTATTCCCATTTTTGAGTTGAACCTTTATTCTACAATTTGACGTGTGACACGATGTGATATGATGAAGCTCAGATATCAAAATAATTGGACACTATGAGTCAATGAATTTCCGGAAGGAAACTCAAAGTGGCATTAATTGAAGACTGTCTATCAAAACAACTAATTAAAAAGAAAAACTGGAGTATAGATAAGTAGGCCTGAAAGGGAAAGGCAATGAAATAATTAGGTCTTAGCGGGGAGGGGGGGATTGTGAGGGCCGTGACACGATCCGCCCAACTCAATTACAGGAGCTCTAATCAATTCATTTCCTCTACAGGCTCCTATTACTTAACCCTGCCCCTTCTCAACCTGTGTCTCAAGACTTCGCCAGGTAAATAGTCCCTTGTACTGACGGAAGTCTACTTATTTCTCTGATGGCTTTCATTACAAAAAAAAACAAGAAGCACTGGAAAAAATTTACAATATAAATTTTAAAGATAAAACTATAAACGTCTGCAGATAAAGAGCTATCGGATTATTCTCACATAAACTGGCAACGGTGAAATCTGGCCTGATAGAAAAACATGTACCTACCTAGTATGTTGCGACAGTAAGTACAAGAGAGCATATTTCTTTATTCCTTTTTCAAATTTCAAGCTTCTTAAATTCAAATTGAATTTTAAACGATAAAATAATGGGAAAGTAAACGAATGTCAAAGGTGAGTTTTTTTCCTTTGTTTTTTTTTTTATGAGCAGGGTCAATCTTGCCTTACATTACAGCATGGAAGAGCGACGAAAATATTTAACTGCATTCTTGTAACTGATTTTGGGGATTAAATGGTTAAAAAAAAATAATAAAAACACAAAATTTAAAAAGGATACTGTGAAGCAATGTTCTAGACGTTTTGAACACATCAAACACGGTTGTAGCTTACAAGTTACATATGTTCCAACAAATAAGTTTAACTAACTTTTGTCGATTTGATGTTCAGTTAGATGTAATTTTATGGTTTCATTACTGTATAAAATTATATAATTCTCTAGGTGAGAGATACTATTCAATAATAATATATATTATATTAATTTAACTATATTCTTGTGGTAAACACATTTTATAATTTTTCAATAATACTATTTTTTTATTTTTTGGGTTCGACTCCCAGAAGAGTCAATCAAAAATAAAATATTTAAAATCATTCAATAGTAAACCATCTGGTTTCGAATAATCCCACTGGATATATATCTATCATACTCCAATTAATTTTATAAAGGTGATATATATTATTTAATTATAAACCTATTGTATTTCCTAACCACCATTTAGATTTGTTTTTTTTTTTAATCTTGAATGAAAAGTATTATGAACGAGGTGGCTGACAATGTTAAAAAAAATTATTTTTCAAGAGCAAAGGAAATTCTCCACAACCATGTAAATATTTATCCATTTTTTTTTTTGTGTGTGTTAAAAGTTTTCTTGCGCTTATTTATTTTTAATAGATTCATATATTAGATATAAATTAATACCTCTTCCGGTAGGTGGCCTTAGGATTTCATAAAAGAGGTAAATAATAAATGCCGTTCATCGGAGGGGACGCAAAACGAAGGTACAATGTAAATATACCTATACAATGTCACGTACTTGATAAAGATACTACCTATCCTATTTATTATACTTGGATAGTGATAATTTAGGGCTCCGACTGTAGCAATCAATTATAAAAACGATTATCCGCAGTAATTCCAAGTGACATTGAATAATAATCGAACAAACAACTTTAATCAATGTTATCGTGTAGGCTTATTCGAAACTAGACCCATTGTTTATTATAAAAAACTACTTCTAAATCAGAAACGCACAGAACAAATGGAAAAACTAAATGCTCTTCTGGGGAGCCAGACAAGAGTAAAAGAACTTTATGACGTTGCATGAGCGGAACAAGTAGGACTTTCTGTTAATAAAGGCAGACAATAAAGCCGGAGACACAATGACTGCCCCGTGCTATGCTCTCATTGGTCTTCTAGATCCTGGTGGCCGGCGGACCCGGGTTGGAGGCGGCAGAATTGGGTCAATACCATGGTCGCGGTTCCCTGTGGTTTCCTAGGCTCGGGGTGTCAGCACATCTCTCACGATCCATAGTCCCCCTCACCGCCACCCCTCCCGCTAACTGCCTTCCCTTGCTGCAAAATAAATGACCCAAGGGTCTTAGCTTTTCCTTTTCGTTAAGTCCAATTGAACTTCCTGGACCAGCTTGATTTTTCGTAAATCCACCCTAATTGGATTTAATTTCGACTATGAAAAACAAAAAATCGAAAGAAAAAACGTATTGCATTTAGAACATCAATATAGACACCTAAAACACCATTTATTCAACCTGACATCGATCGGAGAATTGGTTTATTTTATAAACATTAAGAATCGACCTTATTGTAATCAACAGCGAACCAGGGCGGGGGGTCACATGATCTCCCCAAATATTTTCGCTATCGATATGTTTTTGCATTTCAAAAGGAATAATTAAACCAAGTTGCTAAACCATAAACGTACCACTTTGGATCGCCGAGCTTTCTTATGCATCATACAAAATCATACAAATAAATTTGAAAACAAAATCGCTGTCAGGTGAAAGACAATATGTGAGAGTGAGTGCGGGGTGTCATGACCCCTTCCCAACCTTTTTCTAAATCCGAACCAATTGTATTGTCAGAGGTTACTAATCAGTGTCTCCGATATTACGTAATAAAAATTAACGTAAAAGTTAATACAGAACAAGGGAAACAATTTATTTTGGTTCCGTATATCACTCTGGTCCCGTTTAAAAAATATTAAATCAAAACATTCGTAGATACACACAAATATTATTAATGAAATTCTTTCTATCACAATTAATAGAAGCTGAACAGCCCTTGCTATTTTTTTTTTTTTTTTTTTTTTTTTTTTTTTTTTTTTTTTTTTTTTTTTCGGTTGGCGCATTAGGCCTAATGAGACCTTTGGCCGCGCAGTGTGGTCTTCTTACAGACATTTGTTTTGCTTGCGGGAGTACAGACAGCCTGGAGGGGGTAGCCCAAACCTCACGTTGCTGCAAGCCATGGTCACCATGGTACAGCGGCAGACTGCCCATAGCTCCATAACCAATCCCATTGGGGCCAATTTGGCAGTGTCCTTCCCACCGATGGCGTCAGCTCTCTCGGGTTCAAGGATAGTGACAAACTGGTCTAGGTACAAGGATTATGGTAGCTCAGAGTCAGCAGGCCCCGAGGACCTATATTTCTTTCCCTGAAGCATACCGTCCCTGAACCAAACCTCCGGGCGGTTACTGACATCCTGGAAAACCACACCACGATTCTCGATGAGATACACGGGGAAGGTTCATCACTCCTACGCCCGGTCGGTGTGAGTCGCCTCCAGTAGGCTGACGGGCCTCACATACCCGGGGGGTGGGGGTAGACTTGGACTGCGTGGCTTTTATTGGTGGGCGGTCACCCGAATGGAGCGGTCACCCATCCAAGTACTGACCACGATGGACGTTGCTTAACTTTGATTATCTATTGCAAGCGCCCTTGTCCACTCGGCCATCCCGGCCCCGAACAGCCCTTGCTATAAATGAGTAAAAGTTTTGGGATAACGTTATACTAAAATAAATATATTAAACACTCGACCTTAAGTGGGAGAATCATAATTAAGTATCGTTTGCAATGTTGGCAATCCAATTTTACGAGTTATTCAATAACTGGTCGTCAAGATATGTTTTAAACTACTTAATTCGATCAGGTTCTATACATTTATAAACAGCTCCATTTATTGGCTCAATAAAAGTTAACATAAATTGAAGATGGCATTGTCAACCTGAAAAACTTATAAGATTTTGCATACTTTCTTTAGACAAAATGCAATCCTTGTGTAACTAAAGCCCTCCAAGGAAGCGAAATTTAAAATGAAAGAAGTGTCGTTGAGATATATTAGTCAGTAGTAGTTGTAGTCGTGTTGATAAGATGAGAATAGGACACGGCAGACTCACCCGATCGTTTAATCACTAAAGAACCATCAACGAAATGTCAAAATTGTAATAAAACTTTAAAAATATGTCATATTATTCAAGAATGTCCATTTTACCTGCCGCATATCTATCAAATAGGAACTGAAATTCTATTTGACTCAAATCCTAAAGAACGACACAGAACTCATTGGTCAATTAATTTTAAAATCTATTAATTCGATGTCAGAAATGTGCAATCGAATAACAGAAAATTTGTTCGAATAAGTAAAAAAAATAAATAAGCTGACATAGCATCCTACAATACTTAAGGTGGCGGGTTAGTATTCCGCCGGGTGGCTACGACGGACTAGGGATAGAACGTAAAATGGAAGTCCGAGCCTGTACGATGTCAGGTACTCGTTAAACATCCCTATCCCAATTATACCTGGATAGGCCAAATTTATGACTCCCACCGTACGATTAGCCTTAGTGGCATAAAGTGAAGTTAAACAAAAACAACAATAAAAAGAATACTTACTAAAACCGAAATATAGATGATTGAATGATTTCAATTATATGCCGATGATGACTATTGCATTTTTAAGCCAATAAACTAAAACAAAGAGTAATTTTGTTTCGTTTATCGAAATGAATATTATGGTATTAAATTAGTATTATTACAAAATCGTTTCGGATTCTAAAGCAGAACAAATATGTATATACAGTATCTTATTCTAGTATAGATGTAAGGATGAACAAAATGCCGCTCATACTAGTATATTTTTCCTAAAGGAAATATCCTACTGTAATAAATAACGAAATCAATCGTTGCAGTTGCATAAGTAAGGAATATGTATGAAAATGGCGAGGGTAGGCGGACATAGAAGACAAACAAGAACGCTGACTCAGGGCCGATACTTCCATTGAAGGCTAGGGCGTACATATTACATAAGGGGGAGGGTGGAGAGGGGTAGAATATAACGCTTAGCTTCGACCTCGGAGGGTTTTGAGCCGAGTCCATCACTGTCGTGCCGGTGAGGCCCCGGGTCCTGCTGGGATTATGTGGCTTTCTGGATGCTAAATTGCCCGGCCCTTCCCCTGTTCTCCAGCTACCTTCCGAACGATCCCTCTAAATCATATTGCCCTTCACAATATAGCTCAATGCACGTATATTCCTATCCTTACACTTGCTCCTAGATATTCTTTCCTGTCATAATTTTATTAAAGGATATCAATAGGACAACGATAGGAAGACAGCTGTACGATTATTATTTGAAAAGAAAATCTGGTGCGTGCGCGCAACACACAACTTTCACTTACCAACTTACTTAGATTAGAAATTGACGTGTTTTTCTAAATATCACTTCCCAAAGTCACACATTTTTCTACATTCATATCTTATTTTTGTTAATCGTTAAAGCCGTTTTTTGAGTAAATAAAAAATACCGTGAAAATGATACAAAATTTATTAAGTAAAGTCCCCCTTTCGGTTGATCAATTTTGATGAAATGTTGGCTATCACATATTTGGCATATACATACATCAAATACCCAGTTTGATCAAAATCTTTAAAGCCGTTTTTTGTTAATAAAAAAAACACGTGAAAATGATACAAAATTTATTAAGTAAAGTCCCCCCTCCGATTGATCAATTTTGATGAAATGTTGGCTATCACATATTTGGCATTTACATACATCAAATACCCAGTTTGATCAAAATCTTTAAAGCCGATTTAGAGTAAATAAAAAAAAACACGTAAAAATGTTACAAAATTAATAAGTAAAGTCACCCCTCCGGTTAATCAATTTTGATGAAATTTTTACAGTCATATCTCGGGCATATTAATACATCAAATACTCAGTTTAATCAAAATCGTTAGAGCCGTTTTTGAGAAAATCGAAAAAAACCTAAAAAGTTATTAAGTAAAGTATCCCCTCCCTTTAAGTAATTTTGATGAAATTTATGCTGTCACATCGCGGGCATATACCTACACTAAATACCTAATTTCAGGATCACACGGTTTATAGTTTTTGAGCTAGTCTGTTCACACACACACACACACAGACACACACACACACACACACACACACACCATTTCGCGGGACTTGGTCATTTCGACTCAGGGGACCCCAAAACGTGTATTTCCGTTGAAAACCGGAAGTCGACATTTTTCACGATCGCAATACTTCCACTTACTATATATTTCATATATACGTAAGTGAAAGTAATAAAAAAAAAAAAAACCTATATTTATTTACAGATGGACTAGGATATATATGACACAGAATAGGATAAATTAAATATACAAAATTAAACAAATATACTTGATTTCGTCCTTTACTCTACAGTGTAAAAAATTCATTTTGCATACAAATAATGGACCGAAATCAGAAAACTAATTTTTCTATTCTTCATATCGTTTTTTCCTCTTGAAACATTGACCTAAAAGTACTGAACGTACTGATACAGCCATAGCAACGAAATTATAACTGTAACCTCCTATTTGCTAATTCAAATACGTATTACCTTTTTTGTTATCAGTGAATACAATTATTTGTTTTGAATTGGTCTATTTTTTTTTCAGCTTTAAAATACAATAAAAAAATACAACTACTCTTCTACTAAAAAGTAGCGTTTTGAACAAATTATAACAATCCATCGACTATTTTTCGATTGCTAATAAACCAACGATCCTGACAGATTAATTGACGGTTTAAGGTAGAAAGTACACTAATGGTAGAAGGGGAAGAGCCGAAAGAGGAACTAGCAAATTGAATAGCCTCCGCGAAATACGACCAGTCCTCCCTCAACCCAGTTGAAGAGTTGTTGGACCAGAGATGGAAGTACGAGATAAGAGCCTGCTAAATGAGGTTGGGCTTTGCATCCATCCCCGATCTAACCCTTGGCACCTGTTAGCCACCGGAGTACAAATATTTGTTTCTGTACCCACCCCCTCTACCAACCTAATTACTCATCGTCCGTCCCTGTAGTTAGTCCAATGTTGAGACCAGGTTGACTCTCAAACCAGGTCTACAAACGCAGTCCGAAGCTTATGTCTGTGCTTATGCCTCTATCGACCGTTTGGATTTTGGGAAGAAATCGTAAAATTTTATATTTTATCCGAATATTGCTATAATACCACTATTGTGGCTGACTATGTACATTTGTAGTTAATATCAAACATCAATTTTTAAATAACGTATGATAAATGAATTTAATGTAAAACAAAAAACCAATACAACGGTTTTGAAAATATCTTAATCAAAAGTCCATTACCAATACCGAATATCGACTAATATTGGCTTAGTACTATTTTAATATAGAAGCAATAATTCTCATAATTCATTTTTGGATGTATTATAAATTGACAAACACCACAGATTGTTTTAAGTACTTTTAATTTAGGGTTCTCAGGAGAAAAAATGAAGAATAGCATAGAATAGCATGCACATGGTACATAAAAAAAATAACGGAATTGGACAAAGATTTCTGAATTCTGATATAAGAGTGCTACTTTTTCATTTTAACATATAAAAAATTATGATTGAACATTTTTTAAAACTTTTCAATTACACCAACAAAATGTAACGGAAAAAAACAAACAACTTCTCCGAAGTATATACCATGGTATTTATATCTATAGATTTACATTTAAAACTGTAAAAAAACGAAGCAGGTATTTTACCTGCTCAGTAGAGATTATATTATTTATAACATTAAAAATTACACATTATATCAGCATAAATCATTATCTAATTTGTGGAGCATCGAATTTTTGGAAACGTCATAAAATAATGACTATTTGTGTTAAAAGTAAGTAAGGGAAACTTAGTTCCTCTGAGAAAACTTTTTTCACACCCGAGCCGGCGTCGGAAGAGGTAAAGCTGGCCAAATGATTTAGAGGTTGCTATAGCAGAAGATTTTACCACCTTCACCAGTGCTAATTGCCGGGGTTAATTTATCGAAAAATAAAACCTCTCTTAACTGGAAGCAGCACAGTGAGCTATTAAAAAAAGTAATAAATAATGGATTGTAATCTATAGGTAATTTAGATGATCATTGTATGTAGGTGAATTAAATAAATGATTATATTAATTAAGTTCTACAATTAACTATAATGTAAAAGATGTTTTTAGCCGTATTACCCACGTAAATTAAGTTAGCGCAAGTTTTCCATCGATTATTTTATTCTTTTAAATATTTCTTTTTCTCAACTTAAAGAAAACGCAACATACCTCATAATTACCGTTTTTTTATTTTTCTTTTAAAACATAAAAATTGTTATTCGGATAATACTGGCTTGTACAACATATTTATCAATGTTTACTTCGCAAGGTATTATCCATATGATCTAAATGTTTAATTAAAGAAGAAGTATGTTGATATATCAAAAATGAATTTGTTTTTATGTTGCGGGATTACCAAAACTATAAAAATAATACAAGATAATTGATTATACAAAAAAAAAAAAAAAAAGACATAAAAAAGAAATCTTTGATATCATAACTAAGTGTAACTGGAATATCAACGAAGAAATTATAAATTAAAACAATTTAACGAAATATAAGACAATAAACAATAAACTAGTTCGAACTAATTATTGAGAGTTAAAACTATAATGTAATGTTAGGTATTAGTGACAGCTTGACTATAATACATATTTTGAAAAAAAAAAATTATATTAGGTATCTCTATTCATAAAAAAAGTAAATAAATAAAAATAACAAAATTAAAAAAACTCTTTTCAGCGTCTTCAGTAAGAGATTTTTTTATGCTTAAGATCTTTGCCGTGTCCCATTATAAACCAATGTCCAATTAAAGGATTTTTTTCTTAACCTGTAATCAAAGGTTTTTAAAAAGTATATAAACGTAACAAGAAAAAAAAAAAAAAAAAAACAACTGCTTAGTTGTTTTAGCTCAAAGAATATTTGATAAAACATTATAAAAATCCAGAAGACGGTTTCAGGCCTATCGTTAGGTTTAATATATTCCTGTTTCAATCGTGTTTGTTCAATGTGGGAAAACAGCCATGTGAGAGCCTGTACCCCTTTTCAAAATAAAAACTGCATGAAATTGAATAAATGAATAATTATTCCAAATAGGCCTTGTTTCTCCATCGCCTTTACGATATCACCAATGCCCTAACGTGTTATTGAAACCGAACAAAACTCCTAAAATATTGTTGGACCCAGGGGGGAAAATTTAATAATTTATGATGGGAAATACAAATAATATTACAAGAAAAAATAAATGAAGTTTTAGTACATACATATTTGTATGTATATTAACTATACAGTACTATATTAAAATATAGAAGAAATCCAATGTTAGAAAAGACCCTAATTTTTTTTATCTGTTGAAGTACCAAAAATTTTAACGTTGATTGACTTTTTGCTATGAAAGAGCTTTTATAGGGTAACGATAACTCCTATTATTATTTATATTCTATAACTATTATTAATAAAATAAGGGAGCACTGAAAACTATGTTTACAATCAAATCAGTAAAAAATAAAAGCAGTTCTTTCAGTTTTAAAACTCTTCTCTATGCTTTGAAAACATCTTGTAAATTATATTAATATAATTAAAGTACTAGAACATGGTAGTTACTGCTAAGGACACGAAAAAATCCAAATCAATGAAGGATCTTTATGATCACTATAACATAATATAATTTGGGATAACACATATCTGTGTCATATACATTAGCGGATCCAGAAATATTCTAAGGGGGTGCAATAGTTTATTTTTCAAATTTTTATTTGTCATGAAGGACATGACTAAAAAATACTATAGCATATTTACCTTGTAAATTTCTATTAATTGTTTTAATAAAATCTTTTTTTCATTAAAGGAGTTAAAAAATTACTAAAGATAAAGCCCTATTTATACAGAAATGATTGGTGCCCTATTGTATGAAATGATATATAAATATATAACACAGATATACAATTTAAATCTCAAAATATAAAAATAACGTATTTAATATTGATGATTTTTACCTTTAATTACTTTTTCCCCAAAATAATCGGATATCGTACAAAATAATAATTTCTTTATTTTTTCTGATCTCAAATTTCTGACCATTTTCCTATTCATTAGGGTTATAATTCATAGAATAATAATTGGCGCGGTTATATTTATAAATTCTATTTAAAAGTTCACTAAATTGATTTTGCACCTTTACATATGCATATGCCTATATACATTTGTGTGCGTGTGTTCCAAAAAAATACAATGAAAAATCAATAAATAATAAATTTAGCAAAAATCAAGTAATTTTTTTTTCAAGCTGAAAACCTTCTTACCTAGTAATTTACATATTTATGCAAATAGCTATTTATTCTAGTTTCTCGTACACATTCTAATATTCAAAACTAGTTCTAGCATCTAAGATTTAAAAATGCTAATTTATTGAATAAATATGTTTAAAAAAAAAAATAAAAAAAAGAAGAACTCTTTGTTAGTCGAATTATTTCATATAAATTAATGGAATTTGTCTCAATGAACAAAAAACCTTTAACAATTTAAAAATGCATCGAAGCCTTAGCAAAAGGATGCATAAATATTATTAAAAAAATTTCTTTTTAAGTGTGATATTAGAAAAATAGGTGAATGATATTAAAAAAAACCAGCGAATGTTTTATTGAACTTACACTACACTACACTTCAGTTAAACGAAAATCTGCTAACTGAATATTGTGAAGAAAATATGCATTTGATAAGAATATAAACCAGAGTGTACTTAGAAAACCCAAAATGCAAGTAGAATTAATCAACTTAGGAAATTTAGTTTGTTTTTTTTTAGTTGATCACATCTTATACTTTTTGTTATTCTATATGTTTGATTACATACCTTTTTTTTGGTACATTTCGGTTATTGAATAAATGCACAGCCTAAATAAAAATTAATTCTGCAGCTTAAGCTGTATCAGTTTTTATAAACTTGGTAAATAATTTCAGGGAATAGCCAGATGAATAACTAATTAACTCTCTTTTTTTTTCTCTGTCTCATTTATTTTAAATGGCATGGGGAGCAAAATTCAGTATTCACAATATCATCTAAATGATTTTATTTTCGTGAGTTTTAATTGGAATTATTTGTTATTATGATATTTAACCCTTTGCTTTCTTTTCGATTTTGAAAATTGTGGTGGTTATCACTGTTGTTTACAAAAAATTAAAATATTTTAAATGATATGTTAAACCTTGAGGCTCAACTAAAGTTGTGAGGTGAGAGTACACAATGGACCTTTTAAATACATTGATTATTCCAGGCTAATCGCTTTCTAAAAGAACCCCGCACTGCGCGCACTTGAATAGGCCTAGCAACCGCAGTGTTCTAAAATCCCCGAAGGATACATTTTTCACCGCTAATGCTTCCCTGAAACCATTAAAAAACCCATAAAACTCGAATGCTAGTCTCAGAGTTAAGGGTGGGGGAGGAGGGGTTCTAAGGTTTATACCTCTGCACTTCATGCAAGTGAATGAGACTTGGTTAGTTATTCTCCAAGTGACACCTTATTTTTAATTATATTCTCGAAGGGTCATAAGACATTCTGTCTCATTTTATCTTGAGCATTTACTTTATGTCTCGCAGTATCCATAAGTGAGTAAGCAGAATGGCTAATAAATGAATGGCTAGACCATTTAAGGATCATTAAAACTTTTCTCGTAAAGAAGATACAAAAATAATTAGAAGTATTAAATTATAATTTGTATCAGATTTAGAGTTTCATAAAATTAAATAGTAAATTGTGAACTTTTCAATATTCGTACTTTTCAGCGCAATCACAATTAGCGATAAAAAATGGAAAGTTCAAAACTAGAGGAAGTGCTATAAGCACTTACTATAAGCTACTAAGTACTATAAGCTAGAACTATAAGCCGCACATTGCAATAAATACTGGGGATGAGTTCATTGATCACGTTTTGAATTTTCCACGTTCAAAAACAGGTGTAACCGGCTCCAACCGTCCCCCCTCCCCCTGGTACCCAGAAGAGAGACTACAGTTATCATTACTCGAAGGGGGTATCATAATTGAAGGGGTCGGGGCAAAAATGTGCCAAGCAACATTTTTAACAAAAATAAACTGTAGCTGCAGTCTGCTGTATATTACGTAAAACTATATGTCCATGATGGAAATGCCACCTAAATATGACTGTATAGAGCCTCTACAGTCATATATAGGAGGCATTGCCATCATAGACATATAGTCCTACGTAATACACAGCAGATTGCGGCAAAAGTTTATTTTTGTTAAAAATGTTGCTAGGCACTATTTTGCCCCGATCCCTTCAATTATCAGGAGCTCGAGGGGCTAGATAGATTTTTTAAAAAAAGCTTTTCCGTCTACTACCTAATTATATGTGTACTTAGAGATAGGTAGAAATCAATTGTACCACAACTCCTTGAAGTTGCATGTAAATTACATTTGTAAAATGCTGAGCTGCAACTGTACACGCCTCTCTCTTGCCATTACATAGGCTCTGGAATGTATAAAATCATACATTAATTTTTGGTTTACGGAATGGCAAAAACTAGAAAATATGTTGGAATGCAGTTTAGATAATGTATTTGTATCAATGGAACGTGGAAATGTATAACATAATACGTAAAGCCAAATATGTCTTTAGAAAAGAATTGATGGTATCGGTCTCAGCGGCTGAATATCATTTGCTGTACAAACAATTAGATTTTAAAGTAAGTTACATTAATAATGAACATAACATGGGTTTAATTTAAACAATATTTATAAGATGTTAATTGTATAACTTCAATTGTAAACCTTGGTTGGAGGGCATTGTTTATAAATGCTCCATGTGTAATTTGAATGAGGATGAAGATACATCACATACTAGCCTGATGCCCTACCTTCAATGCTTATAGAAATAAATATTTTGGCAAAGTAAAAACCAAATTTTAGAGTTACCAGTTAGAGTTTTTAAATGGAAAGGATTGGCGCAGGCTACATTGGTTTATGAAATGTGTTTTAAGCTACAGAAAATTTTTCATTTCAGAATTCAATTCTAATTAAATTTTAGATTCATAATAGATTATGATCTGTACATTGTATTAGAGTTTCTTTTCTATGTTTATTTTGAAGATTTTTATTTTTTATTCAGAATTCATAAATTTGTTTTATTCTCTTACTTTATTCTAACCTAAGATATAGAACTAGATAGATATAATTTTAGATGCAAATCCTGGCAGACGGTATTAACCAGTGTCATAGTGTGTTGTTATTGTAATATATTATTTCGAATAACTTTATTACATAATAAATCATGATTATCTATCTATCTATAACATCTATAAGTCCCCATGGGTCATCGTAGCAAGCAAAGAGTGAACCTCATTAAACGGGGATAAAATAAAAAATAGTAAAATACTAATTAAATAGGAGCGTATCGCAGCTCAATATTAGCGATAAAAATTGGAAAAAACAAAAATAGAAGGGTAAGTGTGGGGCCTTCCACTTTAACCCCGACCTCCTCTCTCTCTTTAAACTCATAGTTCTCACCTAAAACTAGTAGGGTAGATAGGTACATAAGAAACAAAATACTACACTCAGACACAACCGAATATCGATGCACATACGAAGTCTTTATTCTCGCGATTTTGTTAATTTGCACATAATAACTAACGACATAGCCATGGCTAACATGCTCGCAACAAAGCAGATCGAGCTGGATGAGAGATCTCTTCTGAATTAGTGTCAAGTCAAGAAAGAGGTGCTCCTGGGTAATCTCATTTCTCATTTTATAAATGACTCGTATCCAATTCGTCAACTATGTAACCAATTCATTTATAGAATATATAGAATATTATATTATTGAAATAAATAATCGTCCCTTACCAGACGAGAAGTGGATGCGACTACTTCTTTCTACACAAAGTATTTGTAAGATGCTTGTTCTTCTTGGCCATTAGCCGGGCGTAATCAATCTCAATTATAACGTGGTGGAATTTCCTCTGTCGCAGCCTGAATCTCCGGGTCTCATTGAAATATATTGGTACTACTGGCCGCAGATACCGAAAACCAAGGCGTTCGATGTTCTTAAACTACGGACACAGATCACATTACCTATGCAGTAGTTCGTAAGGATTGCTATTTTTATGGTCGTTCCGCATTGTGCCTTTCCAGCCGGAATCTTCACTAATCCTCCAATCAAAACGGATTTTGATTAAACTTGTCATGTTGAAGAAACTACCATCAAGAATAAAGTTTTCTTTCTTGAAGGTGTGTTTTACTATCATAGAAACGATCTGATAGTGCTTAAAAGAAAAATGAAAAAATCTTCTTAGAAAGTACTTTTAATTTTATATTAATTTAACCATTATTATTGTGGAGTAACCACCTATTTTTTAAATTATTTTAAATAATTTATTTTTGAAGAGAAAATATTTGGCTCCACTGGGAATCGAACCCGGGTCTTCCGCGTGACATGCGCGGTATGCTATCCATTACACCACTCCCTCGTGGGGGGCTAAGTGGAAGCATTTTCATTTTTTGTACACCACTTTATAAAAAATATTTGACAAAAAAGAAATTGCAATAATGGAAAAATTATTATGTTTCCTTTCTGATGAGAAGTGTTTTTCAGAAACTAATCTCTATTTTTAATCAAAGAAAGGAGAGTGGGAAAATGTTGTTAAGCGCGCAGCGAGTCTGATTTTTTTTATTTTATTTTTCCTACTAGCATGTTGAGAGTATTCAAAAATTTTATATCCCTGCTAAAATGGCGTAACTTGTTATATAATGTTGTTGCTATTCAGCTGTTATACCTAAATGTCAATTTAAGCTGTACTGATGGGCAAGCTAACAGCTTTGTGCTAAGAGCTTCAGCACACGCACAACCCTCGTCAATCTGTGCCGTACCAAGAGGTACCCTTGTGCTTAAACCTCTTGTCTTCTCGTTAATACCAGTTCAACCAGCTAAAAGTTGCCCTAGAAATATATATGTATTCTCGTTGACTTGAGCGGATATTTAAATCTCATAAACTGACTCGCTGGAACTGAATGTCAATCATTTGTTGCCTTAAATAACACCTAAATATTTTACTTCGTCTTCATAAAAATAATTCTTATTATAAAAAGTTTCAAGGTTATTTTTTATGTTTAGAGGATATATTTATGAAATTACACATATTAAAAACAAAATTGAGGACTTCATTTTAAGTGGAATCTAATAATTTCTGACCATTAACCAATATATCATATTGGAGAATAAAATTTTGTTGGATACGAAATTATAACATTGTCAAATTCTATTTACTCGGTAATTTAGAATTTAACATTCGTTACACGAATTCTCAAAGTAAACTATTGACGGCGTCGTTAAACTAATAAAAGAGACAATAATGTTTCATAAAATTTAAGAATTAAGAAAGAATATGAAGTAAAGAATCAACCATTGAATAGTTTAGAAGACAAGTATTGGGATCAAGTGTTGGATCCCAATGGGACCTTGAAGTTGATCCCCCAATAAAACCAATAACCTTACCAACTAACAAAAATTTTTTACGAGTATAGTCATGCGGCCGAATTATTTATGGATGCTGTGTTGTTGTTTTTAAAAGTTATTTTTAATTTTATTTTTTAAGTTTCTTTTTTTCTTAAAAGTTTGGAGATGGATTATAATCAAATAATTAACATTAATTCGATTGATCCACTTTTGCTGAATTCCATATCCAAGCCATATCTGGAATATTTAACCTTAACTTAATATACTTAAGTTAATATTTAACCTTAGAATATAGACTAGAATAGACACTATCCAAACTTTTATTTTTCTTTATATTTTATCCGCACCTGTAAGTCACAAGGGACAATTATTAAATATGATTTAAGAATATAACTAAGGCATTTTTACCTCGAGGAAAGAAAATGGCTTGCATGTGCGATCTCCTCTCCCTTAGTTCAGAAGAGATCACTCATCCAGCTTTTCTTTTTGTCCCCTCCTAAGTGGAATATGATATTGTAATACTTATATTTGTTGTTGTTCGTTTGTTTAACGTCACTTTATGCCACTAAGGCTGTTCGGACGATGCTACAGTGGGAGTCCTAAATTTTGCCTATTCGGGTATAAGCAGGATAGGAATCTTTAACGAGTACCTGACATCGTACAGGCTCGGGACTTCCATTTTACGTCCTTTCCAAGGAACGGCATAGACAAGGATTTTTACTCCCCTTAAAAAAGCCTAGGGCCACCTCGGGACGCGAACCTTTAGTATGGTAAGTTTCTATGCTAACCACTACACCACAGGTGACACCAATACTTATGTTTTTAGTAATAAAAGATAATTTTTACTAAGCAAAAATAATAACTTACAATGTACAAACAATTAAATAACTTACAATGTACAACAAAATAATTACTAAAAATACGTAGTCAAATATCTAAGAAGGCCACAAAAGGTATCAATTTGTAACGATTCAGTAACGCAAAAGTGACCAAATTTATCGAGCTTCAGAGCATGACTAACTCCCCAGTCCATCGCTCCTTATATTTAGTCTAAATTAGAACAATCTAGAAGGTTTCCAACAAACGTAGAACAGTCACGAACATGCACTAGAACAGTTTGTTCCAATTATTCCAACAAGAAGCGTAGAAATCTTTACAATCATTTTTTTTTTTTTTTCTTTCTACAATATATAATTATCAAGGTTATTTTACTAACATACGAGGGAGTTATTTGTCTTAAAATTTTGTATTGAAAAGTTTCTAATTTTCGTAAATGTGTTTTTTTAGCTGAACCGAAAATCCGTGGGTTGTATTATTTTAATTAGATTTTTATTTTTTGTATTTCATGTTTAATGAAATTAATAACTTCCAAAAAATGTTTTACATTATTTATTTAACATTTATCAACGTTTCGGGGCACCCGCCCCATATTCAGGAACAAATGAAAACATATATATTTATCAATCACAGTCAATATAACTAATTTTATATAGATATTATTTATGATCACATTATTAATTTTTTTCTTTGAGAGATAGTCAACTAATGTAGTCAAAGAGATAGTCAAATGTAAGAAATTGCTTTATTTTATTATAATTGTAGATACCCATCGTTATATTTTCATGATCATAATTTTTAAAGGTTCTTTTTAGAAATAAGTGATAGATTTTTATATTTTATTTGTTCAACTTGTTTTTTCTAAAATATACCTTAGTATAAATAAAAATTTCATTTTTTTACTTTTGTTTTAATTTTTTTCTTATTTTTAAGACTCTTAACTTATATATTTTGTCTTTTTCCATTTATCATAAGAGCTTGCTGGAGTGATTTCCTTCATGCCGAACAGGGCGCAAGACTGTTCCTTTTAGTGCAGGGCGGATACTGCCACTGTAAAACGGTCAGACGGTGCGCCGTTGGAGACCTCGTTTTATTCTTTCGCAGGTTAACGCTCACAGCCTTCCCAAGTATCCAGCTGTGCCCATTCCTTAGACCCCTCTCACAACCCTTTGCCTCAAACGATTCCCTTCTAATTAAAGAAGGGGTTTTCGGTCCTGATGATAAACGAGTAAAGTCAAAACTAAAAGGGGAAGAGTCAGTCGACTCTTAAAGGATTCGTAACTATTTGTTTTTATTGCATTTTCGAGGATAAATTGTTAAACATTTTATTTATTCTTTATCAAAAGGAAATTTTTGAATTTATATAAACATTGCAATCAGCTAATTACTTTGATTTCAGCAGAATATCCATTTGATAACTAGACATGGTGACAGTATTTGTCTTGCCAAGAGAAATCAAACATATTATTCCGGCATTTAAATGATAAATAATTTCAAAACTGAAATGTTCATATCTTGATTTTTAAATACAAACCAAGTTTAGCGTAAAAATAAGTAAAATTTTGTAATCCTTTCCTATTCCATCGCAATTTAAATTTAAATGTCATGGTGTGTAATGACATTTTAGGGTAACTTTCACTGGAATAAATTTATTTATTTCCCTGAATGTTAATATTATAGTAATCCACAGCAAAGAGTTTAGTTTAGCTAGTCGAATTAGTTCTTATGTTTATTTTCATATTCACTGTTAATGAGCTCTTTTCATCACCCTCTATAGTTTTGCAGGACAAAAATAATAATTTTGTTAGTATATTGACAAGGCTGCATAATGTGTTTATTAAAAATATAATCAACATATTATACAATTTGAATGTATATGCATTTATATGCTTGGTCAATGACCACCTCAGAATGCCCAAAGCAGCAGGCATATCCAATAATATTAATAATGTGATATATTTTAAACATATCTGTTAATATTAAACATATCTACTGAGTACAACAGAGTTTAAGGGGAATTTAAAAATATATATTTTAAATAATAAATGAATATTAATCATATTATAGGTATACAAAGATATTTGTACGTTCTTACTCTGAGAATAAGATTAACCTTACTGCTACGTTTCTGGTCTCCTGCTTTTCTAAGGCGGGTGGGGGTTACCAGAAACGGCTTATATCTAATTAATATATGTAATTAATGTAGTTAATACCCCGCAATGTAAATTGGATACTTTTCCAAAGGTGACGTGTTTACCAATTCTATTTTATTTTAATAAACCTGTGGCATAGGGTAAATAATAATAAATAAACAAATCTAAATTGAACTATATCTTTAATTTTATTGACCAATAATATAAATCATTAATACCCCCTTTAATATATCATATAAAGATATTTTACTGACACTAATTAGTTAATGGATGCTGACTGGCAATTTAACATTATTTAATAAATACTGACCACACAATATTACAAGTAGTACTGTATATGTATTAACCTTGTCTGGTGTTGTCTCTGGCCTATCTGCTGGATCAGTCCCTGCTATCTCCGACGCTCTCTCAGACTCAGCACAGCATCCCATCTCAGCCTGTCTGGCTATCTGGACTCTGCCGCTACTATCTATCCGGTCATCTGCCCTTCTCGTTCCACTCTCGCCCTCTTGGCACACTACCCGACCTCTGTCCACCTCCGAACTCTCTCTCCTCCGAACTCCCGTCCACCTTCGAACCCTCCACTTGACTCCCCGAACTCTCCACTCCACCTTCGAACTTCTCTCTCCTCCGTATAAGTCATCTTTCCCCCACTCTGTTCAGACTTCCTCTGATTGGCTGGCTGCAGACTTCTCCTGATTGGTTGGTACCAGACTTCTTCTGATTGGCTAGCTGCCTAAAATTTCCCTTCCTTTCCATATTTAACGTTTTTCCCAGCGGCCTCTTTGCCGGGGCAAAACCAGGGTTTATGACCACTAATTTCTCTAACAATCTTCTTAGGTATTTCCCTGGGTGTTTGTCAGCAGCATTGCGGTCCTAAGCTTCGCCTATTTTGAATTTTTAACAGAAGATTTATTGTAAGTTTAATAACTTACAAGGCGGTATTTCCAAGACCTAAGGTAAAACCAGGTAAAACTGACCACCGGGTTGACCATATACAGCAGTTTACATATTTTGATATTAAATTATCAATTCAATTTACTTTTCCTATCATGGCAGCATCCACAATACATCGCATTACAATAAACAACTAAATGGCAATAATAAAAATGAACTTACAAAATATAATTTGGAATAAGCAACTTACCAACCTGGACTCATTCCTCAGCTAGATTCAACCAATAACCTACACATACGGGTATGTTTCACTCTCTTTTTTTTTTTTTTTTTTAAATACAACTATTTTTGAAATAATAAATTTGGTAAACAAATAAATAATATACATATTTCTTAATTAAACCCACTTATCCTATCATATATGTATATATATATTTATATATATATATATATACATACACTTATCTCCACTTAATTGCTATACTTTTAATTAAACATTAAATTCTTTGGTCTAATTATATCTATATTTACACTAATATTGCACCTAGAACTAAAGGAAAATAACGCAAAAGGGCTCTATTAAGTTTATAGGTCAGGTTTAAGCTCAAGATGTGAATTTAAAAAGGTACCTTCTGTTCAGATACAATTTTTATAACACGCAAGAACTATTCGGAGCCCAAATTAAATGTTATACAAATTAATTATTTTTCAAATAAATATCTTTGTAATTCAGTTTTGAAAATATATTTACTTTTGCCAGTCTCTTGGAACCGATACAAAATATCTTTTATATATGTATAATTTAATTTATAACATAGGTATTTCACTTAATCCTATTTGCGAGTCAATATACCACCATAACTTCTGAAGAATGGACGGTAATGACCCAGAAAATAGAGAATAAAGGTCGAAGGGATACGATCAGCGCATTAATGGTCCATGAATGGTGCCACGACCTACTTTTAACAATATATTTAATTTATTTTTTATCTCGTATTGATGAATTTAATGCACATTGGTAAACTTTGAAGAAGATCAATAGTATATTTAAAAATATACTTAATGAGTTTTTAGTTTTTTAAAAATATCTTAAAGGGAGGGGGGTGGTCTCAAAGCAGAAAAAAATTATCCAATCTCTGAGAAAACTCACTCAAGCCGAAACGTTTTCATTAAACTGCTGCTTCAGGGGCTCTAGCATTGAACAATCAAGAACAGCTCATAAGCCCCCGCGTAATTAATTCTTGTTCTCAATAAAGGCGAGGTTAAATAAATTTTAAGCCTTAAAAAAAGTAATTAAGAGCTTATGTTCTTAAAAAAAAAAAACTAATCATCGTACTTTTATAACTTTTAGAAGCCCAATAAAAAGTCTTAATGCTAAGCCATCTTGCATTTCTTTTTTTTTTCTTCTTTTATTTTTTCCATTATGTCAAATTCGTTTAATTTACACAACATTCATTTCAACATTATACAAATTCAGAAATTTTCTTTTTAAGAAATTGATCATTGCTGAATGTTTTATGAATTATAGAAAGTTCTAAATTTAGCTTTATAAACTGATTAATCTCTGTTTCGAAAACAAGAATACATTCGAAAATAAAATAAAAAAAACTTATGACTACGACTGGAGAGTATACCAACATATTTTGCAGGCGTTTAATCATTATGTGGTATCACATTCATCAGTTGTGTGCTACGATCAAGAAAATCTGTTTAAATTATCCTATATTTGTAGTAACTACATAGCAGAAACAACTATTAAATATATGTAAAAACATTATTACATATCTAGATTTCGAGGATTTCTCTTTTTTTTTTTTTTTTTTTTTTCTGTTTAAGGGAAATTGGAGTTTCCAAGATATCTAGGACGATCTTGCTATACCTGATTTAATAACCTATGTAGGTAAATTCATATACTATTAGATCTCTTTTGCATTCTCGAACTAAAATAGATCTCTTATAGGATTTACCATTAAAACAGATATATTCCTTAGTTTTATTTAATAATTTTATTCAATTGATTAAATTAACGCATTATTATTTATGAATAAGCCAATTTAAATTAAACCTTCTAAAACTTCATTAAAAATGTTCCGATATTAGAGATTTTTCCTTGAAATTTTAAAACTAATTTCCAAGAAAACTTAACCCCAAAGTTTGAATCAAAAATGACTTGTATTCATAGAAATTTAAAGGGCTTTATCCCAACTCCCATCACTAACTAAGCCGCCCCATTGACTGATAAAAGTTTGGTCTTAATGTAAAAAATGCAGAATGTATGTTCCTAGCGAAAATCCTTGCTGAAGACGTGGATTGGAGAAGACAAAATGATTTTTAAAATAAATTATAACAATAACATTTTTGATTTCGTTTACAATTATTAAGATTAATTGTATTGCTTGATTTTGTTTAAAATTATTATCTGTTTATTTGTCTTACAGTCCTTTAAGTTGTATGAGGAATTTTTTTTTAATTTAATTTACTTTAGCCTTAGAAGTGATTCAACGGCTTTTTCCACACCTGAAAACGGCTAGCACTATTAGAATTTCGATCTCGTGGATTTTTTGGGAAGTATAATAGCAGAGTTGTTATTAGAACAATATTCAAGAACACGTAAAGCATTGCAGCTGACGAAAATGAATATTTCTTCTTGTGCATTCTCTTCTAATTTAAAGTAACAAGGGATCCTCCCCATCCTTCCCCATTTAAATAGCAATTTTAGTTTTTTTAACGTTATGATTCAATGATCATAATTGTACTCATTATTTTTAAAACATTCTTGTTTTTTCTTTTACAACGTTCCTACTTTATTATAATAATTATATTTTGGATAATTGAATCGGTGATTGCAGAAACCTCTTCAGTCACATATTTCAAATTTTTCAGGAGAGAGAAAAAACGTCACAACTCCTCCAAATTTCAAATATTTTAACATTTTTTTCCTGGGTCATAGCATGCATATTTTTATGTTGCTTTCATGTAAAAATTACCCAATTTTGACATAAAGTAGGCTCAGGAAAATTTAAAATTTGATTCGGACATATGCTGTTTCTGCACTCAATTGGTTTTTACAGACATGGAAACTTGGAAAAAGGTAACCATTCATTAAAAGTTTATATTTTTTAATTAATTTTTAGTCATTTTTTTACAATTTAATTTATTTTATATTCATTTTAATTTTATTTATTTTACATCAATATTAAAAATTTATATTTTTTCATATAATATCAAAAATGAAGTTCGATATTGCAGTCATCATAAAACACGAATATAACAAAGTGAAACGCTCTTAAAAATTTATATTTTTTCATATAATATCAAAAATGAAGTTCAATATTGCAGTCACTGACTCATGTTATTTCTGCGCTCAACGACCGAAAAAGAGGTCTTATTTTTACGGAACTACTCAACAGACTAACGTGGTTTTTGCACTCAACATGTATCTTGCCTTTGTAAGCTTGTTTTCATCGAAAACGATTTTTCGCATTTTTTTGACTGAAGTTGTTTCTGCAATCACCGATTCAATTGATATAATTATATTTTGCTACAAATTTTGAATAATTGGTTGAGAACTACAAATAATATATACACCTTCTTTAGAATTACAAATAAATTGCCTAGATCTATTTCTTGTAAAATAAAGAGCTTACATTCGGGGATCTACAATTAACATAAATAATGATATTACTGTTATTTCTATCATTCGTCCGAATGTTATTCCATCATATATCTACATAATAAAGTGTATGCATTCAACAATGCTTACTATATTATGAAATAATTAGGTTTCCAAATTCAATTTTCTAGCAAAATAATCAAATTCATGTTGACTAATTACGTAATTTAAAAAGGACGTGTAATGATGTTACGTGTGTTACGGTGTGCAGTGTAGTTAACTGGCACGCGGGGAAGGTTCTACATAATTACAGCGATTAAGGGATAAAACTGATTTAACACTACAGCGATTCCCAGCCTTTTTTACTTTTAACATGTCTTATCAAGGGTCAGTGATGTTTATTACATTAACCCTTTAACGCCTGTAGATATAAGTTCGAGCGCTGCAGTCCCCGTGGCCTGTAGACTGATATATCAGTTCCGCCCGCGTCATCGTTAGAAGATTAAAAATGCGGACCTTAGTTTAATTGATTTCTTAATTCTTTCCATTTTACTATTGCACTTGGATAAAACCCCTAGTAGTCAGCACCTAACGAGATGTTTTTGTGACTTCTTTTAAAACAAAAATTGAATTTTTATTCTTAGTTTTCGGATTTATCGTATCATTATTCAGGAATGAAACATTCATAAATTGTAGGTAACTACTCGTAAAAAAATATAGTATATATTTTTTAACAATGTTATAAAATAAACGGATATATAAAACATTATATATAAGAGTTCTAAAAAATATATCTAAGTATGTCTACTTAAATACGTTCCTAGACGTATTCTTTTAATTTCTTGAATATTAGAGCAGCATGGCGAGCAGACGAAATAGTCATCAGTTTGTTATTCATTTTTAGGACGAGTGCAGGACATATGAAAATTATCTTTACATAATTTGCAATCCCGTTTCTCCAACCCGGTTTCCAGCCCGTCCCGTATTTCACAGTGACTAGGTTTATGGTATTTCCGAGGGTTGTAAATTAATTGTCATGGAGTTCTTTTCGGGTTTTTCCAAATTAGTTTTACCTGAACCTTATTCCTTAGTCAAATAAGGTGAAATAATCAGTAGTGTTACTTAAGATTTTAAATCCATCTAATCCGGTCTACAGTCCGGATGCTGGAAAACTTTAGAAAAAAAATATGAATAAGGAGATAAAGAAGAGATCTCAAAACTAATAAACGTTGTTACTTTTCAACGAAAAATAGGTTAACGTTTTTTTTTCTTTTTAAGTGACGAATAAAAATTACTAAACATTATTTATTAAGATATAAATATATTTAAATATTTAAAATATATTTAAATAGATATAAATATTTATTAATTTATTTTAGATATTTATTAAATCTGATTAAAAATTATGGAGAATACCTGAACCCTTTTTTTTTTTTTTTTTTTTTTTTTTTTTTTTTTTTTTTTTTTTTTTTATTTTAGAATGGTAATCGTTGACCTTCAGTCGATTCCTCAAATATTTTACCTAAATTATAGACCACTAACACGTATCTTCGTTTCGGTAAGACCCTCCGATTAATATTGAATTTGTAAATTCATTACGTCAAATGAGTTTATGACAGCTATTTATTTTTAACATTTAAGGTTTCTTAGTATTTTGTGTATCAATGATAAAGTTTGAGTTTTCAAGGTAATGATTTATAAACCACTCATTTTAGAGTTTATGTTATTATTATGTATTGTTTTTGTCACATTTTAATACAGAAGTTTTAATCGATACAATATGATTCCCTTATTTCATTTATATAGTTATTTTTGTTACTATATTTCCTACAATATTCCAAAAGAGTAGAAGGGGCTTAACTGTGTAAGGGCGCGTGACTTTGTCACACTCATTAGATTTACCGATTAGAATAACGAGATTATAAATAATAACTTAAATGAAAAAATGTTGCACAAGAAAGAATCGTGAGATAAATAATTGAATTTAAAATAGAGTTATGGTTCTTGCTTATTGCGTGATAAAAGTTGACGTGATAAGCGGAATCTGGGCCCTGAAACATAGTGAGTAGACTGCGGAGAAAACAAAACGTTGTTCAGGTAGTATTGTGCTTGCATACCAGGCAGAAGCACGTTAGCGTATAATATACATTCACCAAAACTATTTTTTGCATAAAAGAGAGATAATATTAATTCCCACTTCATCATAATCTAAGTAATTAAGTATTAATTATTGCATTATATTACATTTAGAAAATTCGCAAATATGCTATCATAGATCTTTTTTTAAAGTTATGTATTGCATTCGTGCAGGAATCGGAACTTCGCACGGATGCTTCCGTGTATGTTCTGTCCCGCCCTCTCTTTGGCTGATTTTAAAAATATTTCATAATATATAATTATATATAACATTTGTTTTTATTTACTATAATTTGAAACAGTTAATTATATCTAATAAATGAAATTTAAAGTACTTTATAGGAAGACATTTTGAATGATTGACATTTAATGAGATAATCATCAAAGATCTAAGTAAAAGTAAATTTCTATTGGGTAGAGAATAGTCCGGGGAGGCGGTCAATAAAATACAAAATAGTGTAAAACTATTTTATTGTTGCCGACGTTTCGACCCAACTATGCAGGTCTTCGTCAGGGCTAAATAAACAAGACACAGACAACAATATGAGTAATTAGGACAAAGAATATAAACTGAAAGATAAAATATAAAAAACAAAGAATATGAACTGACATTATAAGTTATAAATGACTGTGAACTTAAGGTTAAGCATATAATTTATAACACATGGTTGTAATATGGCTATTGACACTGATGTGACACTATCAGTGTCAATAGCCATATTACAACCATGTGTTATAAATTATATGCTTAACCTTAAGTTCACAATCATTTATAACTTATAATGTCAGTTCATATTCTTTGTTTTTTATATTTTTATATTTTATCTTTCAGTTTATATTCTTTGTCCTAATTACTCATATTGTTGTCTGTGTCTTGTTTATTTAGCCCTGACGAAGACCTGCATAGTTGGGTCGAAACGTCGGCAACAATAAAATAGTTTTACACTATTTTGTATTTTATTGACCGCCTCCCCGGACTATTCTCTACCTAATTCTATATCCGGTCAACTATCATCTAACCAATATAAATTTCTATTGATTTATCAAGTGTGAGTAAAACCGCGAGTAAAAGTGCGATTTTTGAGAAAATTGAAAAACATGTAAAACTGATTTTAAGAAAAACCTTGTAATGTCAATTGACTTCGAACAGGAAGTATCTGTAATATTCGAAGCATATTTATAACCCTGACTAATTATGTAGTTTTAGTATCTTTCTACTTTTTATTTTTGAGTTAGACTATTCGCATACACAGAAACTAATTCGCGTGACTTGATTACATGTAGTCTTGGACCTAGAAACGTGCATAGGTCAGAGGCCTATGAAAACTGGTATTCAAATCGGAATTTTATCACGAACAATACGTGAAATTTTAAAACTCCATAGCGTACATCCCTTGCGTACAACACTCTTGAGAATTTCGACCATTAATTCAATTTGGATCGATTCTAGAGAGTATGTGAAAAATATTACAAAACTGAATATTACAGCCTCTCTTGAATTCGAACGGGATGGTCGACCATTGAAACAAGAGAAGGAAATTTATTTTGGATAATTAATGATTAATTATTTTTAATTAATTAATGATTTGAAGACTAACTTTGGAAAATTGAGGCCGGGAGAGAATTTCAATTGATGAAATATAACGTCACTATTACAAATTACAAATAAAATAAACTAAGATAAAAATAAATAATACGAAATTGTGAATATGAATTATTATTTTGTCTGCTTAGGGCCGCTTTCTCCAAGTTAGTTTAAACCGAGTTTAAATTTAATCCGGATTATCTCTTGGTTTAAACCAGATGTGAGTTTCTTCAAGTCGGTTTAACCTCTAAACTTGGTTTAAACTTAGATTATGTTAATCCTTCAGTTTTCTCGGTTTAAACTCTGAATTAGGTTTAAACTGCAAAAAATAAACAAATATTTTGTGTGATAACATACTCGCTCTTGTTACTCAAGAATTATTGTTTTGCACTTGACTGAATACAAAAATGGAAAATAAACATAATTGAAATTTTAAATGACATGGAAGAAGATTATGATGTGTTTTTGTTACCAAAGAGACGCATCAATAGACGCAATCAGTTAATCCAAGAATATTTTCAGAACATGTTAAATCAGTGAAGTAGAATTGAGATGAGAAATAAATGTTTCTTAACGTTCATTATTTTTATTGTAATTGGTTCATAACTAATATCAAGGTTATGTTGTAAATTATTTTTCACTTGAATATCTCATAATGATGTAATTTTAATATTACTTCTTCCCTTATACTCCTTCTCTTTGACAGTGACGAAATCTGTTTTTTTGGTTTCAAAAATGTCTCTCTCCTCTTCCACAAGAGCCAGCAGAACATTAATTTCACACTGAGAAAAGTTTTTACTTCTTTTTGCTCCATTTTTATAGTTTACAAAGTAATATGTATAAATAATCTTTCCATAACCCTTACATTACCTTCTCTTTCCATAGAAGTTTCAACTAGGGAATGTAAACAAATATGTACCAACCTTTTAAAAAACATAATAACCTTCACATGATTAGGTTTAAACCGAGCTTAAACTAAACTAAGGCTGTAGAAAGTGAATCAGAGTTTAAACCTCGGATTAAAGATAATCCGGTTTAAGTTAATCTAAGTTTAAACTATATTGGAGAAAGCGGGCCTTAAAGTTTAACCAGCGCCATACAGTTCTATTCATATTTATCATATTTATTTTTTACGTAATTTTTTTTATTTAGTAGATATATGTTTTTCTTACTTATTTGCTCCAGTTCTCTAATAAACATTTCATTCCATATTTTTCATATCAAATTATTTTAACATTTTTATGACCAATGCTACTGAGTTGATTTTGAACCCAAATCTTTTGGTTTGCGGGATTTATAAGAGAAATTTTTGGAATATTTTATATTAATTTTATTTATAAGGAAAAATTAAATACCTCTCCATTGCAATTAAGAATATCAAAACTATGACTTATAAATTTAAATCCAAATATCAAGAAGAGAGGAAGTGATGCTGTGCCGGTTTAGGAGACTAGATGCACCGACATGTGAAAAAAGTGATAATGTGCCTCTTTCAGTCCAACACTTACCTACTGATAGACTGACCATGATTCGAAAAGTACCGGGAAAAAGTTGGTCTTTCTTAGATATTAAAGGAAATTATGAAAGACAAAGAAGAAAGAGTCATCACTCTTTTCAAGTTTCTTAAATGCACAGAATTCTACAAATGGATTTAAATCACCAATAGACGCCAATGATCCTTTAGGGTAGAGGCGATAACGCAAATAAAAAATAAAATAAAATAAAATTTAAATCCTTTTGGTTGAGATTTATTCATTTTTATTTTTGAATTGAATGCAGACGGCCAAGGTTCGATTCCAGGCCGAGGTCTCATCTTTTCTTTTCTAATAAAATTGTTTAAAAATTATATAGTTATTGTATAGATACTTTATGTTAAAAAAATACTGTTTTTTGATTTCCCTTTCAAAATTAATATTTCCATCTTAAGCTTAGACTTAATTTAAATTATTATTTGTAAACGCAGTCAAATTTAAAGAAAACAGATAAAAAAGTGTCAGTGGTAGCAAATTTGGGCAGTAGTGAACTGATTTCGGTAGTTATTTTTTGCATGTTTAACTACTAACGAAAAGGTAACTAGTTGCATGGAGTAACTATTTACTATTAGTTGGTAGTTAGAAAAGAACAACTATCTTTTTAACTACAATAAAAGTAGTTAAATTTCTTAACTACCACCTGCTAGTTAGAAGTAGTTAATTTCTTAGCTACTGACTACTAGCTGTGATTAAAAATAGTTAACTACTTTTGAAAGGTTTGTTCCAACAAGCAGTCACATATTAATTGCCATGCTCTCCACTCTTTAGATTTACAGTATGATTGTTTGGTTTTTTTCGTTCGATGGGCTCTTGTTCGATAACCATCCAATTAAACATAGAATCAACGGAGGGGGGGGGGGAGAAGTCCACTCTAGGAGTGGTTGTTGGAACAAACCTGTAATTATCCAGCAACAATTCCAGCTTTTTGGAGACTTAATTTCGAGCTTTATTCTTTTAAATAATTTAATCCTCCTTTAACAGAAATGAATCTTGGACATGGCCATATAAATTTTTCTCTAGTTTTTGTTATAATAGTAATAAAGAAAGTTATTGAAGTCAGAAAGTAATTTTTAATCATCAAAATACAAAATGGGTACATTATTGTACTTTTGTTGAAGACCTAATACGTGTTTTATTATATATTTTTCTGGGTCTGGGGGGACTCGCCTTGTCACTAATCTCACACCTTCGGTGTGACCAAAGCCTAATTTATTACTTCATACCTACCAATTAAAATAAAATTCTAATATTATTTCTAACTTATTTGTTATCATACCAAACAAATGATTTGCTATTTAAAGAGAATACTGGTCAAAATTTTCTCTAAGAAAACTTTGATTCCGTTTACCCTCTTTTAATTTTTTCTGTACCTTGTCTAAACACCTAAAGTAACCCCACGGGTAGAGGAAGGCTTATGCCTTAAAGATGCATTGATTAATCATTGCAAATTGGCTCTATATTTTTTTTTTTTAATAAAGTATGCCCCCCTTCCCCTTCCAAATAGATTGGAGTACTTCAACAAAGCTGGCTCACTAACATCCAGGTCAATAATATTTGGATAGTCACCAGTAATTAGTTGTTAAATAGTCGTAATTACAAACTACATTTGTAGTGAGTAGTTAAAAATTTCAAAAATTTTTTTTTTACTTTTAACAGATAGTAACATTTAACTAAAAAAATCTAGTATAAAAAATGTAGTTGCCAGGTGTTAACTACTTACTACAAATATTGTTAGTAACTGTAACTACTATCAAACTAAAGTAGTTGTAAATTAATATTAGTTGAGGTATTCTTCAAAATCCCCTAAGCTGAGAAAGGAACTCGTGTGAGAGTAATAAATAATTTGTGGTGGGGTGTGAGCCAGAGAAGGAAAAATTACCCAGACTGGGAGTTGACTTGGAAGGCTGGCTTTGAGAAAACTAATGCCCAGGCATTGAAGGCTCTGGGGGCGATATTTGTGAGGGATTGGGGGCCCGTTACCTATACACCCCCAGGAAATGGGCGCAAAAATGAAGGTATTTGTGTGCAGCCCCTTCCCCTTTTCCACCCTCTCACTCTTTTATACTTCTTCTTTTCTCTCATACTACACCAGTTTCTTTCTCTCTCTCCCTCCAGGCCTTCTGTTATTCATTTACTTTTCCGGGCTTGCGTCTGATGTGTAATATAAGGAATTCTTATAGAGATCGGTTGAGGGTCACTTCCTACAAATGTAAATAGTAGTATGTAAGTGAAGGGAAAAAACAAAACAAAACAATAAACGCAATATTTACATTCGAGAGTTATCAGTAAGTTGAGATCAATTAGAACCTGCATATAAAAGTGTAAAAATAGTTTCCTTTTTTGTTTTTATTATTTTATTTATTTATTAAAAACAAATGAATATTGCATAATTTTTAACCTGCAATGAGCTAATTTTTTGGGCTTCTTAACTATGCACTAACTCTTGACCCGTGAAAACGGGGATAGCTTAATGGGATTAATATTCTGTCACAGATCGTCTCTGTGGCTGAGAGACCCTCCAGGGCAAACCCAGCCTCATTGAAAAATTTATGGTGCGGTCCCGGCGGTTGAGCGTGATCACAGTAAAATCGCCTCCCTGCAAGACCGCTGACCAAGAAAAAGAATTTCCTTAAATAGTATTGAACCAAAGAACCTTCATGGGTTGTAGTGGTACAAGTTATGGGTCTTTTCTACTTTACTCCCCCTATGATTACTTTCTATATCTGTTACTTTTTAATTAACCTTACATATACAAACATATGTATATTTAAATTATTTTATTATTACATAACCAAATACAACTTGTAAAATGAATTAAATAGTATAAAATTCATTAATATTTTTTAACAAAACCTTGAATAAATCCTCTCCTTCATGTCTTCTTCTCCATACAAATCGGTAATAGTTTGTAATGACAGTCCTAGTTCTTTAACACAATATTTTGTGCTTGTGTACTCGTTTACCCATGAATAGATGAATATTAAAACTTTACACAAAGGTAGTCTAGTACCTTCTAACCAAATGCCAGCAAAAGCACCCTTTTCCAGAAGACATTTATAATTATAGCACCGCCAACGAAATCCTCTTTTTTCACTAAAAAGAAGCTTCATGTCGTGGTTGTTCTGACACTTTCTAGCTGTATGAATTATACCTTCTTCCTGGAACATTTGCAATGCTTTCTTATCATCATTTTCGAGATATGAATACAATTCAAATCCGTTCATTATTAACTTTTAAACAATAAATGAGAAATATATGCACTTAACCTTTTAACTCTTTTACAATGAATTCATATTTATTGATCATGTGTTATAATTTGAAAGAAACCTCCAAAGTAACTGTTCCATATAAGTAATCATAGGAGGAGTAAAGTAGAAAAGACCCCAAGTTATTTTTGGTCTCTTGACCATCGCCTACGTCGTCGTCGGGGTGAACTGTACGGGTTGTTTAAAATTTCCATAATTATCTTTTTTTATTTGTATGATTTCTGATATGTATTCAAATCTTTCATGGATGAGTTTAAATAGTAAAAAATTGTTCCCTCATGGATTCTTTTTCAGTTAAATCAGAAATTGCCAAGTGAAAAATCATCTTCATTACAAATATCTATTAATCTTCCTCTATTTTATTTGTGACAGTTTCCTTAAATTTTAGTTGTCACATTGTGAATTCAGAACATCCACAGTAAAAACGATATAACATTACCTCATGATAAATAAAATAAGATTGTTGCGATCATGTTAAAAAAATTATTATTATTATATTATGAGATATTAAATTCCTTCAAAATCTACTGAATATGTACTAAATATGGATGCTATCAGCATGCTTAGCATATAGAAAAATACGACTAATCAATTTCAAGGATAAAACATAAAGAAATGAATAAAGAATTATTAAATATTAAAAAAAGTTCATTTCGAAACTTAATGTACAAGTATTAATGATTTACACAGACATTTTCATATAATTCCAACTGCCTACCGTACTAAGTCTGAATCAAAATCAACTTAAACACTGAACTTAGTACTGTAGCAACTACTTGAAAGGGCCATTATGCTTATATTGATCCATTGTTGAAATTTTAAGACAATAAGATATAGCTGTTCAGATGATGTCGGAACGACCGATTTAACGTCTGCAGTCATTTTTCCTTCAAAATAATTATATTTCGAATTCAGGAGAATTTTGTATATATTATTATATTAATTAATGTGAATTAATCAAGATCCGTATGCGGAATAACGCGAGGAATGCTACAAGGAATAAATAGTAATCGTTTTATAATAATATATACAATGTATTAATAACATTGATGCAAAACGCAAAAATAAGCACTAGATACTTTGTTTTTATTGAACATTTTATGATATAAAAAAAAGTTATTAAAGATCAAAACGTCTTTTAGAGTAAATATGGTTTGCCCATTAATGGCATTCCGATGAGGAAGAAGAACTCATCTCACTTAAAACATATCATGCGATCTAAATTCACGTAGCTTAAAAACTGACTTTCTTTAGTATTTTATTATCAGATTAATTTTCAGAGTTATTCTGGAAATTTCTGGTAGGCTTAAAAGCTAAATTGAATATTAGGAGGTTTGTTCTTCATCTTTAGTTAAGAAATGAACGGCCATTTCTGTTATAGAGAGCCTTCTATTTTATCCCAAACTTCATACAATTTTGTCGCTTAATCTCTACCTGATTATTTAACCATGATTATCGAAATTAAAATTTAATTTTGTTGTATTTTTAACACCTGAATAGTATGTTATAAAGTTAGTTTGTCAGTTTAAGATAATTTTTGGGTAGGCAATTAACAAATATTTAACCACGTTCCTCTGCGGATGCTTATATTTTTTTTGCCTGTATCTTCTTCTGTGACACCTCAAGATACCTGCTAGCTCTACCATTGTTGGTAATTTATATTAGTTTTTATCATTTTTGTTTTCATGTAATGTAAATTTTCTTTTTAAAATTTCATTCTACATCAACGTTTTCATACCATTCATTTCTATAGAAAGGGGATTATTTAATTTAAAAAAAAAAGAAATTAATTTTTATTTTCATTTTTTTATTTTACATCCACGATAAAATATTTCTTTAATATTTTAGGTTATAAACTCATTTATAGAATAGTATTTATTTAACCATATTATGATCGTAAATCATACCCCATCACTCAGGACAGATATATGACTGACTAATACCTAACAAATAAAAGAGTTCTTCCATAAGTAGAAGTTCTATATAGCCGCTTGTAATTCAACAAATATTAAGAAAGGGATAGGAAAAAAAAAAAAAAATCTGGTGCGTGCGCGCAACACACAACTTTCACTTACCAACTTACTTAGATTAGAAATTAATGAGTTTTGTTAATTGCCAATTCTCAAATGAACAGAACAGCTTTAATTATAACGCATTGGTTTGTCATTAAAGGTGTACGGCGCATGCGTGAGCTCAAGGTGTTTTATGAGTTGACGGAATATTTTTTCTTTTTTTCTCCTGTATATGTTTACTTGATTTTCGTCATATATCATATTTAGCCATTTCTTATTTTTAGGCGTGATGAGAAACAGTTAATTTCTCAATATAAACTAAAACAAAGGTACTTTATAGAAAAACAAAAAAGGCCCCTTCCCCATTTAAGCCCCCTCACAACATTTTAATAATGATAAAGCTTACCTGATATTAAATAACAACTAATTTCCATTAAACATAACGAATTTGATAAAAATCGTTAAAGCCGTTTTTGAGATAATCGATCAAAAAGGTAAAAATTGGACAAAATTTAGTAAGTCCCCCCTCCTGTTGATCAATTTTGATGAAATATTTACAATCATACCTCGGGCATATAAATACATCAAATACCTAGTTTGATCAAAATCATTAAAACCGTTTTTGAGTAAATAAAAAAAACACGTGAAAATGATACAAAATTTATTAAGTAAAGTCCCCCCTCCGGTTGATCAATTTTGATGAAATTTTTACAGTCATATCTCGGGCATATCAATAGATCAAATACTCAGTTTAATCAAAATCGTTAGAGCCGTATTTGAGAAAATCGAAAAAACTTAAAAGTTATTAAATAAAGTACCCCCTCCCTTTGAGCAAATTTGATGAAATTTTTGCTGTCACATCGCGGGCATATACATACTCTAAATACCCAATTTCAGGTTCGCACGGTTTATAGTTTTTGAGCTAGTCTGTTCACACACACACACACACACACACACACACACACACACACACACACACACACACACACACACACACACACACAGACACACACACACAAACCATATCGCGGGACTTGGTTGTTTTGACTCAGGGGACCCCAAAACGTGTATTTCCGTTGAAAACCGGAAATCGAAAATTTTTACGATCGCAATACTTCCACTTACTATATTTTTCATATATAGGTAAGTGAAAGTAAAAAGTCACATAGGTATCGAATAGAGTAACCTCCTCTTTCGTTCGAATTCGGTTAAAAAAAAAATCATAAATCACAATAAATAATCTTTAGTGATATAAAGGCGTTACAACACCTTGTAGCTAGGACTTCGGCCTTATACAAATAGACATAAACATTTTTATGTACAACTAGCTAATCATGGCCTTATGTGGCTTACTTTTAATAATAACTTTTATAGAAGTAAATAAACGTATTTCGGTTAAATTAACCCAAAATTATATACATAGCAGCCTATTTTGAATTACTGTCGCATAAGAAAGGATTATAATTGTTCGATGAAATTTTCTAAACTTTATATAAGTGGATCATTACAATCCTCTATTGAACAGGAAAGAACATTGCGAATTCCATTGGAATTCATTGTATTTATTGGGGATTTTAACGGATATAACAAAAAAATAAAATAAATAAAACATGTAATCAATAATAAAATATGCCGTAAAACTGTGTTCCTATTTAATTAAAATCGTCCTATTTCCGTGATTTTGTTTTCATTTTGTAGCGAAGAAAGGTATTTATCGTTTTGTAAAAAAATGACTGAAAGAAATTTTATTCGTTATAACATCTATTCCATCGGATTTATAAGCACAAATAAGAGATATGGCTATTATTTGGCTAAACAGCAACGCTCTGTAAAAGTTTAAGATTTATCCTTTATCTGCTTTTCGATTTAACAAATGTAAGGCCATTGCATTTTTATAAATCTGATAATACAATAAATAAATTATACAGATTTATAAACGAATACCCCATTATTATTTAAAGTAATAATATTATAATCGTTAATATCTTAATAATGAAATTCTTTTAGTAAGTTCTCAAAATTTATATTAAATAACTAAGATTGAACCACAAAAATCAATTAAAAAAATTAATGATATAACCAAAGATTATCTTTTTTAATCGAACAATACAAAACTTCTTGTTTTAGTACCTTCTGTAATGACAATAACAATATATTATTATAATCTGTGATTATTAAAACTTTTTTCTAATATGATTAAATGAATGAATATGATTGTACAAGTCAGTATGACTAGTGTTAACAACTACTAAAAAAGTAACTGACGATACTTAAGTAAAAAAGACCCGAAATAATGATGTGACTAGTTTTCGAAATCTACTGTCGTTTGTAAACTTGTGTAAATAATTTTCGCTGACTTTGAACTGGTTCAACTTAGAACTGTAAGTTGATTAATAAATTACTGGCTATACTGAGCCCTTGCTTTCCACCCAATAGCCTTTTGTCAAACTGAATCCATTGAAGCGGCCTCTTAGGGTAAAATTATGCATCGAGTTCACAACAGAAACAGTCGGCATAATGTTAGGGACTCCTTCCTAACTAAATCATGGCGGTCGGTTGAGGAGAACATTTAACTGGCCTTTGACGAAGTGTAAATTCATACTTGATCCTGTGGAGAAACTTAATAGAGAAATATAGGAACTGGTTGGCAGGTCGAGAAGTTGGTGTACTCATTTGGCCCTTGAGGTGAAATGTTAGCTCCAAGCCTGCAGAGCTCACTATATCAACGCAGGATTAATCTCTCCCCGCGTAGTGACTTATTGTTCCCCCAGCTACTTGGATAGGAGTTACTGCTTAAGAACTTCATCTAACTAACATGTAATCCTTAGCTATGATTCGATAGCAATATGCAAAAGGATCGCAAATTATTCGTCTCAAGATTAAATAATTCCTGATAACATTATGTCTTTCGATTTCATTTAAGGATGTGACTTGAAATAATGCTGTAGTTGTGCTGTGGTGCTAATAAAGTTTCAATTAATATAAATCTAAATAAAGTTTCAATTCATCGCGTTATAAACAAAAAAAAAAAAATAAACCAAACTACAAATAAATGAATTAGCTCTGTTAAGTAAATATATATTTTGTTTATTGACTACAGTGGAATTGTATTTCCTGATTAGCCAGACGGATTTTAGGGATATAATAAATACAATAAAAATTAATTTTATATTTGATGTTACAAACTGAAAAACTAATGTAAAAAAGAACCGATTAAATTAATCTATTTAAATTTATCGCAGAATATTTAAGCAAAAATGAATTTATTAAAAAGAAAAAAAAATAGTTTGTTGCTTGCCAACATCAACAGAAAAAAAAGTTTTTCATAATTATTGTTATTTCACTTACAAAGGGCATTGTTTCTGATGACTAGACCCTAATATTTATCGAAAAATAATGTAAAAACAATTGTAGATAACGAAATGAATACCACATTTTTATACAATTGGTAAATATAATAAAAATTCGGTAAAACTTAGTACATAATGGTTTGATCAGTTTTATAATGACCCCAAGATTTACAGTAATGACGGGTTGAAGAATCTAAATTATAGATGAAGCAAAAATAAAAATTCACAAAGGGCAACGGCATTAAGAATTTCCATGTTCAATATTGAAAGTTCAATCTATTTCGGGATCCATAGGAAGACTTACAGACAACGGGAGAGACAAGGCAAGGCAGGAATGAAATGATTTGGGCAATGGCTGACGTGAAATGTGCCGGAAAAAGGCCAGGCGAGATGAAAATGCGGAGATAGTGGCTTTCCCGAAAGCCGTCGGTGGGAGAAATACATTTTGGAGGCCTGAGATTATTAGCCACTCTCGGGAAATCCCTAGTCAGAAAGGTCTACCATTTCTCTGAAAGAATCCCTCATCGAAATCTCATCTTTCACGAATTTCAAGTCTATTCATGAAGATCCAGATGGTAAAACAATTGTATTTATAAGTAATATAAATTTAAATATATGCAATGGATAAATGGCAAATTTTAAAACCACTTAAATATGATTGGCTCATTAGCTTTATATAGGATTAAATAATAAAAATATTTAATAAATTTACTTTATTATGCAAAAAGACAACCTGAGAACGGCGTACATTGAAAACTACTTTCACTATCTTTTTACGTAACGTGTTAGATTAAACAATATACACCATCAATATCAAAATTTTAGTATCGCTTCTGGATAATATATAAAATTATTAGAATTCAAAAACATGTTTTCATTCAGTTTGTTTTTTCATAAAATTTTCATTTATTCGAATAAAATAAACTAAATTTAATAACGAATACTGTTCTCTCTAAACCATCAACTTGAAAATAAAATGTAAACTGAATATATACACTTACTTACTTAAACCCATTTGAACTTACGCCTCATAGATTTTCGGCTCAGCAAAGAGGACGCACTTACAAAAATTACTTTTCAATCAAATATTTTGAGTCTAATAATGGATGGCCTTGGTTGATATGCCTGTCGCAAAGTGGCTAAAAAGAAGCTGGGTGAGAGATCTGTTTTCCTTAGGTATCAAGCTAGGAAAGAGGTGCTGCTGGACACTTTCCTTCGTCATGACCAAAATGCCTTACGTATTAAATCTTTGAAGCCATCAAATTCGCTGATTGCAGAGAGGTGTGAATTGTGAATCTAAGTTTGAAAAAAAAAATTACCAATAGGGTAACTGTACCACATTGACAAGAAAAAAAAATATTATTTACACTGTTTACCAATATATTGATGTTAGGATTATCTTTGTTATGAATTTAGTTAGTCCAATCCCTCTAGAAAACTAGGAATCCAATATCCTTTGTTCTACAATTACGGTTTTTATAAAAAATGATTTCTTACAAAATCCTAAAATAAACCAATAGTTGACACTTCAAAATATAAGGTTTGGAAAGTTGACGCTTATGATTTTAAAGTTGACACATGCATTAATTTTTGATTTCCTATGGTTTTTAATAGGAATAAAAGTTAATATTTTTTTTCATTTATAAACTAGTAAATTCACAATGGAAACAAAATAAAATTTCCACAATTTAATTATTTTAAACAAAAAAAGCTTAAATGACATAAAAAAACAAACAAACATATTTAATAGAAAAATTAGATCATCCAGTTAAGTAAGTATGATAAATAGATTTTAGTAATAGCCAGAAGTTTCTTTTTTTAATGTTGGGTTTTCACAATTTTAGACTCTCCAATGAACTTCACATTCCCAGTGCTGTTTTAGACTATTAAATATGGCCACATTCATTGATTGGATGAGATGTGTAGCATTTTGATAGAGTGCGACTAATAGCAAATATCACATGTTCTTTGCAGAATTAGGAAGTGGGGAGAGTCAGATGAGACGCGTGACCCTTCAGGAATTATTGGCAATGCAATTTAGCTCTCAATGATCGATGAATAGAGCACACTAGCTATAAATCCATAAAATAAGACATCTGTCATCCAGCCAGACTCGGACTTCCATAAACCCCTCCCAGATGGAACACTGCTAATTTTGATGGTGAGTTGACATCGATGTCAACTATTGAAATTAAGGATTAATTTCTGTTCTATAGTTGAAACCTGCATTTAAGCCCTAAAACATTGTACACAAAATATATAGAAAAGGATATCAAATGATTATCATGGACTTAATGAATAACATAAAAAGTAATTAAAACATAATTGAACTCAAATAAACAAACTAAAATGTTTATTTAACTTGTTTTCCACCTTAATGAAACAGGGTAGCAGAAACCAAGTTTTCAAACCACAAGCAAATTCGCCATTATAACCTCTCATAAATAAGCTTGAGTTTGCATCAAACAAATGCCGATGCACAGCTGACAAGTAGTATAACTTAGCAAATTACCGCCAAATTTCGTACCACAATAATCAACTCTGAATCTTATTATCCACACTTTTTGTACAAAATGTCAACTATTGGAGCACTGTTACCCTACTATGTATATTGTGACGTAAGGGCATAACTGATATTTATTTCGATTTAATAGATATTTCTTCCAGAACTGTCTGCAACGGTTAAAACCACTGGTACATGGTTTTACGTGATTAAAGGTTTGGAACATTCTAGACTTTTCTGGGTAGCTCCATAGCAGACCATATATAAGAAGCGATCGAACAGTGTCTTAGTCTTAGTCTGTATAGCGAAGAATACTGTACTTAGGAATCCTAAGTACTGCATTCATCGCTATCCTAAGTTAGGATTAACTATTTTTTACTGCTATTTACTGTTTTGTAAAGTTGTTATAATTTGAGTTCTAATCGTTTTTTTGACATTATTGTTCATAATTTTATGATGTAAGCCCGTATAAGTCTTGCAACATATAGGATAATTACGAGATCTCATTTGGAGAGTATGATTAAATTTAATTTCAAGAGTTGTTCTGAGGAATGAAATAGAGAGGTTAGTAAAAGAAATTAGCTAGAATGGATATCGTTACCCCAGTTCTTTGAGGTCTTTCTAGCAAATATGTCTCCCGTGAGGTTCGGTGGTTTTTTTTTTTTAAACTTATTAAATTAACAGTTTTCAGCGCGTTAGAGAAAGTCTTGCTTTCTTGCATTGCCAAAGCATGACAATACTGTGGTATCGTTGCATCGGAAATAAATCGTAACTCTTTAAATAAAGATAAAATAACTACTATTCTTGAAGTTAATTAGTGATAATAAGTTAATAATAATAATAATAATGCTTTATTATTTATAAAAAAGAAAATACAAAAATTCATCCAAAGCATTTCCGGCTTGGTACGTACCCGTCAGCCGTAATAATAAGAAAAAGGATTTAACTAAAAAATAAAATGGTCATTAAACACTTTCTTTTCTAGTTTAGAACTGCCTAAGTAATAATCATAAATATATAAGAAATAAAAAAAAAACAATTCCGGAAAAAAAATATATATTAGGTGATATTTAATGAATTGGCTACAAGTAATTTGTATTGTTCTTATTTCTCTTCAAATTAATTAATTTCTTAACAAATTATCCGATCGTCAGTTAATGAAAGCTTTTCAAAGAAAGCTTTCTATTGTTTCAAAAAAAAAAAATATTTTCTTTTGATTCAATTCTTTTCCAGGAATTGTTCAATCGGGAGAGGAAAACCACATGGAGGCATTGTTCCATGTTCCCAAGAAGCACTCGGCCTATAAAAACAGAAAGTCTCCTGTCCTCTTAGTCACTTCATTTACCCAGTCAATACTAACCGTTCCAAACCTCTATCGATTTATCCTACTCCCCTCTTTTCATTCCGTTAAATCGCTACTTTATCCCGCTTATTTCCCCCTTTTTCCAATACTTGTAATAACACGGAGGTTCTTTCGAGATTTAAATTTATTAGACTAAGACCTTTTACAATTTATATAGCAAGAATTCGTTAAATAAAATATTAAGTATTTATTTAGGGTTGGGCGACTAATTATATCCGCAATCTACAATTATTTCATTTTTCCAAACTACTAAGCATAAAACCGAGGTTTCATTAAAATTTGTTCAATGACTAATTACTAAAAAGTAATAAAAATTTATTAACTATATATATTTCACCTGTATTACAACTAAGGTGTTAGTTTTTTTGCCTGGTTTTATATCAAGAATAAGTTTATGTCTAACAGATATATATATTTATTTACTTTTATTATCGTCAGGCCTTCTAAGAACCATTCAGTTACTATTATTTATTTCTCCCTTTCTATATATCTCTTCTTTTTTGGGAATTACTTTTCACTCATTCGTCCACTATCTTCTTTTATTTCCTTTAAATAATTCCATTTTGCGTCATTTGCGCCTGCGCTGGAGTGCATCTTGCAAATTTGTGGAATGCAAAGTTTATCTTAGATTTTCTTGATTTAAATTAGGTGCTCGAGCATATCCCTCGGCCATTGTCTTTTTATCTTCGTTGGACGGGTAACTGGGAGGAACAAGAGAAGAAACAAGTGGGTTTGGATGGTTATGAGTTGAAAAATGAAATGTAGTGTATTTGTCATGAATGTATGATTTTACTGTTGGAATGTCCATGTCTTTGTGTATTGTGTTGTTAGAAATGTAGCATGGGGCGTTTACAATTTTTCGAAGAATTTTTGACTATGTGGTTTGAATTTTGTTTATGTGTACCTTTTTAGCGGAACCCCAAAGCTCTGCTCCATAGGTCCAAATGGGTTTTAGTATCGTGTTGTGTATTAGTCTCTTGTTTCGTAAGTTAAGTGATGATATATATTCTAGGAGGTGTGACAGTTGTTTACATCGTCTGGTCAGTTCTTGTCTTTTTAGTTTTGTATGTATGTTCCAAGTGAGTCTTTTGTCCAAGTATATTCCTAGGTAATGTACATAGTTTTTAGATGGCACAGATGTATTATTAATTTTTATTGGAGGATATGTTGTCTTCCTCAGTGAAAAACTTATATGGTTCGACTTAGCCGCATCTATTTTTATTCTCCACTTTTGGAACCAATTTTTTAGGTCAAATAGGTGATTTTGGGATCTTTGTGGGAAGAAAGGATAGCTGTAATCTAATAAAGTAATCTTAAAAAAAAAAAAAAAAACTAAATCAAGTAGTTCATCATTGTAAAGAGTAAAATATAAATGTTTTTATGATCAATTACGTAGGTCCTTTGATGATTTTTTCACTCTCTCCCTTGCTATGTATTGTGGATGCTGCCATGATTGGAAAAGTAAATTGAATTAATAATTTAATATCAAAATATGTAAAGTACTGTATATGGTCAACCCGGTGGTCAGTTTTACCTGAAGGCGGCTAGGTCTTGGAAATACCGCCTTGTAAGTTATTGGGGCCATAAACCTTCTGTTAGAGATTCAAAATAAGCAAAGCTTAGGACCGACAATGCTGCCGACAAACACCCAGGGAAATACCTAAGAAGATTGCTAGAGAAATTTGTGGCCATAAACCCTGGTTTTGCCCCGGCAAAGAGGCCGCTGGGAAACACGTTTAATATAGAAAGGAAGGGAAATTTTAGGCAGCCAGCCAATCAGACGAAGTCTGGAACCAACCAGCCAGCCAATCAGAAGAAGTCTGAAGAGAGCGGGGGAAAGAGGACTTATACGGTGAAGAGAGGGAGTTGAGAGGAGTTCAGTCGGGTGGAGAAGTGAGAGAGGAGTGGAGAGTTCGGAGGTGGACAGAGGGGCGAGTGTGCCAAGAGGGCGAGAGTGGAACGAGAAGGGCAGAGGAGAGTCCAGATTTCCGAGAGAGACTGAGATGGGATGCCGTGCTGAGACTGAGAGAGCGTCAGAGATGGCAGAGACTAATCCAGCAGATAGGCCAGAGACAACACCAGAGAGTGCCCACCAGATAAGGTTAATACATATACAGAACTAGTTGTAATATTGTGTGGTTAGTATTTATTAAAATAATGTTAAATTGCCAGTCAGCATCCATTAACTAATTTGTGCTAGTAAAATATGTTTATATGATATATTAAAGGGGGTATAAATAATTTACATTATTGGTTAATAAAATTACAGATATAGTTCAATTTAGATTTGTTTATTTATTATCATTTACCCTATGCCACAGGTTTATTAGAATAAAATAGAATTGGTAAACACGTCACCTTTGGAAAAGTATCCAATTTACATTAAGGCGAATTAAGTACATTAATTACAATATTAATTAGATATATGCCGTTTCTGGTAACCCCCACCCGCCTTAGAAAAGCGGGAGTCCAGAAACGTAGCACCCTTTGTGAATATTTACGACATACATTCAACGAAAAAAGAAAAAAAATGTTTTTGAAATAAATGGCAGCTGATTCAAATATTGCTACAGCATTTACAAAATATTTCAATTTGATTTCTGTGGAAATGGTACGTCTTATAAATACCGTCTCAATCAAGGGAAATTCTTAAATCAGGATACCGTGCCCGCATTGCTGCCCAGTCTTGCAGGCACTGTATACAACTTCAGCGGTTATCAAACTGGAGCCCATCTGTTTAGTTACTTCAACTGTTATTCATATCCCAAATCTTTATATAACTGTAAACAAATTTATAACACATTTACATTTATCCGTAATTCATATTTAAGGAACAATTTCAAACCTTATTCTTTTTGGGAAGATGCGTTCAATGTTAAAATATTTTAATAAACCTATTTTATTGAACCTGGAACATATAAATATAAATAATTATTTTTCTTTGATATTGCTTATGCTTCGAAAATACTAGAGAAAAAGTGTAGGTATTTAATGTAAGGTTTATTGCAAGGGTATAATGGTAATTTTTAAATAACGATCATGTACCTCAGCGAGTCAATTATAAGTTTTTTCTTAATATTTTACTATGTTATAAATTAACTATACAGATATATTAAACAGTAGAAAAAAATAAATTGTAGATAAAAGATAGAAGGAGGTTTCTTGGTCTGTTATCCTGAGAGAATTTAATTCAGTTCATACTTCTAACACATTATAAGCATTTATATACAAAATATTTTATTATTTTCAAATTATTTGACTTCTTTCTTCGACTAAACTCTCTATTTACGCATATGCAATATCGATCCAATAACGAATCATAGTTACTACTTAAGTAATATTATTACTCTGATACCAATTAATAATTAATAATTATTTTCAGAATTCCCAAACATTACGAAATAACAAAAGAGAATCCGTCTTAGAAAGTAGGATAACCTAACCTAAAACGTAACCTAAAACAATGAAAACAAAATTGAAAAGTTTTAGATTTATCGGTGGAATGGTTTGAGCAAACTGTTTAAGTACATATTCTTGACTGTTTGAGTACCTTCTATGCTTATCTGGAACGTTTTAGAATGTTATGATTCAAACTAAATATAAGAAGGGACTGAAAGGAGGGTTAGGCTTGCTCCGAAGTTCGAATCATATGGTTATTTTCGTGTTACAAGTACATACGTTTTGTAATCTTCTTAATAATCTGAGTTGCTATTGTTTGTCTGACATTATGAATTGCTATTTCCGTTTAATAAAAATTATTCAAACCCAAATTTGTGTTTCTGTACCATCAAAAATTAAGGATCAATCAAATGATATTATGATAAGAATTATATACATTTCCGAGAGTTTTATAATTAACCTATATCAGGCAAAAATTATGCCATATAACAGTTAAAAATATATATGTGCCAAATAAAACGAACTCCCTTCTAATAAAAACATCCTACAGTTGATAAAACCATAGAGAATTATCGCAAAAAAGATAGATGAAACAGTCTACGACCTGAATGTATGAATCCAGTGGAATCCTAAAAAGAAACCGAATGAAGGACTGCCTCGAGTGATAAAAAAAATTTAATTTCATTCGAGAAGGGGACCAACTCCTGCGTAGTGTTCTCCATCACGCCTCTTTTTGTGCCTTATTTGTTTTATTATTTTTTCTATTTCACCATACTCACTATCTGAAAATAAATTAATTGAACAAAAAAAATATTAAATAAAAAGGAAACGAATTTTTATAATGATCAATGCAACGTTACAAGAAGTGGTTTAGTCTTGAAGTCAGCATAATATTTCCGAAACTAATCACTAAAACGATCGTTAGTAATTTTAAGATTATGATAAAAAAAAAAAAAAAAATTAACGAACATTTCGTTCAAAAGTCCATAGAAATTTTTTTATGAATTTTAGGCATGGAATAATAAAAGCCTCTTCCTAACCATATTTTCCTTGTAATCAAATATCGTTCTTTGAAGGTTCATGTGGCTCGGATACAGTTATGGTGGCAAAGTTGGCTGGCGCACCGCACTAGCAATACGGTTAGAATCCTAGTCATGACGGCCATTTTCGTTCTTTGAATTAAATTATTTAAAAGTATTAAAATCATAACTATTTAAATTTGATAATAAAAATATTATTTCATTGATAAGGTATTTAGAGTAACTTTGGCTACGATTTTTCGTACTAATTTAAGTTTAAACGATTCTTAAAAATAAAAAAATAAAAATAGTCAAAATTGAGAATATTTTCCATTTTATTCACTGTATATCCATTAAATAAAACAAAGTCCAAAAAAGTTTTATTAAACGTATGACCTTCAATGATTTTTTCCCTTCATTTTTTAAATGTCACCTGTCATTAATATCAGCAAATTTCATATCAATCATAAAATAATATGTTTAAATAATTTATTTTTTGAAGAGAAAAGATTTGGCTCCGCCGGGAGTCGAACCCGGGTCTCCTGCGTTACATGCGAGGATGCTAACCGCTACACCACAGAGCTCGGCTCAAGGCAGAGCAAATCCTTCCTCTTCACTGAAGAGTGAAGAGGCCTAATCAGTGAAGAGGAAGGATTTGCTCTGCCTTGAGCCGAGCTCTGTGGTGTAGCGGTTAGCATCCTCGCATGTAACGCAGGAGACCCGGGTTCGACTCCCGGCGGAGCCAAATCTTTTCTCTTCAAAAAATAAATTATTTAAAAATAATTTAAAATTGGTGGTGAGCCACAATTTAAGATTGCATTAATTTTAATAAAATAATATGTTTTGTTTTCTTTAATTTCAAAACGAAGGGTATATACAAATATATAGTTTTGGTTACATAGTATGATTATGGTTACATATTTTTACTTAAGATATAATGATTTGATATAATTAGGATATTGTTATATAAGGATATTGTTAATTAGATATTAAAAAATGTGCTATTGGGCATAATTAAAATCTGTTATATAATATAATACTAGTTAGATAATGATCATAGGATACTATTATTTTGATGATTAATTTAATAAATTAAATAGTTTAGTTATTACAAAAAAACCAACTATGCTTTAAAATAATTTTTAAATTGAAAGCGCTCCTGAACAGATAGCCATTACCGATTGATAGTAATACACCTTACCACTAATAGTATAAAAGTATCAAATTATATATATTGAGCATGTGACGTTTGGTTGTGAAGATGTTTACAAGAGATGCCATTATAATATTTAAAAAAAAAGTTTGTTTTATCTTCATTAGTTCTCCATGTTGCATATTAATGAGTAATACTTGAATTAATCCGGTTTTCTCTTACTATAATGAATACATTAAGATTGGAAAGGGAATAAAATGAAAGCAGAAAAAAAAAGTTGGTGCTCCGTAGCTGATAATGCGGAGTGGAATGGGTGGCGGGGTGGATGCTCAAAAGTTATACCCAACTTTTATTATTTTCTTCCGGCATTGCCACATTTACAACTCCTGATTATGGGGGGTTTTTTTTTTTTTTTTTTTTTTTTTTACTTTGGTCCTTTTCATTGCTATATACTTCCCTTTCTTTTACATCGGGATTTTATATATAATTTAATTTTCTTTATTTAATAAATATGTTTATACACATAGGTTTATAATTAAACAATTCCACTGAAGAAGATTTTAATAATTTTTGATAAACGAAGTTTCAGCCTTACAACTCTCAAATATATGTTCTTATTTATTAAATTAAAGTTAATCAGCCGCATTTTTGACTTTTTACGTTTAAGGCTTCATAATGCATCTGAAAGTTAACAAATAATTCTTTGGTGAAGTTTCGTGCTAATTGCAGTGTTGAAGTTAACTGTAGCACTGCAATTTATTTAGTAATATTATACTTGTTTATGTTTTAATTTTTATAAAGTGATTTGAATTCCACTATATTGTAAATTTTGAGATGAATAATTCTCAATTTAATCAACATTTAAGAAAGTCCTGAAGATGCCTTAATATTCGGATATTCAAATTTAATTTAAAAATAACTCATACACGAGACTTGTGAGATTGAAATATCATTTAATGTCAAAGGATGCGCACAATTGCTTTAATTTAAATTGAATAATAATGAATGAATAATAATTTCCGCTTAGATAGTACGATGGGACTATAAGACCATTATATAATAAACAACAGTAAAATCCATAAACCAAGAATTATTATGAAATTAAGGCTATATGCTCAACATTTTGTAAAATTGTACATAAGTGGAGTTAAATTTGCTATAGATACCAGACATGGGCAAAACGTATTTAAATTACAAGGCCGAGTGGACAAAGGTGCCAAAATTCCTACCGCCCAATCAGCCTTCTTCCTTCCTTTTCTAAATTATTCGAAAAAATACTTCTCCTTCGTTTTGATTCTCTTGAAACTCTTAAATTTATTCCAACTCATCAATTCGGTTTTAGAAAACATCATTCAACTGTCCAAAAATGCCATCGTTTAGTTGATTATATTTCCAATTCTCTAGAATCCAAAAATTATTGTCCCAGCGTCTTTCTTCACATTAGTCAAGCGTTCGATAAAGTTTGGTCTGAAGGATTGCTTTCCAAACTTAAAATCTTACTTCCTCCGACCTATTTTCTAATAATACTCTCATACTTTACAGACAGACATTTTGCGGTGAAAGTAGGAACTGACCTCTCGGACATTAAATGTATAAAAGCAAGAGTGCCTCAGGGCAGCGTCCTTGGTCCGATACTATTCAACATATACATGTCAGATCTACCGCAACAGAATAACACTCTACTGGCTACTTTCGCTGACGACACAGCCATACTTTGCTCAGATAAAAACCCTATTCAAGCCTTTAATAATCTTCGAAATCATTTGGATGATATTGCAGACTGGGCCACTAGGTGGAAAATAAAAATGAATGAAAAAAAGAGTGTTCATGTAATTTTTACACTTAATCGTGGCCCTTGTCCAGGAATATATTTTAATAATATCTGCATACCGCCATCTGATGAGGTTAGATATTTAGATTTTATCTGGACAAAAGACTGACTTGGAAAACTCACATCAGACTAAAACGTAAAGAACTAAACAAACGATACGGTCTTTTATCCAGACTACTTGACAGACGTTCAAAATTATCTTTGGCAAATAAACTCGCATTATACAAAGTCCTCCTAAAACCTATATGGACGTACGGGACAGAGTTGTGGGGCTCTGCAAAATCGTCCAGCATCCAAAGAATACAGTCTTTTCAGTCAAAAGTGTTGCGAAGAATAGTTGATGCACCATTTTTTCTTAGCAACAATATAATACACAAAGACTTAGACATGCGAACAATTTCGGAAACAGCCAAAGAAAATTATAATAGCTTTCACCAAAGACTGACCTACAATAAAAACCCTCTTACGGAAGCCTTAAGATGCTCGCACAACCCTTTCTGCCCACCACGTCGACTACGCAGGTGGTTGCCAAGAGACTTGCTGAGCTAATTTGTCATTTCCAGAAGGAACGCTTAAGTAGCAGCCAGCAAAATTTGCTCATTGCAAGTTACAGATCGTAAATTTATAATTGTTAAACGTTTGTTATTAAATAAATAAAATAAAATATTTTAAATAAAAATATTACAATGGGAATAAAAAATACTTCTATTACTTACTAAGTTATATACTATTACTTATATTATTTACTTACGCATTACATGCTTCTTTACTTCACATACTTCTAATACTTACTTAGTTTCCGTATTCTATAAGTTCTGTCTTGGTAATTAAATGATAAATTGGTCCCGTGCATTGTTATAAAATCATAATGTAAAAGATGTGACATCGTATATAGCAATGTAATGTAATTAATGTATTTTGTATTGTGCCAGGCTGCCTTAACTATACTTAATGTTAAAAACAAAATAGAGTAAATAAAAAAAAAAAAACGAAAAAAGTCCTGTACCTATATGCCTTACCTACTTGGAAAAAAATAGGAGTTATAAATTTAATTTTAAAAAAGTCAATAAATAATTTTGTATGTCTTCCTCCGGGCACTTGTTTGTTAATCTATATAAATAAAAATGAAGTTCTTTTTATTTGTTTGTACTTTATAGAAATCCATACCATTTGACCTCAGTTCTCCAAATTTCGCTTAGTGATTCTTTCATGCCAGGTGCGAACACCTATCCATATTAAAATGCATAACTTCAGCCAATCTCTGGATATATTCTTTATTGTTGTAAAAATAGTTATGCTCTCGCTTTACATTGGTTTTAACGAAATCTACCGTTTGAGTCGAAACATTTTATAGATATTGAAGAGGCCAACAAGGCCCAGTAAAGCCGTTCCTCCGGAACGTTTAAAGGCTGGAAGATGAGTCCTTTTGAAAAATGAAATTACCCGGTTGAAACCGGGATGTACAGATAGTATGTTTACAAAATTATTGGATTTCAACAGATTATCATTTTTATCTGTAATTTAGGAAGAGTAACTACTTAAATTTCTATTGTTTCTTTTATACGGTTTAGAAGCAGAATACAGAGTATTGTAAGGTGTCTTTTACAGCTTTAGTTTGTAACTAAGCTCATAAAACTAAATTAGAAAGCTATTTTTTACTACTTCTCTTTGAAATAATTCAAGTAGAGATCTAATTGCTTGATGTAATTAGGTCACTAAAATTGCCTCACTAATCCTGCAAAGCTGCGCTGTAACCCTTCTCAGTATAGAGTATTATTAAACTATTTCCAGATTGAGTATCCTGACGAAGAATTTATGCCCCATGAATGTTAATACTCTTCCCTTCAATGGGATGATATAAAATTCTCTTTAGTGAAAGAGAGGGGGCCTTAACCCTGGATACTCAATCCCTAAAGTAAATTTTATTGGGGTTGGCGAGAGGTAAGACTGACTCGGGAGTGACGGTGGTAACTAGGTTAAGCCTGCCCGGGGATTACAAAGTGGACGAAGTGGCCTTTGAGGGTCGATGCTTGTGAGGCGGTCCACGTAGGGTGTAACTGAGACCCCGAACTTGGGGACCGACTGTTCAGCGAGTGGACGTGGGAACTACCTCTGTAGATAGAAATTTCCCTAGTGGCAGATAGTCCTTAGGCGTTAAAGACTGGGATCTTAGAAAATAACCAAGAGGAAGAATGTGAGAAACGCTGAATAACAAGTACTGTGATATTTCACTTAATCCTACCAACATGTAGCAATTGTTCGTTGAATCTCTTATTAATTCTAATAATTAATTTATTGAATAATAATACACGCTATTACTAGTAATGAAATTTTTAATAATAGGTCATCTTAACTTAAAATCCTATATCTATATATTCTTTTTTTTTTTTTTTTTTAATTAATAATAACTTCCACAGTCAAGGGCATTTAGTATTAGTGGTCTAAGGATGCATAGAGAAAGAAAAAATTGGAAACACAAGAGAAAGAAAAAATAACATGAATTTCTACAAAATGAAAAAAAAATCTTTGTTAATACAATCACACCTAGAACCAATATTATACCATATTAACAGAATAGAACTGAACATGCAGATTGTGGGAAATTCGTTGTTAACTTAAAAATTATATTTAGCATTCGTAAAACCAATAATTTAGACGATAAATTAAATTTAAAACGATATTGTAACACTTATGTGGGTTAACTAATTTTTTATTGAACAGAAATAATAATTTAAAATGCCTCACCAACTATGAAAATACAGATAATTGAGAAGGTTACAAAAAGTATCACTTTGTAGCTACTCAATAGCACAAATAATAACCAACCACATGACTTGAGCTTCAGAACAAGACTCACTCTCCAGTCCATCGCTCCTTATATTTAGTCATAAAAAGAACTGCCTGGAAGGTTTTAGGCCAGCATAGATGGCTCTCAACATCGTAGTCACAAACATGTACTAAAACAGTTTGTTTCAACCACGAGTCTAGAACTATTTTTTTTTTTTTTTTTTAATAACTTTATTTATATATCCACAACTGTCACAAAAAAAAAAAAACGCGAAATAAGCGGATGTGATCAATATATAGAACACAAAAAACAGGCATGTCAGGCATGAGGGAGTGAGGCACCCATCGGCACCTCCTCCTAACATGAAATTCTATAAGATTAGAACTATTTAAAATCATATGTTTTGTGTTGTTTTGTTTAACGTTAGAATGTGATACTGACGTTCGTTCGGTTTTATCTAAAACATGCAACTAATCAAAGAAAATTACTATACTAACATTTTGAACCTAACTTCGGCTCATAAATTAAACCTATGGCAGAATGATATGTTGGAAAATCTGCGGGAATCTACCAACAGAGCCCATTGAATTTAATATAAAACAAAATCGGATGATATCACAACAGTCAGTAAGCCTCTTGAGTACTTAACACTCAAACGTCAATATGAATATTCTAAATCTATACGGGCAAGTAAACAGGAATCGTGGAAGGAAAATTCTGACTATTCCTACCAGGAATCCATGAAAATGGACTTATAAATATGCTTCCGGAATAATGCCCCAGAAAATTAAAAAAATAAGAAATATAAAAAGAAAAAATAGTTAATATAAGAATAAGTTTCCTTGGAGGACTATAATTAATAAGATGACCCAATGACTGATTCGGCAGAACATGCTGTCATGTGAAAGCCCGATACTGACGACGACATCCCTCTAATGAGTTAGAATTGTCAAATTTAATCATTAATTTTTTATTATTAGCACTTCAATATATAAAAAATTATACGATACTTTTCAATAAAGCATGCAAGATATTTATGAAACATGTTTCAGGCAAGGTTTTTTTTTTTCAGGTATCTGGAATAAATCTAAACTAGTTCTTATTAATAAACCAGGGTAAACAATGGGGGATATAATCTCACTCAGGCCTGATATCTTTACGTAGGCAGGAGCTTATCAATAACTACTTTGTGAAAATGTCCCTCCAGCCATCAAACCCAGCTTACACAGATATATTTAATCCCCAAGTAATTAGGAAATACGAAACGAACCAATCCAGACCTAAACCACTCGGAATTAGACAAAGAAAAAAATCGCTTGTGAAATTAATAACGTAGGCAGAGAGCTAAATAAACATCCATTCGCTTTTTCTTCCCAGGAAACTTCAAAAGAGCTTTAAATACACTTGTCTGAAAAAATGAGACAAAATTCCTATAAAAACAAATTTCATCGAATAGAACTGAAATAATATACACAGACGGATCAAAACAGAACGAAAACGTCTGATGCGCAATTGTTTACAATGGAATAGCCGACAACTTAAAATGCCGTCATAAACCACGATATTCACAACAGAACTACAAGCGATCTACTCTGTTCTGTATCTCTCCTTCAATTTGGAAAAATCAAACATATTAATTTGCTCAGATTCAATTTTTGCGCTCCATACTTTAATAAACTTTATAAATACATAGGTTTCTTAAATACCCTCGGTAAAAATGTCAAATTTCTCTGAACCCCAGGACACGCCGGAACACCTGGAAACGAACCAGCAGGTAGATGAGCAAAAGAAGCAGCCCACAGCTGTTCTCCAGCTCTGCAAATATTCGAACCATGAGGTTGCATGTCAAAGATAGAGTATAGCAAGAGATTAAAAAAAAACAACAACATAAAAGAGGATTTATGTTGTTAAATCCCAGGACCACAAAACAGTGGACAAGTGCCATAAGAGAAAACAAGCAGGAGGAAATGGTCTTGGATCGGCCATACCAACCTGACTCACGTGTAACTGACCTGTAACCAACCACACTGGGAGGCCTGCCAGTGACTGAACGTCCAGAATATAATAGAGGAATGCACATTGCTACAGCGTGCTTTCGAATGGAATAATAGCAAAGTTTATTCTAAACCTTTATATTAAATTTATAAGTTGCGTTAAAAAAATGCTAGAATTTTAATCTTAAAATTAAGTTTCTGTTTTATATAACTAAACAAAATGTTTCAATCGTCCCCGATCTACTCTCTTCTAAGCCCTTGCCTTACCACCTGATCCGTAAGGTTCAGATTTTAACTAGAATTCATCATTGAGGCGAATTAAAGATCGGTTCTCAAACTTTTTTTGCCTAGTCCCCCTGTATGCTTGACTGTATGCAATAAACATCCACATCGTAAATCACATTCCACCCATTTCTTTTCTTGAAGAATAATGAATTTTTATTTGTCTAGCATGTTTCGGAAGCACTTTTCACAAAAATCAAAAAACTCACCCCCCCACACTTCCATCGCTACCCCCACATTGAGGACTATTGGACTATACGATACAATCACATGTTGAAAACTAAATTTATCCCTCATCATTATTCATAAGGGGACCGAAACAAAACAAATATTAAATGTGAACTATCGATTTCGAATGTGAATAGCGAATCGATGCAACAGTACAGTGGAGGGGTCAGGGATTAGCAAGGGAGAAATTATACTGTTGTTATGTGAGCCTAATAGCCTACTCAAATATTTATACGATAAATCATAAGGGACAAAGAGTAAAGGGTGAGGAGTGAGTACGTGATCGGAAGGGGGCAGAAACAGCAATTATAAGCACAAATATTGTCTGAGGGATGGGGCGTAAAGTTGTTCACGTGACAGGGCGTGTTATCGCATAATGCGGCCCTGTCCTACCCTTGTGGGATCATCCCCTATCTTGTAAAGATAAGGCCGTCCTCAGCGATATATAGCCGCCGGACCTTTTGTAGTTTGCATGATAGCGGTGGCCTGTGGCACTCTTGTGTCGCTACCTCCTCGTATGGAGTAGTCACCGTACAGTAGTCCATCCATAGCTACATTTACCTGGCATAAAATTGCTATCATATTTTATAAAGACGTCTTAGAAATAATATTAATAAGGCAGTTATAATAAAAAAAAAACCTTGAAAGAGAAAATGCCTTCATTATATGACGTTTGTTTTTAGTACAACGGTGGTGACAAGTATTAATCTCAATTTTACAGTAACTAAACTGAAATTCGGGGCAAGCTAACTAAACACATAGAAAGCATTACTGCTTGATATTAAAAATTCTGGTACGATGCACGCAACACACTAATTTCACTAATCAACTTACTTTAGAAGAAAACGTGGGGTCACCTGTGGTGTAGTGGTTATCATAGCAACCTACAATTCTGAAGGTCGCGGGTTCGAGCCAGAACGATGAAATTTTTGCTGTCATATCATGGGCATACACCTACATCAATTTTTTAAACACCTACATCGGTTTTAGGTTTTCGAGCTAGTCTCTTCACACACATATAATATTTCGCAGAACTTGGTTGTTTGGAGTCAGGGGACATCAAAATGTGTATTTCCATTGAAAATCGGATGTTGAATTATTTCACAATCGTAATACTTACCTTTCCTTCAATCATATATATAAACTTTTGGCAAAAAAAAAAATAAATAACGATAGATCAAAGGTTCTCAAATATAAATTTGTAAATCAATGTGGTTCCAGAGACCTTTTCGCCTATTCAGCTTGAATTATAGTAAACGTAGTAAAAATAAGTTAGATAATATCATTGGAAATTAGCTATTCTGTTTAGGATTAATTTTAGAGAAGTAGGAAAGGAGTTTCCGGGACCAGCCTAGTTTTAACACCTTTCTCTGAAAGATGGCAGACCATGATTAACATTCCGGGGCTTTTTCACACCAGCGCTACATTTATTATTTAAATTTTCAATTCTTCATAGCCGAGGAAACGATTTAGAGAAGGAAAACGGCTGCGCAAGGAGGTGATTACGCCATGATCACGTATAGTCGCCTGATGGCCTCCCAATTAAGGGTGCACTAAACATCATATGGGTTGAATCTTATTTTGTGGCAGACCTACAGAATAAATCTCTACCTTTTTACCATGGTCAGAATAGATCGGCCATACCTCAAGAGTCAACTCCACATATGCCACGTATGGCAAGGAGGGGATACCATACAACAACAAAATATATATATATATTTAAAAAATATTCTCTATTTTAATGACCATTTTCAGATTTTAATAATAACACCCTTTATTCAAGAGTTTATCTTAAATGGCACGCACGTATTAACAGACTAATTAATAAAATTGGCACGGCTGACATGTCCGATAAGGCGATAAGACGGCTAAAAAAGGTAAATGAGAGACCTCCTCTCTGAATTTCGTGTCAAGTCCTGAGAGAGGCGCTGTTGGCCTTCCTCATGTCTGAAATTCCTATCAAACTGAGACCTTCATATCATCACATTCATTGATTGTCCTTGATGGCTAACAGGTGTGAGAGAAGTCTGAGGACAAAAAAAATGAATAAAATGTATTAGAAAAAGATGCAAAAATAAAAAGTAACTTAGATTCGGCAGTTGTTATTTCAATTCAAAGATTCGTAAATGTTCGAAACAGCAATCATCCATTCCCTACTGTTTTATTTAATTTCACACTGTAGGACACTCCTCTTTGAACGAAACCGATTAAAGATTTTGTTTTTAAACTACGTATCTGTTATTGAGATTTCATATATATATATATATATATATATATATATATATATATATATATATATTCAAATTAGTATATATTAATGACATGTTCCACTTTCCTGCTTACCCTTCGCTTAGGGTCAAAGTGTCAATATAGTAGAGGTGAACCAATGAATATAGCACTGGGGTCTGCATCAAATTTTGATGAACCCTTCATAAATCTGAAAATCAAGAACCAGATAATAAGGTATACTAATATACCATACTAGATTATTTAAAGAAAACATTTTACCAAAGTATATACAGGAAAATATTATAAGAGAAAATGATTAGATATGTTTTCTGCTGCTTAAGAATAAAAAGTCGTATCCCTGAATGAAAAAGAGAGGTAATTTGCCAAGAAAAACCTGTGTTAAAGAATTTTAAGATTGAATGTGTATAAAATAGCCACGAACTGCGTGAGTAAAAGGCATTTTAATTTCACTTACCTATATATGAAATATATAGTAAGGGAAAGTATTGCGATCGTGAAAAATTTCGACTTCCGGTTTTTAACGGAAATACACGTTTTGGGGTCCCCTGAGTCCAAATAACCAAGTCCCGCGGAATGGTCTGTGTGTGTGTGAACAGGCTAGCTCAAAAAGTATAAATCATGTGAACCTGGAACTGGGTATTTAGTGTATGTATATGCCGGCGATGTGACATCATTTTTTTCATTATAATTAGTCAAACGGAGGGGGTACTTTATTTAATAACTTTTTACGATTTTTTTTCAATTTTCTCAAAAACGGCCTTAACGATTTTGATTAAACTGAGTATTTGATGTATTAATATGCCCTAGATATGACTATAAATTTCATCAATATTGATCAACCGGAAGGGGGACTTTACTTAATAAATTTTGTATCATTTTCACGTGTTTTTTTTATTTACTCAAAAACGGCTTTAAAGATTTTGATCAAACTGTGTATTTGATGTATGTATATGCCAAAGATGTGAAAGCCAACATTTCATCCAAATTGATCATCCGGATGGGGGACTTAACTTAATAAATTGTGTATCATTTTCACGTGTCTTTTTTATTTACTCAAAAACAGCTAAAACGATTTTGATCAAACTGGGTATTTGATGTATGTATATGCCACAGATGTGATAGCCAACATTTCATCAAAATTTGGTCATACGGAGGGGGCACTTTATATTATGACTTCTTTTCCAATTTTACAATTTTTTTATTATCTCAAAAACGGCTTTAATGTTTTTGATCAAATTCGTCATTTTTAATGAAAATTAGATGTTCTTTAAAGCTTTATCATTTTTTAAATCTTCTGAGGGGGCTTGTATGAGGAAGGGGTCTTTTTTGTTTTCCGATAAAGTACCTTTTTTTTTTTTATATGGAGAAATTAATCGTTTTCCGTTACGCCTAAAAATAAGAAATGGCTAAATGTGAAATATGAAAAAAATCAAGTAAACATATAGGGGAGAAAATAAGAAAAATATTCGGTCAACTCATAAAACACATTGGGCCACGCATGCGGAGTACGCCTTTAATGACAGACCATTAAAGTAGTTTATAATTAAAGTAGTTTTGTTCATTTAATGGAAATTATTTGTTTCATGGTAACTAAATGAAGTTTTCAACAACTACATAGAGAATTATAATATCAGACGGCTTGGAGTATTATGCTTTCATTGACGAAGTATTACAAGTAAAAACTTTTATTTAATAATAAAAACAATTATTGTTTTTAATATAGCAAATAAAAACAAAAATAAGAAATGAATGTGGAAAAATGTGTGACTTTGGGAAGTGGCAATTAACAAAACACATCAATTTCTAACAAAAGTAAGTTGGTAAGTGAAAGTTGTGTGTTGCGCGCACGCACCAGATTTTTTTAAGATGTTGGTGTTGTTTTTTTTTTTTGAGGAATTCGAGGTACATCCTAATGTTTGTATATTCGAAATTAATTATAAATGTAGGCTAGTCATATGAAATATAAAAAAAAATTAATCCATTAATTTATTTTAAATTTTAGTAACGTTACTCTAATTATATGTAACTGATAAGAGAGAAAAACGACTTTACATTTACATTTTATAAATATCCCAGGTTGGGGCGGGAAAGCAACAACGAAATACTCCCCCAACAAACCGGGCTTTGACCCCTCCCTAAATTCTCATGTTTCACGTGCGATTACACTGGAATGGTATGGCGTGCTGTGGGGTTAGGTACACCAGCCTGGTCCTCTGGTTTTTTATTCAGTCGTTTGCTCTGGAAAGTAGACTAAATATAAAACGCTGTGCCCTAAAATACTACTGCACCCCTGATATCTCCTATGTGCTATATAAATTTTACTAAAATTTACAGTCTAATTCACTTTTTCGGTATGATTACCTCAATTTTCTAAATATTTCTTTAATACAACAGGGATTTCCCTAACATAGTTGACGAAGAATATTTTATTTAAAATGCTTAATCTGTGAAGAGCATTAAAAATATAATTAATTAATATAAATTTTAAATATTTAATTTTTGAATAGAAAAAAAATTGAGCTCGGCCGGGAGTCGAACCCTCGATTTCAATGCATACCGACATGCACGGTACGCTTTCCACTGCACCACCGAGCTCGCTTCCAAGCCGAACCAATCTCTCCTCTTCACTGACCCCCCTCCCCTGATCTCGCAAATTTTGCGAATGTTACGGGGTGGACAAATAATGTAAAATTAAAATAAGGTGGTGACCTACGAAAAATGATAAAATTAATAGAAAATATTTAAAATAGACGTGGTTAAGACATACTGCAGATTGGATAAAAATTGTCCACCCTCATAACAACTTTAAGAGGATACCCCCCCCCCCCCCCCCCCCCGCAGAAGATACTATACTACTTTATTGCTATTGCAATAAAATCAAAATGTTCAAAATGATTGAACGTAGTATAGAATGATGTGATTGTATTGAGGTGATAAATTGAATAAAAATCTGTCCCTGTCGAATTTCTTAACTGTATGTTATTTTTTTTTATTTGAGAGAAAACATTATTTTTGCTCTACATGCAGATAGAAAACTTTTGTTCAATGAATTGATTAAAGCGATATTATACAGAAAACAAGTTAAAGGTAACCTTTGAAAAAAATATTATAATAATAAACTCTGTTACTAAAAACTTTTCGTTTATCAGAAAATTTTAACATTAAAAATAATTCATTCAGAAAAAAAAGATATATTAATAATAGTTTAGGGAATTAACTTAAAATTTCCATCACCCGAATTCCGACATGGAAACTATTCCATGAGTAATGGAATTTCCGCTACGAAAAAAAAAAAAAAAAACGAAGACGCTAATGAAAAACTAATGATTAATGGTTCTTGAAGAGGGAATACTGCAATAATTAATGAATCGGGGAAAAGGGATGTTGAAATTAAATAGAAACTTTCAACCCTAAATACCATTAACGATGAAAAAAAAAATCTTAGTACGTTTTCGAGCTGAGGAGAGGGAAAAATAAATTGTATATTAAATGAACGTTAATTAAACATAATTTGATGAATATTAAGGAATCATAAATCATACCGACGAGCCATCAAATGATTATCGCTGAATACTTGACGGTGCCCCTAATCTACCAAAGAAGATATACATCTTGCAATGAATTTAATTTTTTTACTCAATTCTCCTGACAGTTGCAAATAAAAACTTATATAAGAAAATTGATAAAAGAGGTCTTAAAGGAAGATGAAATGTTTTCTCCGTCAAAAATAATATCCGTCTTGATATTTATTTAAATATAATAGTCGCTTCAAGTCCACTAAGAAATACCTATAAAATTGACTATGGCGAAATATTTAAAAGTAATTATATGAATGAAAAATCGAACTAATTTTTTTGTGTCTAATGTAATTAAAATGGTTAAATATTTTAAACTATACCATAATCATCATTACAATTGAAAAATTTCGCATACAATCCAGAAATATTGATTTAGAAACATAACGTAGTGGCTATTTCTTCAAAATATTTTATTAGTAAGGTTTGTGATATTAAAAATCCATGACTTACCACTATTTTCTGATTTTATGTCCTGATTTATTTTATTCTGTGAATTCCATTGGTTCTCGCAGCACTCACAAAAATTCCAGTTATTCAATTGCACAATATTTAAAGGCTGCACGCCAAGTTTTACTATTAGAGGATATGCCTAAAATCATCGCATTTGGTTGAAAACTTTTCGATTACAAGAAAATCCGAATTCATGAAATTCCAATTTCATTATCAATAACGAGGCCATTTTAATTTTGTCTCAGGGAAGGTTATTTTAAAATTTAAATAATGCCGAATACCATTTGTTGCCTATTCACAAATGATATTCATCATAGTTTGTCCATTTCTTCGAAATTAACTATCAGCAGGCGCATATTCAGAATGGTCTATTGATGTTTGATTATCGAGCCATGAAGATAACTACTTCCTTTCAGCTGATTATTAATTGTAAATTTCATTCTCTAAAGTTGTATTCTAAAACAACGGCGTTTGCAAATGCCAGTTTCCTTAGCCTTGTTCTATAGAGAGATACTGCCTTTCCCTCCTAATCTTGGCCTATGATTCGTTCTGGATAAGTTTCAAGGAGTACTCACGGAGTCAATAATAACAGGAAAAGATAGATCATGATTTATTCAGTGACCTTCCAAGTTCCAAGCTATTATTAAATGGTTAACCAGATGACATAAAAAACTACGGGCTCTACTGATGCAGGATGAACAAGTCCGATGCGGCATGCCATATATATTTTAGATATATTTACTTATAAGGGAAAAGCTGCACCATTACAACCCAGGGACTTGTTTCAGTGGTTTCTAAGAGATTTATAAAAGAGTTGACACTTAGCTACAAGGGATTTCCTATTAATCAATTATATAGCTGAAAGTAGCCAATTTACAGTTCCTCAGTGTTCCCGAGGAGTTTCTCACAGACCAAAAGTCAATGCCAGGTTGTAGAGACAGAGTATAAAATTGCCTGCACAGATCAGATTAAAATAAAAGTAACAGGATAACAAACATTAAAGGAGAAGTGGATAGCATAGCAGCTTACAATACTGAAGCTTACGGTTTCGCATCCCGTTAGATCACCATAGGATTCTTTAAAGGAAGTAAAAAAATCCATAGCTGTGCCACCCTACAGATGGGACGTAAAATGGAGGTCCCCAGCCCTTGCGATGTCAGTGACTTCCCTAATTATACCTTGATAGGCAAAATTCAGGTATCCCATAGTAGCATCGTCAGATTACCATTGTAGCTTAAGGAGACGTTTTTAAATAAATAAAATTTATTAGGTCTGATTTTCCAAAATGATTAAAAATAATGAAAAGTTATAATTACTTTAGTTGAAGTGAATTCGATGGCGACTTTTTTTTTTTTTTTTACATTTTTAATAATAAAAATAACTAAAATCGTGTTGGTCAAAAATTTCACACCTTTAAAGGGACCTTAAACAAACAAACATTAAATCCACATTCTAGAAACTGAATATTTTACTTTGTAAGTAAACGTTGAAATTGTAAATAAAAAATGTAGTAAGTGGTTCCTGTAATATAGTTAGACATATATATGATAAATGATGATAATGTTTCTAAAGAACTTTATCATCTGCCGAATTATTTAAAATAATAAAGATAGTAGAAAATATAAAAAGGATGTATAAAGTGGATACGAGAAATATAGAATTACGCAAATTAGTAACAGAAAAGTTAATACTTGAATTTGTTTAAGTTTTTATGGATGGAGGAAACTACAGGAAAAGATATAGGAGATACAATAGTTTAAGTGATAAATGAACATTAAAAATGAATCACTAATTATTCACCAAATATACAGTAATAAAATGTATATATTCAGTAGTATATAAACTAATGAGGAATTATTTGTTATATAGTATACCAATGAATATTTCAAATCAATCCTTTTGCTTGGTAATTATATATTAATAGATTATATATATTTCATTTTTTTTTTAGTTAATTTAATTCGAGTGAAAAGAATGCGGCCAGAAGTAGGAAGAAAACAAATGCAGAAAGGAGATATATGGGAGGGGACAACACTCAAAATGTGCTTTGAAGACGACCTGGAGTTTGGGAGGCAGCTCACGTCGGGGGATAATGGGCCGGGGCCATCTCCTACGTGGGCCGGTGTACTCAGCATCCACCCCGCCTCCACTCCTGTACAAAAATCCCCGGATACCCTCCACTATACTTTTATTGGGATACTCTACCGGTTTTTAGTGTCCTCCTTCTGTTTGGTTTAATGATAAGATGGGAGTCATTGAAATACGACGGAAAAAGGGTGCCATGCGTTTCACTAATGTGCATATAATCCATCATAAGGGATACCTGCTTCCTGCATGTATATACTTCAATTACTCCCTTTAATAATTTCTCTGGCCGCCTGCTGGTCTACGAACCCCCGAATGTCACCTGGCACAGCAATTCGAGTATATGGAGTTCTTGGTAAAAAATCTTGCTGTGCTGATTACAAATAAAACTCATATAAAGAGTCGGAAGTAATATTTTACATAGTTAGAGTCAAACACTAAAAACATCGCTGTTTTGGCAAAATATGTTAGGTTTAAGGGAAAAAAGAAAATCATTATAGGGCATTTTATTAAAATTTATCTTTAATAAGATAATTACATATTAAATACGAAAGATACTTTCGTGATCTACTTACAAAAATAATATTTAATATACTAAAATTATTTTAATTACTATATAAGAGAAATCTAAATAGAAAACTGAAATAAAAACGTGAATCATCTAATCCAATGACGAAAATTCCCGTGATACAATTATTTAAATAACTGAGTACTCTAACAATCTTGGAATTATATATAAGTCGAATTAAACTGATTATTAATTTAATTTCAATATGAAAATCTATCTAAAATAAAAATTATCGGATTCACTTTAATATTTGCTGGTAAGATTATCACATGACTATTGGACTGGTAAGATTATCACATGACAAAAATTCAGTTCCAAGATGAAATGAGTCTTGAATGAAGTCAAATATTAGTTTCATAGTATTCTGTAGTAAACCATATTTCCAAACACAAATTATATATACCTAAGTAAGTAAAGACAGTAGCTACAGTAAATTTTAAGAATATAAACTTTTATTATCTATGGACTTGCGTGTGGAAATTGATCTCATGCGACAATTTTTTTTAATTTGGAAATCGTTTTACTTTGTTTGGCAAAATTTGTTCCGACCTATAGCCATATTTTTCAATATCATATCAATTTTCACCTGAAATAAATTTCACTTTATAGCTCTTTTATACTGAAAGAAGATAAAATGTAAATGCTTACGATAAAGACAATGTTTACATCTTGTATTTATTTACCTTCCATCAAAAACCCCCTACTCGACTAATACGAGTAAGTAAGAGCTCACAAATAGTATTTTTTTTTTTTATTAGCAATTGCGTAAACAAATGTATGTAAAAGCTGAAATTAATGAACATTTACATCTCCAGGAAAATTTTAAATATAACTGCTCAAAAAAAGGAAAAACTTTTTTTTTTTTATATTTGCCCATCGAAGAACTGTGCGTGGTCTGGAATTAACTGCGCAGTTTCAAATTTCATATTTTATTTTCTATTTACTATATCTTTAATTTTCCGTTGACCTTTCGGAACTTGATGAATTTTTTTTAATTTAATTATTTTTTTTTTTAAATTCCATCAACTTGAATTATCAAAGATGTAAATAATAATAATTTTAAACCGGTACAATAAAGCGAACAATGAAACACAGAACTTTGGTAGGAACTAATTTTGGTATCATCCATGATCTAAATTACATCATTGCTGTAACCGTACTTAGCATAATATACGATGAAACTCCATTAGATTTTGATATCTATATTTTTTTTAATTGTATAATTCTTCATTCAAAGTAAATATTATATAAGGATGTTGGGTTTTGAAAGATTGTCGAAAATATGGATATTCCGTCTAATGATTTTTATTTCATTGAACTAAAAAGAAAACTTATAAATATAAAACATATGATAGCTTGAACATATGGACGATATATTTTAATATATATTGAATAAAGCGATATTCTAATGAATAGGAAAACGAAATTACAGATGAAAACTGAGAATATTGGATAATTCTAAAGTTTTCAAACTAAAAAAAATTCTCCAAAATTCACTAGATCACACATAAAACTAAACCATTACTAACAATGGGAGAGGTTTAGATAACCAAATCGATACGACCCTACTTCGGTGTCAGGAGCAGTGACATCTGCATAAATGCACTAACTGCCTCTTCACAACCCCTGTTGCCGTCACCTGCAGGACCGGAAATTTTTAAATAATTGTTATAAACATAATATAATAACATAAGCATATTAGATTCTTAACTCCACATTGTTCAATAAAATCCTAAATTCTTTATTTATATAAATGACAATTGTTCATTTTGACCTTCAAGAGTAATATAAGGATATATAATGCGAAAATGAGGTAATCCACTTTATAATTCATAATCAGGTTGAATAAAGTTCAAAGGTTAAGATGGCTAAGGTTCGATCTAGTATGCACAGCCAATCTGATGATCTGTTGAGGCTTCTGCATATTCACATCATTTGCCTATTTCAACCTCCATGACAACAGTATCTGGAATATTAATAGGATGCAAATCTTGAAGCTCTCTCTGGCTTATGAAGACGCCTCAAACTGCCAACGTCAAGCCTGGCTTCCGGATAAATTAAAGGATTTTCGACTGAAAATTTATAGTGGTTATAAATTTTTATGAGTAACGATTCTATTATTCATAAATTATATCAAAAAATTATAAAGATGTGAAAATAAAATATTTTCCTCTAAACCTATAATAATATGAAACATATTTCTGATGTTAAAACGACTGATGAAGACGTAGCTTTTTCAAAAATGATTGAATCATAAAACGATGAGGATAGGATTTTACAACTTGGTATAGCCCTAGAAACGATGTGGACAGTAGTAGTATCAAAGTTGGCAAAAATTCTTGCTAAAAATTTGGTGGCACATCTACTATGGTGAAGCAAGAGGGTTTGTGGAAGATAAAAAGACTTTGTGTAAGAATGTTTTGTGTTATGGAATTTCTTGATATATTTTTTTTAAATACTACCTATTGTTTCCATAAAGAGCTAAATTTGGTAATAAACTATAATTTTCCATTAGAAACATGTTTATGACCTTTTTTGAACAAGAAAGCTAATTTGATTAAACAAATTAAAAGTTGGGTCAGATACGACCCACCTAGTTAAATTTGTCCTCGGATTTCGCCTTGTCGATTGAGGGATAATTAATAACTGTTGGTCTATCCGTCAATTTGGTCCTACAATTAGGGATATTGTCCTGCCCCGATTAAAATATCAAAGTGGCGAGATAGAAGGGACCTGCTATCAGTGATGAGAGAAGGTTGACATGGTTGTGATACGAGTCCTGGAGGCGTAGTTAACATGTTAATCCACCTAAATATGTCCAAAGAATTCTAAAGAAGCATCTGATACTCCACAATTTCACTTGCCATGCTTTTTACTAATGAATATTTAGTGGATAATTTTACATTATACATTATGAAGTAAGCTTTTGCTTGTGATGCAACTAATTAAGTTCACGATAATACTACTGTTATTTGTTTACTAATTAGGTCACTCTAAAAACATTCAAACTCAACACTCAAACTTGGTTGGGTTGCAAATCGTCAAAAAATAGAGGGTTATTTTTTGGTGTATTTGAAATATTTAGTTTTATAAGTGTTAGTAAAAAAGTTTGTACTTAGGTACTTACAATTTTCCAAAATAATATAATCTTTCGCTTCTTTACTTCACATACTTCTAATACTTACTTAGTTTCCGTATTCTATAAGTTCTGTCTTGGTAATTAAATGATAAATTGGTCCCGTGCATTGTTATAAAATCATAATGTAAAAGATGTGACATCGTGTATGTAATGTAATTAATGTATTTTGTATAGTGCTAGGCTGCCTTAACTATACTTAATGTTAAAAACAAAATAGAGTAAATAAAAAAAAAAAACGAAAAAAGTCCTGTACCTATATGCCTTACCTACTTGGAAAAAAATAGGAGTTGTAAATTTAATTTTAAAATAGTCAATAAATAATTTTGTATGTCTTCCTCCGGGCACTTGTTTGTTAATCTATATAAATAAAAATGAAGTTCTTTTTATTTGTTTGTACTTTATAGAAATCCATACCATTTGACCTCAGTTCTCCAAATTTCGCTTAGTGATTCTTTCATGCCAGGTGCGAACACCTATCCATATTAAAATGCATAACTTCAGCCAATCTCCGGGTATATTCTTTATTGTTATAAAAATAGTTATGCTCTCGCTTTACATTGGTTTTAACGAAATCTACCGTTTGAGTCGAAACATTTTATAGATATTGAAGAGGCCAACAAGGCCCAGTAAAGCCGTTCCCCCGGAACGTTTAAAGGCTGGAAGATGAGTCCTTTCGAAAAATGAAATTACCCGGTTGAAACCGGGATGTACAGATAGTATGTTTACAAAATTATTGGATTTCAATAGATTATCATTTTTATCTGTAATTTAGGAAGAGTAACTACTTAAATTTCTATTGTTTCTTTTAGACGGTTTAGAAGCAGAATACAGAGTATTGTAAGGTGTCTTTCACAGCTTTAGTTTGTAACTAAGCTCATAAAACTAAATTAGAAAGCTATTTTTTACTACTTCTCTTTGAAATAATTCAAGTAGAGATCTAATTGCTTGATGTAATTAGGTCACTAAAATTGCCTCACTAATCCTGCAAAGCTACGCTGTAACCCTTCTCAGTATAGAGTATTATTAAACTATTTCCAGATTGAGTATCCTGACGAAGAATTTATGCCCCATGAATGTTAATACTCTTCCCTTCAATGGGATGATATAAAATTCTCTTTAGTGAAAGAGAGGGGGCCTTAACCCTGGATACCCAATCCCTAAAGTAAATTTTATTGGGGTTGGCGAGAGGTAAGACTGACTCGGGAGTGACGGTGGTAACTAGGTTAAGCCTGCCCGGGGATTACAAAGTGGACGAAGTGGCCTTTGAGGGTCGATGCTTGTGAGGCGGTCCACGTAGGGTGTAACTGAGACCCCGAACTTGGGGACCGACTGTTCAGCGAGTGGACGTGGGAACTACCTCTGTAGATAGAAATTTCCCTAGTGGCAGATAGTCCTTAGGCGTTAACGACTGGGATCATAGAAAATAACCTAGAGGAAGAATGTGAGAAACGCTGAATAACAAGTACTGTGATATTTCACTTAATCCTACCAACATGTAGCAATTTTCGTTGAATCTTTTATTTATTCTAATAATTAATTTATTGAATAATAATACACGCTATTACTAGTAATGAAATTTTTAATAATAGGTCATCTTAACTTTTTTTTTTTTAATTAATAATAACTTCCACAGTCAAGGGCATTTACTATTAGTGGTCTAAGAATGCTTAGAGAAAGAAAAAATTAAAAACACAAAAGATAGAAAAAATGAAAAAAAAAAATCTTTGTTAAAGCAATCATACCTAGATCCAATATTATAGGGGAGAGCGGGGTTGGTTGGCATAGGGGGTAGGTTGGCCATTGGCTTATAGTTTCCGTCACACCTGTTGTGAAGTTTAAGCCCACCATTGTACCATGTGACCCGCTCGACCTCGGGAGTCTTGTACTGAGTTTTCAATCCGATGCTAACAGTGTAGAAAAGAGTGTGCTTCATTGATTGATTTTACAACATGTAAGTAAATTTTTATATTTTTCAGTAAATTTGTTTTAAAGGCATGGAAAAACATTTGACTCCGATTCTGTTCACATAGCCCCGAACCCCTTTGAAAAATCTAACTTTTCGACTAACCAGTTTCTTGTTTGATTGTTCTCCCCTGTCCTGGCAGTCATCTTTCATATGATCTCTCCTGTGGGGTTAGTTGGCTCTCTTCAACTTTTTTTTTTGTCGCAGTATCAATTCACAAAAGCAAGGTAAACATAATCAAAGGTGAAACTACCAATTGTCTTTAGTTTCAGCAAGGAAGATGAGAGCAATTTTTCTTATGCAAAAAGTGACGACAGTCTAAACCTCTATCTTCTTCTATTGTCATTCTATTTTCCGTTAAAAGCTGTTAAAAACCAATTTAAAATTATTATACCATTATAGTGCAGCTTTTAATAACAATAATATGTGTCAGGCAGTACTTGAATGAGATGGCTAAACAACCCCAGCTTCTAGGCCAACCTGCCCCACACATGTGGTTAATTGGCATACTCTGGATTGACGAATTCTTCAATTTTCTATGATCTTAGTATTAAATATTATGTTGTGAAAAAAATACTTGAAGTACTCTAATACTTGGAGTTTACAATGGTATCAGCCCCATTGGGATTACATTAACAGGAACGACTTAACAATCAAAAAAGTGAAAACTGTTGCCAACCAACCCAACAAACCCTACCATATTAATAGAATAGAACTGAACATGCAGATTGGGAGAAATTCGTTGTTAAATTAAAAATTATATTCTGTTCAGTATTTAGCATTAGTAAAACCAAAAATTTAGACGATCCATTAAATTTAAAACTATATTGTAACACTTATGTGGGTTAAATAATTCTTTATTGAACGAAAATAATAATTTAAAATGCCACACCAACTATGAAAATACAGATAATTGAGAAGGTTACAAAAAGTATCGCTTTGTAGCTACTCAATAGCACAAAAAATAACCAACCTCATGACTTGAGCTTCAGAACAAGACTTACTCTCCAGTCCATCGCTCCTTATATTTAGTCATAAGAAGAACTGCCTGGAAGGTTCTAGGCCAGAATAGATGGTTCTCAAACATCGTAGTCACAAACATGTACTAAAACAGTTTGTTCCAACCACTAGTCTAGAACTATTTAAAATCATATGTTTTTTGTTGTTTTGTTTCACGTTAGAATATGATACTGACGTTCTTTCGGTTTTATCTAAAACACGCAACTAATCATAGAAAATCACAATACTAACATTTTGAACCTAACTTCGGTTCATAAATTAAACCTATGGCAGAATGCTAAGTTGGAAAATCTGCGGAAATCTAACAACAGAGCCCGTTGAATTTAATATAAAACAAAATCGGATGATATCACAACAGTCAGTAAGCGTCTCCACTCAAACGTCAATATGAATATTCTAAATCTATACGGGCAAGTAAACTGGAATCGTGGAAGTAAAATTCTGACTATTCCTACCAGGGATCCATGGAAATGGCCTTATAAATATGCTTCCGGAAAAATGCCCCAGAAAATTATTATGAGAAAATTAAAAAAAATAAGAAATATAAGAAGAAAAAATAGTTAATATAAGAATAAGTTTCCTTGGAGGACTATAATTAATAAGATGACCCAATGACTGATTCGGCAGAACATGCTATCATGTGAAAGTCTCTGGAGAGTTTACCCGATACTGTCGACGACATCCCTCTAATGAGTTAGAATTATCAAATTTAATCATTATTTATTTATTATTACCACTTCAATATATAAAAAAATATACGATACTTTTCCACAAAGCATGCAAAATAGTTATGAAACATGTTTCAGGCAACGTTTTTTTTCAGGTATCTGAAATAAATCTAAACTAGTTCTTATTAATAAACCAGGGTAAACAATGGGGGATATAATCTCACTCAGGTCTGATATCTTTACGTAGGCAGGAGCTTATCAATAAGTACTTTGTAAAAATGTCCCTCCAGCCATCAAACCCAGCTTACACAAATATATTTAATTCCCAAGTAATTAGGAAATACGAAACGAACCAATCCAGACCTGCACCACTCTGAATTAGGCAAAGAAAAAAATCGCTTGTGAAATTAATAACGTACGCAGAGAGCTAAATAAACCTACATTCGCTTTTTCTTCCCAGGAAACTCCAAAAGCGCTTTAATATACACTTGTCTAAAAAAATGAGACAAAATTCCTATAAAAACAAATTTCATCGAATAGAACTGAAATAATATACACAGATGGATCAAAACAGAATGAAAACGTCGGATGCGCAATTGTTCACAATGGAATAGCCGACAACTTAAAATGCCGTCATACACCACGATATTCACAGCAGAACTACAAGTGATCTACTCTGCCCTGTATCTCTCCTTCAATTTGGAAAAATCAAACATATTGATTTGCTTAGATTCAATGTTTGCGCTCCACACTTTAATAAACTTTATAAATACATAGGTTTCTTAAATAACCTCGGTAAAAATGTAAATTTGCTCTGGACCCCAGGACACGCCGGAACACCTGGGAACGAAACAGCAGGTAGATGAGCAAAAGAAGCAGCCCACAGCTCTTCTCCAGCTCTGCAAATATTCGAACCATGAGGTTGCATGTCAAAGATAGAGTATAGCAAGAGATTAAAAAAAAACAACAACATAAAACAGGATTTATGTTGTTAAATCCCAGGACCACAAAACAGCAGACAAGTGCCATAAGAGAAAACAAGCAGGAGGAAATGGTCTTGGCCAGATTGAGGATCGGCCATACCAACCTGACTCACGTGTAACTGACCTCGAGGGAGAACCAACCACACTGGGAGGCCTGCCAGTGACTGAACGTCCAGAATATAATAGAAGAATGCTCATCGCAACAGCGTGCTTTCGAATGGAATAATAACAAAGTTTATTCTAAACCTTTATATTAAATTTATAAGTTGCGATAAAAAATGCTAGAATTTTATCTTAAGTTTCTGTTTTATATAACTAAACAAAATGTTTCAATCGTCCCCGATCTATTCTCTTCTAAGCCCTTGCCTAACTACCTGATCCGTAAGGTTCAGATTTTAACTAGAATTCATCAATGAGGAGAATTAAAGATCGGTAATTGTCTACAGCCGAGGTTCTCAAACTTCTTTTGCCTAGTCCCCCTGTATGCTTGACTGTATGTAATAAACATCCACATCGTAAATCACATTCCACCCATTTCTTTTCTTGAAGAATAATGAATTTTTCTTTGTCTAGCATGTTTCGGAAGCACTTTTCACAAAAATCAAAAAGCACCCCCCCCCACCAAACTTCCATCGCTACCCCCAGATTGAGGACTACTGGACTATACGATACAATTACAAGTTGAAAACTAAATTTATCCCTCATCATTATTCATAAGGGGATCGAAACAAAACAAATATTAAATGTGAACTATCGATTTCGAATGTGAATAGCGAATCAATGCAACAGTACACTGGAGGGGTCAGGGATCAGCAAGGGAGAAATTATACTGTTGTTATGTGAGCCTAATAGCCTACTCAAATATTTATACGATAAATCATAAGGGACAAAGAGTAAAGGGTGAGGAGTGAGTACGTGATCGGAAGGGGGCAGAAACAGCAATTATAAGCACAAATATTGTCTGAGGGATGGGGCGTAAAGTTGTTCACGTGACAGGGCGTGTTATCGCATAATGCGGCCCTGTCCTACCCTTGTGGGATCATCCCCTATCTTGTAAAGATAAGGCCGTCCTCAGCGATATATAGCCGCCGGACCTTTTGTAGTTTGCATGATAGCGGTGGCCTGTGGCACTCTTGTGTCGCTACCTCCTCGTATGGATTAGTCACCGTACAGTAGTCCATCCATAGCTACATTTACCTGGCATAAAATTGCTATGATATTTTATAAAGACGTCTTAGAAATGATATTAATAAGGCAGTTATAATAAAATAAAAAAAACTTGAAAGAGAAGATGCCTTCATTATATGACGCTTGTTTTTAGTACAACGGTGGTGACAAGTATTAATCTCAATTTTACAGTAACTAAACTGAAATTCGGGGCAAGCTAACTAAACACATAGAAAGCATTACTGCTTGATATTAAAAATTCTGGTGCGATGCACGCAACACACTAATTTCACTAACCAACTTACTTCAGAAGAAAACGTGGGGTCACCTGTGGTGTAGTGGTTATCATAGCAGCCTACAATTCTGAAGGTCGCGGGTTCGAGCCAGAACGATGAAATTTTTGCTGTCATATAATGGGCATACACCTCAATCATTTTTTTAAACACCTACATCGGTTTTAGGTTTTCGAGCTAGTCTCTTCACACACATATACTATTTCGCAAAACTTGGTTGTTTGGAGTCAGGGGACACCAAAATGTGCATTTCCATTGAAAATCGGATGTTGAATTATTTCACAATCGTAATACTTACCCTTGCTTCAATCATACATATAAACTTTTGGCAAAAAAAAATAAATTACGATAGATCAAAGGTTCTCAAATATAAATTTGTAAATCAATGTGGTTCCAGAGACCTTTTCGCCTATTCAGCTTGAATTATAGTAAACGTAGTAAAAATGGTAAAAATAAGTTAGATAATATCATTGGAAATTAGCTATTCTGTTTAGGATTAATTTTAGGGAAGTAAGAAAGGAAGGTTTCCGGGACCAGCCTATACACGGTGGGCCAGACCCCCCTACCGTGCACCCCCCCCACATCCCTATAAATTGCATATCGTTGTGTTTCTTGTAATAAAAAATTAAGAAAAAGCCAATGTTCCCAGAAAAAAAAGTGGCCGCACTAACCGAAAATGGCGTTCAAACATGGCGGAATGACGATTTTGATTTTAGTTAGTTTTTTGATTACTGACATTCACCATTATGCTTAATTTCGCCATAACTGGTATTTTATTAAAGCTAGATAGTTCTAGATTCAGAATAAGTAAACAAACGTTCTAAAATAATTAGTCTTGACAACATAAAATACATTTTAATTCAATTTTTTCAAGTCACTCGCGTAAAAGTTAAAATTCCAAGTTAATTTGTGATTAAACGACCATCGTTAACAAAAAACACCCTGAAATAAACCATCTGGAGCAATTATTCTTCTTTAGAAATCAGTGGTCAAATTTCAAAATATATCAACTATTTTCATAGAAAACGGACCTACAAGGAGAAAAGGTGCCGGGGACTCGGGCGCATCCAGTCCTCTGCCACATCGTTCAGTTCTCATACATCATATATTTACAGCGGGTTTAGGATATTATTTTGAATGTATAATCGAGCCTATGTAACTGCAAGTTTTTAATTAACCGAAATAATTAATATAACCCTTTTTTTTTTTTTTTTTTTTTTTTTTTTTTTTTTTTTTTTTTTTTTTTTTTTTTTTTTTTAAATCTTAATTATATAGGATATAAATCTGCTAAATAATAATGAATTAGTCGCAGATTGCACATGTACATATTATTCATTAATTTAAAATTAAACCACTACTGGAGAGGAAAACCAACTAAAACATGTTATTATTCATGCATCTAATGATCTATAATCCACGAAGTTGTGGCCTTTTTCGGTTTCTGGCATATAACTACACATCAAAAAGTTTACTTTCTCTTTTTTTCGAAAAAAGGGTATAGTAATACAAATAAAATGAAATATTTGAAGTTGAAATCGGATTAGTTATTTAGCCAAACTCCAACATGAAAGATCGGTAATTTTTATCATTTTGGTGAAAACTCATATTCCAACACCTATAACTCGACAATATGTACTCTAAATGAAAAATGTCACAGATAAAAGTTTTAGGACATTAAATTAAGCATAAAATAAGCCCATTTATTTTAAAATTAACTTATTCCTGCGTAGAGATACAAATGAAAAAGTGAAAGTACTTGTAGCGCTTACTTCATTCTTTTAACTATATCTTCTTTCCTTCATATAACTACTCAACAAAAAGTTTTCTTTCTCTTTTTTTGGAAAAAAGGGTATACTAATACAAATAAAATGAAATATTTGAAGTTGAAATCGGATTAGTTATTTAGCCAAATTCGGACATCAATGATCGGTAATTTTAACCATTTTGGTGAAAACTCATATTCCAACGCCTATAACTCGACAATATGTACTCTAAATGAAAAATGTTAGATATACAAGTTTAAGGACATTAAATTTAGCATAAAATAAGCCCACCTTAATAGTTAGTTCTGTGAATATTTTATCATATCCACTCAGGTTTCACAAAAAGAAGGAATCAAGCGCTACGAATACTTTCACGTTTTCATTTGTATCTCTACTTAGTAATAAGTTAATTTAAAAATAAATGGGCTTGTTTTATGCTAAATTTAATGTCCTAAAATTTGTATATGTATCATTTTTCATTTAGATTACATATTGTCGAGTTATAGGCGTTGGAACATGAGTTTCTACCAAAATGGTTAAAATTACCTATCTTTCATGTTCGAATTTGGCTAAATAACTAATTCGATTTCAACTTCAAATATTTCATTTTATTTGTATTAGTATACCCTTTTTTTCGAAAAAAAGAGAAAGTAAACTTTTTGATGTGTAGTTATATGCCAGAAACCGAAAAAGGCCCCAACTTCGTGGATTATAGATCATTAGATGCATGAATACTTACATGTTTTAGTTGGTTTTCCACTCCAGTAGTGGTTTAATTTTAAATTAATCATAATATGTATATAAATATATATATATATATATATATATATATATATATATACATATTATTCATTAATTGTTGTGAGCTACTAAATCGTGTTATGTATATACTTCCTAAATTGTATTACCAATTATTTCTACATATCAACGAACAAACAGAACTTTTTATTTATCTTTTTTATTTTGATTGTTTTTAAATCTGTAAATAATCAATACTTTCTATATCAATAATCTATTTCAAATTTCACAAATGATCAGAAGTCAGTGTCTGTAACCCAACTTTAACTATGAGAACATTATTATTTAATTTCGTGATAACCAGTTTATGTCAATATAAGTGAGGTATAGATAATGTGCAATCTGCGACTAATTCATTATTATTTAGCAGATTTATATCCTTTATAATTAAGATTTAAAAAAAAAAAAAAAAAAAAAAAAAAAGGGTTATATTAATTATTTCGGTTAATTAAAAACTTGCAGTTACATAGGCTCGATTATACATTCAAAATAATATCCTAAACCCGCTGTAAATATATGATGTATGAGAACTGAACGATGTGGCAGAGGACTGGATGCGCCCGAGTCCCCGGCACCTTTTCTCCTTGTAGGTCCGTTTTCTATGAAACTAGTTGATATATTTTGAAATTTGACCACTGATTTCTAAAGAAGAATAATTGCTCCAGATGGTTTATTTCAGGGTGTTTTTTGTTAACGATGGCCGTTTAATCACAAATTAACTTGGAATTTTAACTTTTACGCGAGTGACTAGAAAAAATTGAATTAAAATGTATTTTATGTTGTCAAGACTAATTATTTTAGAACGTTTGTTTACTTATTCTGAATCTAGAACTATCTAGCTTTAATAAAATACCAGTTATGGCGAAATTAAGCATAATGGTGAATGTCAGTAATCAAAAAACTAACTAAAATCAAAATCGTCATTCCGCCATGTTTGAACGCCATTTTCGGTTAGTGCGGCCACTTTTTTTTCTGGGAACATTGGCTTTTTCATAATCTTTTATCACAAGGAACACAACGATATGCAATTTATAGGGATGTGGGGGGGGGTGCACGGTAGGGGGGTCTGGCCCACGTACTACTAGTTTTAACACCTTTCTCTGAAAGATGGCAGACCATGATTAACATTCTGGGGCTTTTTCACACTAGTGCTACGTTTATTATTTAAATTTTCAATTCTTCATAGCCGAGGAAACGATTTAGAGACGGAAAACGGCTCCGCAAGGAGGTGATTACGCCATGATCACGTATAGTCGCCTGATGGCCTCCCAATTAAGGGTGCACTAAACATCATATGGGTTGAATCTTATTTTGTGGCAGACCTACAGAATAAATCTCTACCTTTTTACCATGGTCAGAATAGATCGGCCATACCTCAAGAGTAACTCCACATATGCCACGTATGGCAAGGAGGGGATACCATACAACAACAAAAAATATATATATATTTAAAAAATATTTTCTATTTTAATGACCATTTTCAGATTTTAATAATAACACCCTTTCAAGCGTTTATCTTAAATGGCACGCACGTATTAACAGACTAATTAATAAAATTGGCACGGCTGACATGTCCGATAAGGCGATAAGACGGCTAAAAAAGGTAGATGAGAGACCTCCTCTCTGAATTTCGTGTCAAGTCCTGAGAGAGGCGCTGTTGGCCTTCCTCATGTCTGAAATTCCTATCAAACTGAGACCTTCATATCATCACATTCATTGATTGTCCTTGATGGCTAACAGGTGTGAGAGAAGTCTGAGGATAAAAAAATGAATAAAATGTATTAGAAAAAGATGCAAAAATAAAAAGTATTTTTTTGTATTCTATTGAAATACATTTAATTAAACTTAGATTCGGCAGTTGTTATTTCAATTCAAAGATTCGTAAATGTTCGAAACAGCAATCATCCATTCCCTACTGTTTATTTAATTTCACACTGTAGGACACTCCTCTTTGAACGAAACCGATTAAAGATTTTGTTTTTAAACTACGTATCTGTTATTGAGATTTCATATATATATATATATATATATATATATATATATATATATATATACAAATTAGTATATATTAATGACATGTTCCACGTTCCTGCTTACCCTTCGCTTAGGGTCAAAGTGTCAATATAGTAGAGGTGAACCAATGAATATAGCAATGGGGTCTGCATCAAATTTTGATGAACCCTTCATAAATCTGAAAATCAAGAACCAGATAATAAGGTATACTAATATACCATACTAGATTATTTAAAGAAAACATTTTACCAAAGTATATACAGGAAAATATTATAAGAGAAAATGATTAGATATGTTTTCTGCTGCTTAAGAATAAAAAGTCGTATCCCTGAATGAAAAAGAGAGGTAATTTGCCAAGAAAAACCTGTATTAAAGAATTTTAAGATTGAATGTGTATAAAATAGCCACGAACTGCGTAAGTAAAAGGCATTTTAATTTCACTTACCTATATATGAAATATATAGTAAGGGAAAGTATTGCGATCGTGAAAAATTTCGACTTCCGGTTTTCAACGGAAATACACGTTTTGGGGTCCCCTGAGTCCAAATAACCAAGTCCCGCGGAATGGTCTGTGTGTGTGTGTGTGTGTGTGTGTGTGAACAGACTAGCTCAAAAAGTATAAATCATGTGAACCTGGAACTGGGTATTTAGTGTATGTATATGCCGGCGATTTGACATCAAAATTTTCATCAAAATTAGTCAAACGGAGGGGGTACTTTATTTAATAACTTTTTACGATTTTTTTTTCAATTTTCAATTTTCTCAAAAACGGCCCTAACGATTTTGATTAAACTGAGTATTTGATATATTAATATGCCCTAGACATGACTGTATAAATTTCATCAATATTGATCAACCGGAAGGGGGACTTTACTTAATAAATTTTGCATCATTTTCACGTGTTTTTTTTATTTACTCAAAAATGGCTTTAACGATTTTGATCAAACTGGGTATTTGATGTATGTATATGCCAAAGATGTGAAAGCCAACATTTCATCCAAATTGATCAACCGGATGGGGAACTTAACTTAATAAATTGTGTATCATTTTCACGTGTCTTTTTTATTTACTCAAAAACAGCTTAAACGATTTTGATCAAACTGGGTATTTGATGTATGTATATGCCAAAGATGTGATAGCCAACATTTCATCAAAATTGGTCAAACGGAGGGGGCACTTTATATTATAACGTTTTTTCCAATTTTACCATTTTTTTATTATCTCAAAAACGGCTTTAATGATTTTGATCAAATTCGTCATTTTTAATAAAAATTAGATGTTCTTTAATATCAGGTAAGCTTTATCATTTTTTAAATCTTCTGAGGAGGCTTATATGAGGAAGGGGTCTTTTTTGTTTTCCAATAAAGTACTTTTTTTTTTTATATGGAGAAATTAACCGTTTTCCGTTAAGCCTAAAAATAAGAAATGGCTAAATGTGAAATATGAAAAAAATCAAGTAAACATAGGGGGGAGAAAAAAAGAAAAATATTCGGTCAACTCATAAAACACGTTGGGCCACGCATGCGGAGTACACCTTTAATGACAGACCATTAAAGTAGTTTATAATTAAAGTAGTTTTGTTCATTTAATGGAAATTATTTGTTTCATGGTAACTAAATGAAGTTTTCAACAACTACATAGAGAATTATAAAATCAGACGGCTTGGATGCTTTCATTGACGAAGTATTACAAGTAAAAACTTTTATTTAATAATAGCAATTATTGTTTTTAATATAGCAAATAAAAACAAAAATAAGAAATGAATGTGGAAAAATGTGTGACTTTGGGAAGTGGCAATTAACAAAACACATCAATTTCTAACCTAAGTAAGTTGGTAAGTGAAAGTTGTGTGTTGCGCGCACGCACCAGATTTTTTTAAGATGTTGGTGTTGTTTTTTTTGAGGAATTCGAGGTACATCCTAATGATTGTATATTCGAAATTAATTATAAATGTAGGCTAGTCATATGAAATATAAAAAAAAATTATTCCATTAATTTATTTTAAATTTTAGTAACGTTACTCTAATTACATGTTACTAATAAGAGAGAAAAACGACTTTACATTTACATTTTATAAATATCCCTGGTTGGGGCGGGAAAGCAACAACGAAATACTCCCCCAACAAACCGGGCTTTGACCCCTCCCTAAATTCTCATGTTTCACGTGCGATTACACTGGAATGGTATGGCGTGCTGTGGGGTTAGGTACACCAGCCTGGTCCTCTGGTTTTTTATTCAGTCGTTTGCTCTGGAAAGTAGACTAAATATAAAACGCTGTGCCCTAAAATACTACTGCACCCCTGATATCTCCTATGTGCTATATAAATTTTACTAAAATTTACAGTCTAATTCACTTTTTCGGTATGATTACCTCAATTTTCTAAATATTTCTTTAATACAACAGGGATTTCCCTAACATAGTTAATGAAGAATGTTTTATTTAAAATGCTCAATCTGTGAAGAGCATTAAAAATATAATTAATTAATATAAATTTTAAATATTTAATTTTTGACTAGAAAAAAAATTGAGCTCGGCCGGGAGTCGAACCCGGGTCTCCCGCGTGACATGCACGGTACGCTTTCCACTGCACCACCGAGCTCGCTTCCAAGCCGAACCAATCTCTCCTCTTCACTGACCCCCCTCCCCTGATCTCGCAAATTTTGCGAGTTGTTACGGGGTGGACAAATAATGTAAAATTAAAATAAGGTGGTGACCTACGAAAAATGATAAAATTAATAGAAAATATTTAAAATAGACGAGGTTAAGACATACTGCAGATTGGATAAAAATTGTCCACCCTCATAACAACTTTAAGAGGATACCCCTCCCCCCCTCCCCCCGCAGAAGATACTATACTACTTTATTGCTATTGCAATAAAATCAAAATGTTCAAAATGATTGAACGTAGTATAGAATGATGTGATTGTATTGAGGTGATAAATTGAATAAAAATCTGTCCCTGTCGAATTTCTTAACTGTATGTTATTTTTTTTTATTTGAGAGAAAACATTATTTTTGCTCTACATGCAGATAGAAAACTTTTGTTCAATGAATTGATTAAAGCGATATTATACAGAAAACAAGTTAAAGGTAACCTTTGAAAAAAATATTATAATAATAAACTCTGTTACTAAAAACTTTTCGTTTATCAGAAAATTTTAACATTAAAAATAATTCATTCAGAAAAAAAAGATATATTAATAATAGTTTAGGGAATTAACTTAAAATTTCCATCACCCGAATTCCGACATGGAAACTATTCCATGAGTAATGGAATTTCCGCTACGAAAAAAAAAAAAAAAAAACGAAGACGCTAATGAAAAACTAATGATTAATGGTTCTTGAAGAGGGAATACTGCAATAATTAATGAATCGGGGAAAAGGGATGTTGAAATTAAATAGAAACTTTCAACCCTAAATACCATTAACGATGAAAAAAAAAATCTTAGTACGTTTTCGAGCTGAGGAGAGGGAAAAATAAATTGTATATTAAATGAACGTTAATTAAACATAATTTGATGAATATTAAGGAATCATAAATCATACCGACGAGCCATCAAATGATTATCGCTGAATACTTGACGGTGCCCCTAATCTACCAAAGAAGATATACATCTTGCAATGAATTTAATTTTTTTACTCAATTCTCCTGACAGTTGCAAATAAAAACTTATATAAGAAAATTGATAAAAGAGGTCTTAAAGGAAGATGAAATGTTTTCTCCGTCAAAAATAATATCCGTCTTGATATTTATTTAAATATAATAGTCGCTTCAAGTCCACTAAGAAATACCTATAAAATTGACTATGGCGAAATATTTAAAAGTAATTATATGAATGAAAAATCGAACTAATTTTTTTGTGTCTAATGTAATTAAAATGGTTAAATATTTTAAACTATACCATAATCATCATTACAATTGAAAAATTTCGCATACAATCCAGAAATATTGATTTAGAAACATAACGTAGTGGCTATTTCTTCAAAATATTTTATTAGTAAGGTTTGTGATATTAAAAATCCATGACTTACCACTATTTTCTGATTTTATGTCCTGATTTATTTTATTCTGTGAATTCCATTGGTTCTCGCAGCACTCACAAAAATTCCAGTTATTCAATTGCACAATATTTAAAGGCTGCACGCCAAGTTTTACTATTAGAGGATATGCCTAAAATCATCGCATTTGGTTGAAAACTTTTCGATTACAAGAAAATCCGAATTCATGAAATTCCAATTTCATTATCAATAACGAGGCCATTTTAATTTTGTCTCAGGGAAGGTTATTTTAAAATTTAAATAATGCCGAATACCATTTGTTGCCTATTCACAAATGATATTCATCATAGTTTGTCCATTTCTTCGAAATTAACTATCAGCAGGCGCATATTCAGAATGGTCTATTGATGTTTGATTATCGAGCCATGAAGATAACTACTTCCTTTCAGCTGATTATTAATTGTAAATTTCATTCTCTAAAGTTGTATTCTAAAACAACGGCGTTTGCAAATGCCAGTTTCCTTAGCCTTGTTCTATAGAGAGATACTGCCTTTCCCTCCTAATCTTGGCCTATGATTCGTTCTGGATAAGTTTCAAGGAGTACTCACGGAGTCAATAATAACAGGAAAAGATAGATCATGATTTATTCAGTGACCTTCCAAGTTCCAAGCTATTATTAAATGGTTAACCAGATGACATAAAAAACTACGGGCTCTACTGATGCAGGATGAACAAGTCCGATGCGGCATGCCATATATATTTTAGATATATTTACTTATAAGGGAAAAGCTGCACCATTACAACCCAGGGACTTGTTTCAGTGGTTTCTAAGAGATTTATAAAAGAGTTGACACTTAGCTACAAGGGATTTCCTATTAATCAATTATATAGCTGAAAGTAGCCAATTTACAGTTCCTCAGTGTTCCCGAGGAGTTTCTCACAGACCAAAAGTCAATGCCAGGTTGTAGAGACAGAGTATAAAATTGCCTGCACAGATCAGATTAAAATAAAAGTAACAGGATAACAAACATTAAAGGAGAAGTGGATAGCATAGCAGCTTACAATACTGAAGCTTACGGTTTCGCATCCCGTTAGATCACCATAGGATTCTTTAAAGGAAGTAAAAAAATCCATAGCTGTGCCACCCTACAGATGGGACGTAAAATGGAGGTCCCCAGCCCTTGCGATGTCAGTGACTTCCCTAATTATACCTTGATAGGCAAAATTCAGGTATCCCATAGTAGCATCGTCAGATTACCATTGTAGCTTAAGGAGACGTTTTTAAATAAATAAAATTTATTAGGTCTGATTTTCCAAAATGATTAAAAATAATGAAAAGTTATAATTACTTTAGTTGAAGTGAATTCGATGGCGACTTTTTTTTTTTTTTTTACATTTTTAATAATAAAAATAACTAAAATCGTGTTGGTCAAAAATTTCACACCTTTAAAGGGACCTTAAACAAACAAACATTAAATCCACATTCTAGAAACTGAATATTTTACTTTGTAAGTAAACGTTGAAATTGTAAATAAAAAATGTAGTAAGTGGTTCCTGTAATATAGTTAGACATATATATGATAAATGATGATAATGTTTCTAAAGAACTTTATCATCTGCCGAATTATTTAAAATAATAAAGATAGTAGAAAATATAAAAAGGATGTATAAAGTGGATACGAGAAATATAGAATTACGCAAATTAGTAACAGAAAAGTTAATACTTGAATTTGTTTAAGTTTTTATGGATGGAGGAAACTACAGGAAAAGATATAGGAGATACAATAGTTTAAGTGATAAATGAACATTAAAAATGAATCACTAATTATTCACCAAATATACAGTAATAAAATGTATATATTCAGTAGTATATAAACTAATGAGGAATTATTTGTTATATAGTATACCAATGAATATTTCAAATCAATCCTTTTGCTTGGTAATTATATATTAATAGATTATATATATTTCATTTTTTTTTTAGTTAATTTAATTCGAGTGAAAAGAATGCGGCCAGAAGTAGGAAGAAAACAAATGCAGAAAGGAGATATATGGGAGGGGACAACACTCAAAATGTGCTTTGAAGACGACCTGGAGTTTGGGAGGCAGCTCACGTCGGGGGATAATGGGCCGGGGCCATCTCCTACGTGGGCCGGTGTACTCAGCATCCACCCCGCCTCCACTCCTGTACAAAAATCCCCGGATACCCTCCACTATACTTTTATTGGGATACTCTACCGGTTTTTAGTGTCCTCCTTCTGTTTGGTTTAATGATAAGATGGGAGTCATTGAAATACGACGGAAAAAGGGTGCCATGCGTTTCACTAATGTGCATATAATCCATCATAAGGGATACCTGCTTCCTGCATGTATATACTTCAATTACTCCCTTTAATAATTTCTCTGGCCGCCTGCTGGTCTACGAACCCCCGAATGTCACCTGGCACAGCAATTCGAGTATATGGAGTTCTTGGTCAAAAATCTTGCTGTGCTGATTACAAATAAAACTCATATAAAGAGTCGGAAGTAATATTTTACATAGTTAGAGTCAAACACTAAAAACATCGCTGTTTTGGCAAAATATGTTAGGTTTAAGGGAAAAAAGAAAATCATTATAGGGCATTTTATTAAAATTTATCTTTAATAAGATAATTACATATTAAATACGAAAGATACTTTCGTGATCTACTTACAAAAATAATATTTAATATACTAAAATTATTTTAATTACTATATAAGAGAAATCTAAATAGAAAACTGAAATAAAAACGTGAATCATCTAATCCAATGACGAAAATTCCCGTGATACAATTATTTAAATAACTGAGTACTCTAACAATCTTGGAATTATATATAAGTCGAATTAAACTGATTATTAATTTAATTTCAATATGAAAATCTATCTAAAATAAAAATTATCGGATTCACTTTAATATTTGCTGGTAAGATTATCACATGACTATTGGACTGGTAAGATTATCACATGACAAAAATTCAGTTCCAAGATGAAATGAGTCTTGAATGAAGTCAAATATTAGTTTCATAGTATTCTGTAGTAAACCATATTTCCAAACACAAATTATATATACCTAAGTAAGTAAAGACAGTAGCTACAGTAAATTTTAAGAATATAAACTTTTATTATCTATGGACTTGCGTGTGGAAATTGATCTCATGCGACAATTTTTTTTAATTTGGAAATCGTTTTACTTTGTTTGGCAAAATTTGTTCCGACCTATAGCCATATTTTTCAATATCATATCAATTTTCACCTGAAATAAATTTCACTTTATAGCTCTTTTATACTGAAAGAAGATAAAATGTAAATGCTTACGATAAAGACAATGTTTACATCTTGTATTTATTTACCTTCCATCAAAAACCCCCTACTCGACTAATACGAGTAAGTAAGAGCTCACAAATAGTATTTTTTTTTTTTATTAGCAATTGCGTAAACAAATGTATGTAAAAGCTGAAATTAATGAACATTTACATCTCCAGGAAAATTTTAAATATAACTGCTCAAAAAAAGGAAAAACTTTTTTTTTTTTATATTTGCCCATCGAAGAACTGTGCGTGGTCTGGAATTAACTGCGCAGTTTCAAATTTCATATTTTATTTTCTATTTACTATATCTTTAATTTTCCGTTGACCTTTCGGAACTTGATGAATTTTTTTTAATTTAATTATTTTTTTTTTTAAATTCCATCAACTTGAATTATCAAAGATGTAAATAATAATAATTTTAAACCGGTACAATAAAGCGAACAATGAAACACAGAACTTTGGTAGGAACTAATTTTGGTATCATCCATGATCTAAATTACATCATTGCTGTAACCGTACTTAGCATAATATACGATGAAACTCCATTAGATTTTGATATCTATATTTTTTTTAATTGTATAATTCTTCATTCAAAGTAAATATTATATAAGGATGTTGGGTTTTGAAAGATTGTCGAAAATATGGATATTCCGTCTAATGATTTTTATTTCATTGAACTAAAAAGAAAACTTATAAATATAAAACATATGATAGCTTGAACATATGGACGATATATTTTAATATATATTGAATAAAGCGATATTCTAATGAATAGGAAAACGAAATTACAGATGAAAACTGAGAATATTGGATAATTCTAAAGTTTTCAAACTAAAAAAAATTCTCCAAAATTCACTAGATCACACATAAAACTAAACCATTACTAACAATGGGAGAGGTTTAGATAACCAAATCGATACGACCCTACTTCGGTGTCAGGAGCAGTGACATCTGCATAAATGCACTAACTGCCTCTTCACAACCCCTGTTGCCGTCACCTGCAGGACCGGAAATTTTTAAATAATTGTTATAAACATAATATAATAACATAAGCATATTAGATTCTTAACTCCACATTGTTCAATAAAATCCTAAATTCTTTATTTATATAAATGACAATTGTTCATTTTGACCTTCAAGAGTAATATAAGGATATATAATGCGAAAATGAGGTAATCCACTTTATAATTCATAATCAGGTTGAATAAAGTTCAAAGGTTAAGATGGCTAAGGTTCGATCTAGTATGCACAGCCAATCTGATGATCTGTTGAGGCTTCTGCATATTCACATCATTTGCCTATTTCAACCTCCATGACAACAGTATCTGGAATATTAATAGGATGCAAATCTTGAAGCTCTCTCTGGCTTATGAAGACGCCTCAAACTGCCAACGTCAAGCCTGGCTTCCGGATAAATTAAAGGATTTTCGACTGAAAATTTATAGTGGTTATAAATTTTTATGAGTAACGATTCTATTATTCATAAATTATATCAAAAAATTATAAAGATGTGAAAATAAAATATTTTCCTCTAAACCTATAATAATATGAAACATATTTCTGATGTTAAAACGACTGATGAAGACGTAGCTTTTTCAAAAATGATTGAATCATAAAACGATGAGGATAGGATTTTACAACTTGGTATAGCCCTAGAAACGATGTGGACAGTAGTAGTATCAAAGTTGGCAAAAATTCTTGCTAAAAATTTGGTGGCACATCTACTATGGTGAAGCAAGAGGGTTTGTGGAAGATAAAAAGACTTTGTGTAAGAATGTTTTGTGTTATGGAATTTCTTGATATATTTTTTTTAAATACTACCTATTGTTTCCATAAAGAGCTAAATTTGGTAATAAACTATAATTTTCCATTAGAAACATGTTTATGACCTTTTTTGAACAAGAAAGCTAATTTGATTAAACAAATTAAAAGTTGGGTCAGATACGACCCACCTAGTTAAATTTGTCCTCGGATTTCGCCTTGTCGATTGAGGGATAATTAATAACTGTTGGTCTATCCGTCAATTTGGTCCTACAATTAGGGATATTGTCCTGCCCCGATTAAAATATCAAAGTGGCGAGATAGAAGGGACCTGCTATCAGTGATGAGAGAAGGTTGACATGGTTGTGATACGAGTCCTGGAGGCGTAGTTAACATGTTAATCCACCTAAATATGTCCAAAGAATTCTAAAGAAGCATCTGATACTCCACAATTTCACTTGCCATGCTTTTTACTAATGAATATTTAGTGGATAATTTTACATTATACATTATGAAGTAAGCTTTTGCTTGTGATGCAACTAATTAAGTTCACGATAATACTACTGTTATTTGTTTACTAATTAGGTCACTCTAAAAACATTCAAACTCAACACTCAAACTTGGTTGGGTTGCAAATCGTCAAAAAATAGAGGGTTATTTTTTGGTGTATTTGAAATATTTAGTTTTATAAGTGTTAGTAAAAAAGTTTGTACTTAGGTACTTACAATTTTCCAAAATAATATAATCTTTCGCTTGAAACAAATTTCACTAGTTGTGAAGTATATCCCTGTTTCTTTACTAATAAGAACAAGTTAGAGGACACAATTATTGATTTTGTTTCCAACAATCGTGTTTTATTTGCAATATCGTGAGCAAATGTGTGTGAAAAACTATAATCAATGATTTAAATACAACTACTTTGAACATAAATTAATAAAATCAGGTTGTATTGTCCCGCGGATCAAAACAGTCTGCACCGCAAAGTACCATTTCAAATCCAGACAAAAAAATCTAGTGCGTGCGCGCAACACACAACTTTCATTTACCAACTTACTTAGATTAGAAATTGACGTGTTTTGCTAAATATCATTTCCCAAAGTCACACATTTTTCTACATTCATATCTTATTTTTGTTAATCGTTAAAGCCGTTTTTGAGTAAATTAAAAAAAAACCGTGAAAATGATACAAAATTTATTAAGTAAAGTCCCCCCTCCCGTAGATCAATTTTGATGAAATTTTTACAGTCATATCTCGGGCATATATACATCAAATACCAAGTTTGATCAAAATCGTTAAAACTGTTTTTGAGTAAATAAAAAAAAACGTGAAAATGATACAAAATTTATTAAGTAAAGTCCCCCCTCCGGTTGATCAATCTTGATGAAATGTTGGTTATCACATCTTTGGCATATGAATACATCAAATACCAAGTTTGATAAAAATCGTTAAAACCGTTTTTGAGTAAATAAAAAAAACATGTGAGAATGATACAAAATTTATTAAGTAAAGTCACCCCTCCGGTTGATCAATCTTGATGAAATTTTTACAGTCATATTTCAGGCATATAAATAGATCAAATACTCAGTTTAATCAAAGTCGTTAGAGCCGTTTTTGAGAAAATCGAAAAAAACTTAAAAAGTTATTAAATAAAGTACCCCCTACCTTTGAGCAAATTTGATGAAATTTTTGCTGTTACATCGCGGGCTTATACATACTCTAAATACGCAATTTCAGGTTCGCACGGTTTATAGTTTTTGAGCTAGTCTGTTCACACCCACACACACAGACACACAGACACACAGACACACAGACACACACACACAGACCATTTCGCGGGACTTGGTTACTTTGACTCAGGGGACCCCAAAACGTGTATTTCCGTTGAAAATCGGAAGTCGAAAATTTTCACGATCGCAACATATCCACTTACTATATATTTCATATATAGGTAAGTGAAAGTAAAAATAGCGGTTTAGGTATTCATCAATATTTTCGTATTACATAATGAAAGATAACTTTGATTTTTAAGATCACTACACTGCAATAAAGGGAACTGGAATAAATGAAGAATGTTACAAGTGCATCGCTAAAACGACAATTTCTTTATCTCAACGAAAAACATCGGGTGACGGTAAAAGATATGACAGGCTACGGAACCCCGGGGACGCTCACTTCGTATAAAAATGAGCAAAAAATTGAATAAAGGCCTAGAGAGGGAGCAGATGTGGGCCATTGTGACGGGAACAGGCTGTCACCGGCCGAGAGTGAGCGTTTTGTGGCCCCTTTACAAGCCAGCACCCGCACTATTTATCAACTCCTCTTCCTCAGCTTACGTCTTAGTTTCCATCTAACACTTCCACGTCACAAGGATAGTTTGCTGCATTATGGTTTGAAAAATTATGTTCTATATATTCAACCAATGTCATTCTACATTATTATTATTATTACTTATATAAAAACTCTAGCTAAACCCTATTAGGGCCTATACAACAATATACATATACATATAAACAATATTAGGGCCTCATCCTAATATTAAATTTTAGGATAGTGAATTAATATATTTCAGGTGCGAAATGGCGAACAGATTTTTACCGAATAAACATCAGTCAATATAGGGTAAACCATACAGTTATTGACACCCCAACTTTAACTTAAAAAAATAAGTAAACAAGTCCTAATTTTATTTGAAGATATACATGAATCTAATGTTTGAAGGGTCCTATAAGTCATCTATGAACTAAGACTTTAACAAACTAACCATAGGGAAGATAGATTTCACAATTAAATCCACAGGGTATCAATAACTAGTTTTTGCACTTTTAATAATATATATTGCCATATGCTAAAACTATTCTGACTTTTGACCCAGAAAAACCTCTTGAGTCTTTATAAGGATAGATAAAGAAGAGCTATAAGAAATTTCAATTAGATCCCTTTATGAAAAGTATTTTTTTTTTATTTCACCACAGAAATTTAGTCTTAAGGGTGTCAATAACTGTATGGTTTACCCTACTAGCAGCCATCTTTGCACTGATGTAGAATAGGAAATAATGTAAAACTGTTTCCTGAAGACGGTATAAATATAAGACGATATAAATATGGTAAAACTAATTGCTAAGAATGCAGTGACGTATAAAGAATATGTATTATGAAAAAAAATGTCATTGTGCAAAAACATAATGGACGAAAAAACAAAAAAAATGGCTTTTATTTACAACACATTTCCCATTGTAAAAATTAACATAAAGAGTAGATACCGACACTATTTGACTAAACATGAACGTTGAGTACAACTTTCAAGTTAATCCATCAGCAAATTTCCGAGTTTTGTAGTGACAAAAATACGGCCCTTTTTTATAAATTAAATAAACACGAACAAAAATAAATATACGATCGAAAATAAAAAAGGCTATACTTCTGTTAGTAACTGTACTAATTCCGTGATTTATTTTTCATTTTGTGGCCGATAAAGGAAACTATCATTTTGCATGGATTTTTTTTTTATTTAAGCATTTATTGATATTTACACCTGTCTAAAATAATATATTTAGTAAATGTGAATACAAGAAAAAAATGACATCTATAAACTTGTAGATAAACTACCCATCTCTAATATTAATTCTAAATTAGAAGGTCCCGAGGCCATTTTCTTTTCAGACGCCTCAGTGGGTTGTCTGGAATTGAGGAGGAAGCTAGGATGGAAACAAGAGGGTAGGGATGAGCAGGGGGCTTATTGTGAAAGGATTGGTATCTGGAATTGGCAACATCGGCAATATATCACAGAAATTATAGATAAAAAGCAAGAAAAAATGTTTTAATTTTCTATTTAAATTTTTTCGAATATATAATATAATGTAGTTTACTTGAACCACAAAGTATAAATGTACCTATATTCACTTTGAGTTTCCTACAGCTTCTTTTATTAGTGCACTTTTTAGTATTTATGAACGAGCAGTTTTATGGAATTCCCATTGAATATAGGAAATTTAACTTATTTGAAGCTATTTTTGTTGGAAGGGTGTCATTGCACAAAATCAAACTTTCGAAAAAAAGACTCTACATTTAACGCAAACAGAAGGCGGCAACGACGCCCTTTCAACAGATATTAATATATAGATATCTATGTTCAAATATTACTAAAAGCAAAAAGTGGAAATATCACGCCCTCAAAAAAAAACCGATTCATTTATTAACCCATTTGTTGATGTCTGCTCCTGTGAATAATGGAATAAAAAATATGAAATAAAATAGTGGGATATTGTTTCACTTTCTAAGGTCATTCATAACCATACTAGTCATTATTTTCATTTTAAAAATCATTGATAAAAATTGCGGTTTGAGAACTTACTAAGAAAACTAATATCAATTATTCTGTTATTTTTCTCACATTCCATTTTGTTGAAAATACACTGGAAAAATTGTTCAGGCTGTTTTATATCATCAATGTGTGTTATTTACATAATAATTCATTTACGTTTGAAGAAGGATAAATCCTCATCTAATAAATAAATCTAGTAGAAACTACATTAAAGTTTATCAGTTACATTGAAACTAACTTAAGCATTGCGCAGTAATGAGATAACAGAGGAATTATCCAAGCTCATTATAGACCATTTATTCTGTAACATAGGAAAACATTCAGGCTCACTGAAAAATTGATCTGTGATGGAAAGTCTTCATCGCAAGTCAACAAATTTATATTTCATGAGGTTGCCTAACGTATTAGGATTAGGTTTCCATCTTATATAGGTTTACGTCTTGTTAAGATATGAACACTTTTGGTTAAGGTTTATCATTATAACACAATTGAGGGTTAAAATATTTCTTATAAAAAAAAAAAAATAATAATGCACATTTCAGACAAACAATAAAAACTCAAAGAAGTACATACTTGCAACGATATAGTTACAGAAAAGTAACTACCTGATTCGATCTTCAGAGCAAGACTTAGGCTCCAGTCCATGGCTCCTTATATTTAGTCTGAAATCGAACATTCCGGAAGGTTCTCTAAAAGCGTAGAAGATTCCCGAACAATTAAGAAAAGGTACCTACTAGAACAGTTGATACTGTCCTAAAAAAAAGTCCAGAATGCTTTAAATATTATCAAACCAAAATCCCATGGTTTCGTGTAATATATAAAATAACAATTCGAAACATTTATTCACTAACTTAACCATATTAAAAAAGATGGCCTTCCATATTTAACAGGGATAGAGTATTTAACAAGGATCATTATCCTTTGTTGCAGTTGAAAAACACACAAATAATAAGAAAACATTTCCTTTTTAGCCAGCTTTTCTGCCTAACAAAGTAGGTCTTCTTTAGTTCTAAATATATAAGGTACAGAAAATAAATAGTTCCTGATTAGGTAATGGGAAAAACTAAATAATGATAGCGAAATCGAAACTTAAAAAACACATTCTAAGAGAAAACATCTTAAAAAATTATAGCTTATGATGATAAAAACCGATGAAAAAATATATTATATTTTTTAAAATATTATCTAAAGGGAATAAATAAATGGGCCACCCACGGCATGAGTTCGAACCCGAACCCGGATCTCGGTGATGCGAATACACGGATTCATCCGAATATTGTCAATCTTTTCTATTCAGATACAAATTATTAATCATTAAAAAATAAACACTATTGAATTAAATCAATAAACATTTTCCTATTTTATTTTTGCTCATTTATTTAGCTCCCCATTTTTAAACATGTAAGTATATCTGCATTCCTATGAGCTTTATTTCGATATTAGAATAATTAGTGAGGCCAAAGACCAAAGGTGCATTTGCTAAGATTAGTTCCTAGAAGGCACGTGGAGAGGCTAGGCACTAACTGGCAGTTGAGTTGCAGCGGATCCCCAAATGAATTAAACTCATTAAACGAAGCTGGCCGTTATTCAAATCATCGGCTTTAATTCGGCCTCTTTTAGAAGTCAATCCTTGGCTAACTACTAAACTGCAATTAGACCCTCCTCAAATCCTTCCCGTCCCGGAATTAGGGGTCTTCTTTGTCCGTCCTCCTTTCTACTTCTTCCTTCTAACCCTCTGTGAGTAAAGTTAATTTCCCCCTTTGATCACTTATTATTAAAGGCATTGCAGCAAGTTAATAAAATAAATTAGAGAAACGCATAAATTAATTTAATTTAAAAGAAACAATAAGAAAAACTTATATTATAAAAACTTATTTTCTGTTATTTAAAGGAAAACAAATGATAGAAATATTAAAATCTTATAAATCGGTAATTATTCGAAGAATAAATCCTTTTATATGTCCAATAGAATCGAAGTACTGGGGAAAACCCCTCTTAGCCCAAATGGCAAGTATGAGGAGGAAAAAAAAATATATATATAGTTCCTACTTTGAAAGAGCCATCTGAATTACAATAGACAGAAACAGATAATTCCTGGACTTATATTTTTACTAACAATAACCGTTCTGCGATATTGGAAAGTGTCTCGAATGTCTCGAAATTATTGCATAGCTTACAACTCTCAGACTTCCCTAATTATTAACGACTATTCGTAAATCCGACTTGAAGTTTATATTCATATAGACCACTATTATATATTCAACTGTCCAAGGTAACAATCTGTCAACTTTGTATATACATATATATTTGTAGATTGTAAAACTGCAGCAATCGAGGGCTAGACATTTATTGTATATAATAAAAAAAATATTATTTATTAACAAGGGTTTAATATGAAAAGTAATATGTAACAATTTTAATATGATCCGTCTTAAAATTTGCTCGATGATATCGCTCGTCACTATCGCGGTCTTGCAAAGAGATGTTAGAGAAAAATAGAAAGATAACTCTTAAAAAATAAATAAATATTATGTTATTGAGTTGGACGAGTTTGCATTTAAAAAACAATATGAGTAAAGGTACAAATTCTTTTCATCCATAATTTGTAACAGCATCATCATCATTATAATAATTAGCTTTTCTCTACCCTTATAAGTATTCCCTTTTTAAAGTTCTTAAACGGATATCTCAAATAAGACAAATTTCAAATTGGAAAAGAGAAAAGAAGACTCCAAATTGTCTAATTCGAAAGAAAAAATAAAGGTAAATAAAACAACTCCCAAAAATTATTTCTGTCAGGTGATTCGTAAATCCGTCAACAAACGAACGAAGTTCCGTACTCGAATTTCGGTGAGGCAGGGACAATATAGCAATTACGCCGCCAGTCATAAGTCCTTGTTGTGTAGTAAAAGCTCACTTCTAAATTCTGAGTATTAATCAAAGGGGGACTACTTTGTGGGATAAGGAGGAGTTTAAAAACTGTAATCCTGAGGCTGAGGGAGGCGGGTTTATCTCATATGACAAATTACCTGGGCCACCCTCCCAGTGGTGGAGTCACTTAGGCCCTGGGGATTCCAGTACATTTCCCAGATACCGGTGTATTTACACTTTGTCGATATCCAGGGGTCTCTTCCCCTATCTCCCCCTTTCAGCCCAACTTCCTAGCTCCTGTTTTTATCCTTATTGTTGAAAAATCACCATGTCCACTCTTAGGCATGGCAGGTCTGAGTGACTTCAGTTGTTCATGACTAAAGGTATTTTGTTGACCTTATGCGAGGGATAGAAGGATTAATTTTATTCCTCCATAGTGACGAACGAACTGAACGTTTTTTAAATATTTGTTGGATATTTATTTAATTAATTATTTTAATTGTTAAAGATATTTATTTGCTTATTCTTGGTATTGTTATAACTTATTTTATGCTATAACGTATTTTTCTTACTTTTGTTTATTGTGTTTGTTGCAACTGATTATATTTAAAAAAAAAAAAATTTTTGATGATTTTTATCGTGTGATTTTTATTTTTGATCATAATTGAAAAAATCATATCCTGATCATATTATTTTAGTAAAATTTATACTATTAAAATAATTATAATAATATGTAGTGATATTTTTAAAAATCAGAAATATTTTTTAATGTCCTCCAAAGTATGTTTTGGTTTTCAATATCTAGGAACAAAACAAAATTATTTCCCAAATGCATTAGAAATTAATGCTGCCCTGGAAGAGCTAGAGAAATTTAATTCCAAGATGAGATGTTTTTTTAAGTCCTCAGGTGTATGTTTTCATTCTTCGGTAAACAGTTTTGATAATTGTTTTATATAACAGGCCCCAATACGTTGCCTACCAATAATGTAGCAACAATTGATTAGAAAAATAAATAAATCTGGACGAAAAGCCACAATCATGGATAGCAGAACATCGAAAAGGGAAGAAGATTTAAAAACGGGCATTGCTAGTTTATTCATGGCTAATCTCCTAAGGGACCTTGAAGCACCAACATGTGGACAACACTTCAAAAAAAAAAGCACAAAACACCTGCTACTAGAATGTTCTCAATATGAAATTCATAGGACGAAAATTAACTTCGCGAATGTTTAAAAGACGCACCAGTGGATGATTAAGAGACTCTACATAGTTTCAGTTCTTGAAGACGACCGTTTACAGCAACAGAATCTGAAATTTAGATTTTGAAGCCAATGAGTATAGGCGTTAAACCGAAAAAAAATATAAATATGCTTATATAAAGCATGAATTTTAAATTTAGGATCAAGTGTATATTTATTTAGGAAAAAGATAATTATCGATCTGAAACACTAAAAAAAAAATTATCGCGATTTGGAAATTATCTTTTTCCGAACAGGATGCTCAGAAATTTTCTAAAATATGGTCAGGATGCTTAAATGAACAAAACCAAATTAAATCAATCCAATATTTAAATGTGCGTATTATTTAATATTCAACATGGTTTTTACTTGTTACTTACTTGTTAGAAATGCAATACAATTTTACTAACATTTGAGGAAATATTTGAAATTCGGATAGATAATTATTTATTAGATATATTATTGAAATTAGAATATTTGCTTATTTTTTGAGACTTGTTAGAAATGCAATACAATTTTACTAACATTTGAGGAAATATTTGAAATTCGGATAGATAATTATTTATTAGATATATTATTGAAATTAAAATATTTGCTCATTTTTTGAGGTTTATTAATATTTTTAAACAACTTATGGGTGTTAGATGATTTAAGCAGTTTACTTTATTTTTTCAGGTAAGATGCTGTACTTGGAAAATAGACCTTCTTATAGTATGTATATAGATTTACTATTCTTTATTATTTAAACTAAGTCACACACACAATTTCATATGATATTTATAAATCTGACAATTAAAATGTAATTTATAAAATGGAAGTTTTTCTTAATTAAATTTATTAGAATAAAAACAATACAAGAGTAATTTTAGCTATTTTGGAAAAATTGTTTTTTTTTTAGGTATAAACCTTTAGAATTAGGCGTTGGGCACAATAACAGTACCTACTCTAATAAAACTGGTAGACACATACATCAGCATGGTAGATAGGTAATTAATGAGGGAAAAAGACAGAAGTAGTCGTACAATGATAACCAAACCTTTGGCTCTTGAGATAACTGAAAATGCTAATTTGGACGTCAACTGATGTCATTCTCACTGAGTAACTTTTAAAACTTACTTTTAAAACTAACTTTTAAAACTAACTTTTAAAATGGAATATAAAATTTTACAACCAATATGTTTGTATTGGCGAAATTCAGGAAAGTTTAGCATCGTCAGATTAGCCATAGTAGCATACAATAACATCATGTTAAAAAATAAATATTACAATATTAATAAAGTAATTAGATTAATGTATTGAACATATACATTTTTAACATGATTTCCGGAGTATTTTACTTTAAAAATACATCAATATGATAAAAGATTACCGACTTACTTCAATATCCGTTGACATTGAAGAGATAGCTTTCTTTGAGGAAACTTTTTTACATCCATTAGTGGAGAATAATATATAACAAGATAGAATTATATAAAATCATAAAGTAAATTTTACAATGCCATGATAAAATAAGTTTTTAATTAAAATTTTTAGGGGTGCGGTCTGAAGAAATGAACACTTATTTATATCAAAACTGTTAGGCCAAATACATGAGAACCCCCAAACGTTTTCATTAGATTCTATTCTACGATTAATTATGTTTCATCATTTCATAATTGCTTCCTTATTTAGGAAAATCATTGAAAAACTCCAAAATCAAGAAACGATTGTTCTGAGAGTTATAGAACAAACAATTAAGAACTTTGGTAACTATTAATTCCTTAATAACCGCCATTACATTTTCGTTAAAAATCAATAATTGATATAATTCTAATTGTTTTGATTGATTGAGTATATATTTTTTTCCTAAAAGCTATTTAAAATGATCACTGAAGATAATTAATTTTTCAGATCAGCCACATAAATTTTGAAGTTTTCACTCGGTATGCAAATAAAGTGTGTTAAAATTGTAATAAATTCTTCACTTAGAAGCATATGGAATTTAGAAAATTAAAGAATAACGATTGTAAAAAACTAAAATTTTGTTAATAAATGAAACGCCGAAAACAGAAAATTTATGAGTGTAAAAAAAAAAAAATTATACTTATAATTTTTTTTCTAGCTTTTATAAAATAAGTTAAATTCAGTGCTTAGGATAGATTATAATTTTTAATTATTGAGGTTAAACAAATTTAAAAAAATCGTAATTGCTTATTATTGCTTAGCTTAAGCTAAAAAACTGTAACGGTTGTACTAAGTTTATTTTCTGTTGTAGAAGACCGAATGAGTTCCAAGGCAGAAATCATAAATAGTGTGCCCGTTCAGAGCACCAGACTACACTAAACTGAGAAAAATAAATAATGAGATAACAAAAGAATATGGTGCCGATAAACTGGCGAAATTAATGTTAACATAAGAATTCGGGACACCCTTGGCCCAGTTATATCAGAAGGGCTACAGTTAAGTTCCTTCGGTTTGAAAAACTTCCCTTGGCTCCGGGCCCGCCCACTCTCATAAAATTCAACGATTTATGTGGATAGAGTTTATCACCCGAATTCATTATATTCCGTTCGATTTATAGCGTTAATCCGTTTTCGGAAATGGAGGGACAGAAAGCAATCCCAATTAATTTTAAGGGTAAGATTCATATCAAAAATATGTTTTCCATTATTGTATAATGGCTGAGAAATAAACTAGTCAATTGATGAAAACAGCATTAAGGGTAATTTAATTTTCAGAAGAAAATGGATTCTCTAAATATCTGATATTTAATAAATATCAATATGGTAATAGTTCAGCTCAAAATCGGTCGAGTAAGTGTTTAAATAATTTATTCATAAGTTATGTTTATATATATATATATATATATATATATAATATTATGATTACATAAGTTATTTATTAAAAAAAAAAAAATGACTTTATTTTAGAATCAGTTTTACTCAAACTAATAGCTCCACGTTTTATCTATATTATCAGAAATAGGATTATCAAATGAGGATTCAAGTCTATTCAAAATAAATAGAAAAAAATAGGCATTAATAATGTCTTTTTAAAAATAGTTTTTAGCAAATATGGAATTAAAAATATTCATTTCCATAGATATTGGAAGAAACCAAAACAAATGTTTATTTCTGGGATGTGTACTAAGTACAGGAATTACTTGGTACGGTTAACGGTAGTTATTAGTGCGTCATAAAATATTCGGATGGTTCTAGGTCTTTTTGTATAGTTCGATAGGAGACTTGTGGGTTAGTCTTTGTCAAGACAGCTAATAATACAATTACTTTTGAGTCAGTGCTAGTAACTTTTTTGTAACGTTGTTATGTAAAACTTCGTTATAACGCTCTTCCAGGGCACAAAAACAAGAAGCGCTATAACCGGGAAAACGCTATTACCGGGAAATCATAAAAATCCTCAAAAATGAACAAAATACATATATTTTAAAACGTAGAAGTTAATACAAAGATATTAATTATACAATGCAATATATTATACGTAAAAATAAAATTAAAAACTTAGAAATATACGTTACTTGGACCCACTTGGATTTAAATACATATATTCATCAATTTTTTTTTCTTAAGGCTAGTTAAGGATTTTTTAAACACGGAATTTTCGAGATTATTTATATATTTAAATGTCTCATCTTCAACTTTCGTATTGCAGCTAAAAAATGTTCGGATCGTCTTCAAAGCGTCCAATACGTCTAGTATTTTTGGAGGAATTGTTACAGTTGATTCTGTATCTTCCTCTTCTTCGTTTTCTACCATCTTTGCTGCATTATGATCTTTAACAAGGTTTTCCAGACTTAAGACTTCATTAGTAACAAGGTCATTGTCGAAGTCATCAAAACCTTGAAACTTTGCTAATCTTTCTTCACATAAAAAACCTTGCCATGATTTTTCAATCACCTAAGGTCAATTAAAACAAAAGAAAATGTTGAAAAATGAAAATTAAAAAAAACTTAAAAACTATTGTATGTAAGAAAAAAACTTACATCTTCGATTTCTTGGCATCCTGAGGAATTTTCAATCCCCGCTTTTTTGAAACAATTCACAATTGTTTCTGTTTTAATATCCACCCATGCAGCGTACAAAAAGTGGACAGCATCTAAAACAGAAATTTTTGGAGATGACGTAGATGAGCTGTCCATCATCGATAGTTATTGTTGTACCATTCTTCTCCTATAGCCTTGCTTCAGGACTTTTATGATCCTTTGGTCGAGGGGTTGAAGTTCACTCGTCGTGTTGGGCGGTAAAAAAACGAGGTTTATGTTTTTTAGGGCAACTTCTTTTGGGTGTGCAGCACAATTATCGACAAGTAGGAGGATTTTTCGTTCTTTTAGTTCGGTGTCCCACTCATGAAGCCATTGAATAAATCTATCACCTGTCATCCATGCTCGAGATTGAGAACTATAAACGCACGGAAGGGTTTTTACGTTTTTAAAGCAGCGTGGCTTGGCGTACTTCCCAATCACTAGCGGTTTTTTTTTTATCTGTTCCGGAAGAATTAGTACAAACGAGTACCGTCAACCGTTCTTTACTCAGCTTTCCGCCGTGGCATTTTTCATTTTTAAGGACTAATGACTTATCTGGCATAATTTTAAAAAATAAGCCAAATTCATCAGCGTTGTAAATGTCTGATGGATTGTAGCCGGAAGTGAGAGCCGAAATTTGATTTTTCCAGTCAGAGGTTATCACGGGATTTACAGACCTAGACTCGCCACTAATTTGTCTGTAAATTATTGAATGCCGATTTTTAAATCGGCCAAGCCACCCAGTCGAAGCTGTAAAGTTGGAGATTCCCAAAAAGTTCGCAACTTGAAGAGCCTTTTCCTGCAATATCGGGCCACTTATCGGGATGTTGGAAGTCCTGGCCTGGATAAACCAACGTTTCAAAACTTCTTCAAGCTCTTCATATCTTCCCGTTCGTATTTTTTTGCGACAGGATCCTTCGTGGGCCGAAACTAAATCACTTCGTTTTTTTCAAAATCGTTCGCAATGTCGAAGCACTTATGTTCTTTAACGCGGCAAAGTCTTTTTGATTTAAAGTTGATTGATTAATTGCTTTAATTAAATCAACTTTTTCTTGGACAGAGAACGATTTTCGCGACATTTTTTACTCTTAAATGAACCGTGGAACATACAAGACTGAAGATAAAATCAACTCGAACCAAAAAAACGTCTGAATTCATGGAAACATTTGTTGACAGAAAATACAGTGAATCCCCATATTCTCGGAATCTAAACAATAGGCACTGGCTTTACTGATTTACTTTTTTTATTTACATCTATCATCACTTCTTTAGATACCTTTCAGTTTGATATTCCAATAAAATCGAAAAATAAAATCATCCATCGGAGCGTTATAAACGGGAAATAAGAGCGTTAAAACGAACAGAAATTCTTTGAAAAATGAACCATAGGGGAAGAGACTAAGGAAAAAGAGGGTTATAACCGAGAAATCGTTATAAGCGGGAGCGTTATAACGAAGTTTTACTGTAATAGGAAATATAATTGTTTGTTTGACATTATAAGATAGCAATTTAAGTAAATTAAATTATTAAAGCTCGTATATGTGGTACAGTATAATTAAATATCCCCCTCCCAAATAAAACAACCTCGTCGTAAAAACGTTCCAGCATCATAAAAATGATTGATATCAAAAAGGCTTCCCGCCTAAAATGGAGCGATAGCGTTTTGTGCTTCAATGAATATTTTTTTATAGCGAAGAATATTATTCTGAGTATTTAGCTCTTAAGTTCAGCTAACAATGGATCGCAAGGAATGGCGAACATTAATTATTCCAAATAGAGAAATGTATTCCACTGAGCTAGGTTCTTCGACTTGAGGAAAGTGGAAAATAAACTTGCACAGGACGGATGTTAGAATCCCATTTTAACTGGAGTAAGGTACACCAGCTAGTGCACTTTTGGATATTTCATCTCTTATGTCGAATAAAATCAAAGGAATACATTCCTCTGATTTAAATCATCAATGTTTGTCATACAGTATGACATATACTCAACTGTACGTAAGAGTGAAGGAACTAGAATTATATCCTCGGTAATAAAAACATATTCATGAAATGATGCACAAAATGTCGCTCCTTTCCAGACTGAGCAACCATTTTGATATTGATCATTTTTATACCTCCCACATTCTTGCTGCGTGTACTTTTTTACTGAGGTTGTTTTTTGGGAGGTAAAAACAATGAAATGAATGAAAAACAGCAGACATTGATCGTTTTAATCTTTTTTTAATTCAATAATGTCTTTCTAGATATTTATATATACAATATAGTTATTACATTACATTACTGGGAGGAAGTAACGTAATATCTTTTTTAATTAATAGAAAAATAGATCGTTAGTTATTTCTTGCACTTCTTTTCATCATATACCTATTTTTATTTTTTATGTCCCCCCTAACTTACTCTGCGTTGCGGCAACATACATATGGCACAAAAATATTATACATGTTTTTATATGGAGGTGTCAGACATTTTAGAAGATCTATACAATGATTAACTCGCGATCTAGCGAAGTTTTGTGGGTAAAGAAAACGGTGTTATTTCGGTCAGGTGACTTGAGCGCAGATATCAGCTGTCAGACATTTTCAGAAGACTATAGGCCAATATTAGCTTCTAAGTCCCCAATAATTCAATTAGTAGAGAACCAACGGGACGCGCCCAACATGGACGTGAGCTGTACTTGTAATGCGTTAAATTGAAGCAAATTGGAGCTGGGTAGACCTCTCACCGGTGGTACATTTCCGCTTATTTCTAGGGATGGGGGAGAGAGGAAGGTTCACAGGAATTATCAGGGTTTCCCAAGAGACCGAGCTTTGTTAGCGCCGCAGGCTCCTGGAACTAACTCTTTTAGTGGAGGGTGAGCGTTAGCAGACTGCAGAGTCCTTATATGTGATACGTAATACAACGAAAACCGACCAGGATGGGTTTTTGATCAGAGTAAAAAGAAGAAACTGCTCTTGATTGCAATTCTATCCCTCTTTTCTTTTTTTTTTTTCCTTTTTAAATTGATTGAACGATTCTTCAAATCTATCTTGAATACCAATTGCTTAATTTTAGCTTGGTTGGTGCTAAAGATTCTTCACAGGATAATGGACTTTTTCAATCCCGCCTCTTCCAGAAAATGGTTTCAAATTGCTTTCAGATGTACCATATTATCAATCTGAAGAAAGAAATAATTGTGGTGAGGATAACTCGATAAATTTGTACACAACTCTAATTAATGTTTTTCAAAAATATATTAGAAAATTTATTTTTAAAAAATCACAACTCAATTAATCTAATGTTAATCGCCGATGATCGATTAGTTTGATACGAAGAATTGTCATTTTTATTCCTTACCCTAAAATATTTCCAGGCCTCTTTTCTCCGAATATTATCTTCAAGTTCTAATAATATCGCTAAAAGGAAAATAATCATTTAAGGTGAAACCCGAAAATAAATCAAAACAAGAAATCTAATCATACCTGAAGCTAAAAATGTTTGCAATTCAATTCGAAAGCAATTCAGAGTGAAGAAAAGTTATCCCCCCTCCCACAGGAAGGCTCTGACTTGAGAAGTCCTAACTTATGGCCGTAAAATTATATTCACAAGAGGGGATTTCTCGCCTCTAGATTGAAGTTAAAAAAAAAAAAAACCTTCTTCTTAATTGTTTTTCTTTCCCTAAAAGAATGCTATTTAGAATTTTTGATCTATACAAAGTTTTTATTAATTAACTTTGCTGTTTTGTCAAAGTATGGCCACCCACATGATGTAAAATTAATTTTCTTTTACTCTAATATTTTGTTAATATGGGCCACCTGTTTATGTGACTAAATATTAACATTTATTCAAATTTAAAATTGTATTTATTTATTTATTATTTCCCATGTATATTTGCACCTGCGCTGTGGCGCATCAAGCAAATTTGGTCACTGTTGCTTTTGACTTTGACTTTCTTGAGGCATTATCTCTTGGCCACTGTCGTTTTAGTCGACGTCGAGGCTCACAAGGTAACAGGGAGGAGGAAAGAGAATGGATGAGATGGAGTGGGTTAGGGTGATATAGTGTTGAAGAGTTTGATATTTGTAGTGTATGAAAGATTTCACTGTCGGTATGTTCACGTCATTGTGCAGTGTATGATTCGAAATAAACCAAGCTGCATTTGTGATTTTTCTGAGAATTTTGGATTGTGAATTTTGAATTTTGTTAATGTGGATGTGTTTCACGGAACCCCAAAGTTCTGCTCTCTATGTCCAAATAGGTCTTCAAATAGTAGTGTAAATTAGTTGCTTGTTTCTTAAGGTGAGTGATGATCTGTAGTCTAGATGTGAAAGCTGCTTGTACCGTCTGTTGAGTTTCAGTTTTTTTAAATTCGGTTGTAACTCATGAAAATAATACATGAAGTCGTAAATAGCGGGTATCACAAAGGATAAATAATTGAAAAATCACAATTACTATCCGAAACAAGCACAAATTCTAAAACCTATTCTACATCCTACTTTGATATCTAACTAATATGTTCCAAGTGAGTCGTTTGTCTAACAACAGTCCGAGGTATTAAAGAAATTCTACGAAATTCTTTGAAGGAACTGGGTTGTTGTTAATTGTCACAGGTGGGCAAGCAGATTTTCGTAGAGAGAAACTTACGTGACTTGACTTGGTTGAATTAATTTTCTTCCTCCATTTTTCTAGTTCAAATAGATGGCTTTGAAGGGCGAAGGATGCGATGGTAGGATTTTGATGTGATGAAAGGATAGCTATGTCATCAGAGATGCTATAGATGGTGGTGCGAGGTTGTCCAGGAATATCTGATGTGTAGACAGAATAGAGTAGAGGACTTAAAACACTACCTTGTGGTACACCCGCTAGTTGAGGAAAGAGAAGAGTCAACAGAATCACAGAAATACCGGTTAAGAAAGAAATATTGAAGAATCAAGAAGTTTTTTAAAATTATAAAAGGCCAAAAAACAAATGTGATTTTAATTTTACTGACTTTTGCGAAATGAAGTAAAGAAACACTTGTTTAGTGTCTTTCCAAAATATGATGACAAAAAATCTCAAAACTCACGTAATTGAAGTCAGTGTTGCCATATAGAAATTTTTATATAAAAATTATTTATTTAGCCTTCATTTTTAATTTTTCTATACAACATTTATTTATTTATTCCTTTATATCTTTATTGCAAATCTATTACTTTTAATTTACAACTTTTGATTATCACTCATTTTCAATTAGGATTTTTTTTTTCTTCTTCTCACATTTATGATAGATACATTGGTCGCTGGTTTTTAAATCTATAATTTTGTTTTCCGAAATTAATATAATAACTATTCTATTTGATCCATAATTTGAAAATCGTGCTTGATTTACAAGCAAAAATTTAAATCGATCTTTGATGCTTATTGGTTTGATTAAGCGTAATCTGCTGTTACATTTTTATAAGAATAGGGTTCCCCAACTACTGCAGAGTCAAAATATATAACAACGTGATAAAAAGTAAATACTTTCAACAAAACGGTAACTAAGCTTTGCTTTTCATATTCGGTCCGAAATAGAACACAGTAGAAAGTTCTCGAAATGCGTTGGAGATTCTCGTACCTATAACCTAGAACGTGTAATAGAACATTTGGTAAATTGTGTGGGTTTTTTTTTCACGTTACAATGTATTACTGTTTTAAAAAAAGTATTAAATAGAATTATTATTTTTTAAATAAAATCTCTCTATATATAAGAGGCTTTGTCCTGACTGACAGAATCAACGCAGAGCAAAAACTACAAATGATAGAAACTTGAAGTTAGGAATTTAGATTTTAAGCGCGATGTAGGTAACCACTAAGAAAGGAATTTAAAAAATGTAACCTATAAATGGCGAAATTGTCGTTTAACTCTAACGGACACCTATTTTTGCCCTTTGAGAAAAGATATCTAACTTGGACTCATTTTGAAGATCTTGATACGTCGAGTTTAACTCGAAAGCCACTACGGGGTGTCGAAAACCATGTTTTAAATCCGAAAAATGATGCGTTCTCGACGAGTAAGCAATTTTTTGTTTAGGCGGTTTTAGTGAATTCTCTCCATTGCGCGTCTCCCTCTCTTCTACCAAACCGTCAGCTTCCCCCTCCAACATTCCACCTACCGGAAGCTCCGATTCTACTAAATCTCGTTAACATATTATATACAAAATCTATATATATTAAATATTCTATATATATTAAATCAATACCAAGAGAATGATCACAGAATTGATTTTAAAGGCTCGCAGGCAAAGCCGCGACGGGGAATGCTAGTAAAAAATAAATAAATAAAAGTAAATCTTTTAAATCTTATAAATAAAATATCCTGATCATTATTATAAAAAAAAAATATCAGGATATGATTTTTTCACTCATAATTTAAACACACTTATGTCACATTGCACACTTATATCACTTTTGATATAAATCAACAAATGATTTTTAAGGAATTAAATAAGATTTTGTTTTTAATTAATCATTTAAAACCATGATATGCCGTGATAATCCTAAAGCATTAAGTAAGTAATTAATGACATGCATGCAGAATTGGTCACTTTGCTTTACATCTATACTTTGTGAAGCCATTAAGGATGCTGTATTGCTTGGGAAATGGACGTGAAGGTAGAATACGAGTACATCGGCGGAGTCGTTCCCACTCTTGGTAGCAGCGCTGGAAGTCTTCAATTGGTATGGCTTTTAACTGGTCGGTCACAGTCTTTTGAATGTTCTTCAGAGTTCCGAAATGACGTCCTTTTAGGACATGTTTCAATTTCGGGAAGAGGAAAAAGTCACAAGGACTTAAATCAGGTGAATAGGGGGTTTGAGGAATATTTAAGATTTTCTAGGATGATTAATAATTATTAGGTATCATCAAAAAGCTAAATCCGTGTAATTAACCTATTTGGAGAAAAAAAATCTTCTTTTTATATGTTTATATAGAAATATATATTTATTTTGACTTTCTAAAACATAGTATAAAAATGGCATCCCGAGCTAGTACCGTTGACTAGCTTCTTACAAGCTCTGAAAAGTCCTCAATATGCATACGTTTTAAGTCGGTCCCTCTTAACTTCACCCCATGAACAAACACTTATTGACTCGTATGCAAAACAAGTAGCGGTACTTCTTTAATAGCGCCCATTAGGATCCCACAGGAAATCACATCGAGTATATCTAGGTCAGGAAGGCAGAATGGAAATAACGTAGCTAATGTACTTCGCATTGAAGAAAGGGTTCTTCAACACTACAAGTCGTACGTATTAAGATTTATTCATTTTTATATATTGAGAGAAATGACTAATATGAACGAACTAATTAAATTAACCTATTTAAACTAATCGACATCAACCTAATTAGACTATTCACCATCGTGAAATTATGAAAATATATGCTTATTTTATGTTGATTACGACATTGAAAACTCACTCTTGAGTTTGGTTTGTACGTCTAGAATTACGCATTATGCAATGGCTTGATTGGTTATTAGATTTATTCACAATCTCATCAAAAAAGGACATTTATGGATAATTCGTTACTGTAGCAAATTAAGGTTATTAATTTATTTACAAATTGAATAATTATTCCGATAAAAAAGCTTGTGGTAAAACCATATTCTATGTGTTACTTTTCTACCATATTCACAAAAAATATAATCTACTAAGATAATAACTATTATTCTATAATAACTATTAAGATTATATTTTTTGTGAATATGATAGAAAAGTAACACATAGAATATGGTTTTACCACAACCTTTTTTATCGGAATAATTATTCAGTTTGTAAATAAAATAATAACCTTAATTTGCTACAGTAACGAATTATCCATAAATGTCCTTTTTTGATGAGATTATGAATAAATCTAATAACCAATCAAGCCATTGCATAATGCGTAATTCTAGACGTAAAAACTCAAGAGTGAGTTTTCAATGTCGTAATCAACATAAAATAAGCATATATTTTCATAATTTCGCGATGGTGATTAGTCTAATTAGGTTAATGTTGATTGACACGATGTTGATTAGTTTAAATAGGTTAATTTAATTAGTTCGCTCATATTAGTCATTTCTCACAATATATAAAAAAGAATAAATCTAAATACATACGACTTGTAGTGTTGAAGAATCCTTTCTTCAATGCGAAGTACATTAGCTACGTTATTTCCATTCTGCCTTCCTGACCTAGATATACTCCATGTGATTTCCTGTGGGATCCTAATGGGTGCTATTAAGTAAGTACCGCTACTTGTTTTGCATACGAGTCAATAAGTGTTTGTTCATGGGGTGAAGTTAAGAAGGACCGACTTAAAACGTATGCATATTGAGGACTTTTCAGAGCTTGTAAGAAGCTAGTCAACGGTACTAGCTAGGGATGCCATTTTTAAACTATGTTTTAGAAAGTCAAAATAAATATATATTGCTATATAAACATATAAAAAGAAGATTTTTTTTTTCTCCAAATAGGTTAATTACACGGATTTAGCTTTTTGATGATACCTAATAATTATTAATCATCCTAAAAAATCTTAAATAAAACAGCAGATTATTTACCACCTCTTTTTAAGAGTATTTTCGGAAAAGTTTACTCCACTTTTTACTTTAAAAAATGCCAAGAAAATTAACTATAGCAGAACGCATCATTATGAAAAGAAAACTTTCTACTATAACTATATCTATTTAACTCTGAAATAAAGTTGAACTATCAACGGTGAATCCAAACCTATCGAAAACTATCTTACGGACTGAAGATAAATTATTTCAATGACGGTATAAGTTCTGGTCCGATAAAAGTTTGTACGTTATTTATACTGTGAGCAATCTTCCACTGATGGCATTTAATGAGTGGTGATATCGACGACAATATTTCGTCGAGAGACGCCCGAGGGAAGTCCAGAAAAATACCGTTAATGTAATGGCCCCACGGGGAAGGAGTGTATTTATGAACTAGAGGGGGAAATTAATCACCTACGGGCTGAGTCAATAGCTTATTCCCTGCCCCTATTGACTAATTGTTCCCAGCAAACATAGACATTTGCCCTGTTTAGTTGCAATGTCAACCGTGAGTAATTATGACGGGAGAATCAACTTAATTAATTCACTTTATTCATTATATAAAATAATATAATGTAATGGATAAAAAAATAGATAATTATATTAGGGCGGGTTGGGAACAACGTCTATCCTTGAATAAATTCACTGCTTATTCATCTGTATTAGAAACATATCTAAACATTGGATTAAATTCCTTGAAATTTCACTACACGAAATTACGTTTAAAAACTGCGCGGATGATGACACACACTAGAACCAAAACGGTTTTCGGATCCAAGTGCCTAGTGTTCTTAATGTTTATGTGGGAAAATATCAGCTTAAGCAAAAATAAAAAAATAAATTCATTTAAAACTATTTTATATTCTATATTTACTACTGATATGATATAATCTATAAAAAACTTAGAAAAAACAATGTAGGTTCATTCTTCGGTTAACAGAATTTACACGCAGATGGTATAGAAAATATAATGTTTAATACCTATTTTAATAACTTGAAAAAATTACCACTCGAAAACGGCACACCATTCATTCAGTGCTGATTGTAAGAAAGGAAATACTATTTAATAGCTAACGGTTGTGCGATAAGGTGAATTCACTGAGTTCATGGTCATACTCCATCTCCCCTTAATGAATTATTTAATTTTTTTTATTATAATTTTATTTACAACGCTCGGGTGTGCAAAAGCATGGTCTCATGATCTTAGGGTAGATTATTTTCTGTAAGTGAATGTTTGAAAAATCAATCAAATCGTTTATAATATGTTATAGAAAATACAGTTACTTTCTATGATCATTTATATATCTATATCGAAAAATGTTTTGTATAATTTGACCGATTTCAACATAGTAAAAAAAAAAAGTAAGCAGAATGACATATATTATTTTATATATTAATGTAAATCTCAGTTTATTTAATATGATTAAACAATAACTTAAATTTTAAGTTTAATTTAAAGATATAAAAACTAAAAAAGGTAGCGGGTTAATTAGCACAAAGAACTTATCGTTTATTAGGAATTAGTAAGCAATTGTTTGTTTGTTTGACGTCACTTTAAACTAGCTAACCACTATACCAGAGGTGACTCCATTGGTACGCAATGATTGGGTACTAATGATACAAAATGTACCGTAATTTGAAAATAAACAATTTCACTTTCAAATTCTTACATAATCTGACATTTTCGTTTCTAAGAAAAAGTTATGTTAAATTTCAAATAGAAATATAAATCACACGCTCGAATTTCGGCACCTAGGTATATTCTTTTTTTTATTCGGTCAAATTGCAGTAGTATTACTTCATATATGATAATCCAAAATTCACTGAACCCATACAAAAAACTACAAGCCTCTCTATTATTAAACGAATTCAGATCAATCAGGCTAGGAATGGCAAGAAATCTATAAAGTGTGATTGTGGGATGTAAATAGTGAGAATGAGTAATGAAGGGGATATAGGCTGAGGCACGGCTGTAGCACACCACCGGCCCTTCACCCCTGCTCTAACAACCTCATCCCCTCCCCGGTACAGCCAACATCCAGAATCCTCTAATGAAGTCTATTCCGCCCAGATTCCAATATACAGTTTCGTAAATGTTTCTCCATTTCTTGCTACCCGCTTTTCTGAGGCGGGTGGAGGTGCCCAAAACTGCATATGGGTCATTCTCCCATTTCATTTAAATTTCATTGTTCCAATTTCAATGCGAAAAAATTACATTTTTCAATGATTTTTTTCCACAAATTGTTAGAAGGTAGGCTGCTAATGGTGTTTACAAAAAACGCCTTCATTATTTCTCAAGGCCTTTTCTTTGTCGGTACGAAATAACTTCCTTAATAACTTATCAAATTTTATGAATAAGGCATTATTTTAAAGCTTTCCTTTACCGCTACACCGGAAAAATATACAAATCACTCATTTCGCCTTCGATTGCGAGTTATAAGCGCGAAACCGCGGTTTTTGCGGGAAAAATATTAAATAAAATAAAAATAGTCGTAGAGGTTTCTAAATGGTGTCAATCTTTTCATGTTTTCAAGGAGAACATTTTCGGTCATAGAAGTTTTTTCGATTAATCCCTTCGTTTGCGAGTTGTAAGCGAAAAGCGTCCCTCAGATCGGACTTAAAATAGAGGACCCGAGCCTGTGCAACGTCAAGTACTCGTTTAAGATCCATATCCTAATTATACGTGTATATGCAGAATTTAGGACTCCCACTGTAGCATCGTCCGGTTAACCTTAGTTGCATAAAGGGACGTTAAACAAAAAAACCCAATACGTGTCAACTCAATCTTTGTAATCTCTAAATATTATTTAAATGTGCTCAAAACAGACCTGAAAATCAATTTCACTTCAATATTTAAATAAGTTTAGAATTCAGGTTTTACTATTCACAATTTTTTTTTTTTTTTTTTTTTTTTTTTGCCACCAAGATTTGTTATCAAATCCTATTTCGTCAAACATCACCTTGTTCCTATTTTCCTCACTCAAAGTCTATGTCCCTCATTCCACACGAGTGAGGGAGATAGATGTGAGGGAGATAGGTTTTTGAGTTTGTATTAAAGTAGACCATTCCATGTCAGTCTCTTATCAACAAAATTTGTGGGTTATTGAAATCCCTTGAAAAACAACAAATTAGATGTAATATAACGTGAACCAAACCCACCTTTAAGGAAATATCAGTGGGTGAGGGAAAAAGGAGATGAAACGACACTCGCTGTTAACCGATAAAAACACCCTCACAAGGAAACTAGACGGAACTTCTGTGAAAAAGTTTATCCTTGTTGAAAAGGGTATCTGTTACAATGTTGTCAACAATGAATTATAATGAAATAAAGGTTTTTAAAGTATTGAGGCCCGATTTAAGAAAATGTTAGGGAGATAGGTTGCATCTATGGGACAGGTAGATTATGGATCATAACTTTTTTCAATTATTCGAAAATAGCAATATATCCTAAAACCAAATAATTAAGACCTTCCAACAAGTATGGAAAAAAATAGGTTATAGATAAAAGAATACATATCTTTTTTCCGCCATCAAAGTCAGCAACTTGAGCTGTAGGACAGGTTAGGGAGATAGATATTGACATTTTAAGTGTAAATTTAGGCCTATAAACAAATAGTTATTGAGATAAAAATTCTTGAACAACAAGCTGAGGTTTTCTATTAACCAGTGGATGCAATTGAATTATTAGACATTTCACACAAATAATATAATCTCATTGGGACATAAATTCGTATGTATTGGGAGAATGAACCATATACGAAATTAATCTATAAAATATATAAAGTATTATTTATTTCTAACGGTTCCAAAAGGAGCCTAGTTAATAAATTGTGTTATGTGTATATATATATATATATATATATATATATATATATCATCTTGTAACAAATTGGAGTTAATATCATGCTAAAACATAACGTTTTATTAATACAAATATACAACAATATAATAAATATCAATTATACAAAAACTGTAATACCTAAAACATAACAGTTGATTAACAATCCATTGTTACATCTCTAGATAGAAAATCAATAACAATGCTCAATACAAAATAATAAGTCTTCTAAAAAAATATGATTGGCAACCAGCTTACAATTCCATTGGTCGACGACTGTTTTACTCCTTAGGAAAAGAGTAAGGTACAAGCTTGGGTCTGTGGAAAATCCATAACAATGCACAATACAAAATAATAAGCCCTGTAAATACATATGATAGGCAAACAGCTTACATATATTGTAAAGGTAAGCCGAAATAACTTATGGTTTAAAATTCCCATACCTTTTGTTGGAAAGAACTAACATTTGGAACAAACTGCCATAGCACGTCATGAATACAAAGTTCGAGTATATTAATTATTTATGCTATTTTTTAATAAACATTATAGATATATATTTCAATAACACAAATGGACATCTAATGGACGCTTGCTTGAACTGGGACGTATATTCATCTTTTTCACTGACTGTTTTGACACTCAATATTACAATCAGCACTGCATGGATACTGAATTAAACACTTACCTAATGAATGTGCTACAAGGTAATGACAAAAAATTCTTCAAATTTAATGACAAAAATACATAAGGATATGGTAGTATGAGAAGCGTACAGATAATTAGAGTATAACGCAATCAGTTATTTCGAAAATGTGACTTAATTTTTAAGGAGTGACTAAAAAATATTGAACTTTCATACATTAGTATTTTGGTTAATACATTATTTTATAGAAGAACATAGAAAGATAATAGACCATTATGTACAAGGAGGCCTCAAAATCAATTTTTAAAAAACAAAGTATATGTTCACAGAGAAAGAAGTGAGTACCGATCCAATTTTATGCAAATTGATCAAAGTTGAAGAATTTTGTTATTTGGGATCCATAATTGAAAGTAATGGTAGAGTAGAAGCAGAAACCCAAATGGTAAAAAAGCAGTGGGGATACTCAACCCTATACTATGGAGCCCTAATATTCTAGTAAAAACTAAAAAAACTGATGTACAAAGCCCTAGTAGAAAGCTTAATGCTATACGGTTCGGAAACATGGCCACTCAGTATAACCGAAGGAAAAAAATTCCTTTCAGTTGAAATGGATTTCTGGAGGAGAGCAGCAAGGATATCCAGAGCTGAAAGGATAAGAAATGACACCATAAGAGAAAGGTTAGGAGTAGGAAAGAATATCATTGAGGTGATGGAAGAGAGGAGACTCAGATGGTATGGTCATGTTAGACGAATGGGTGACAAGAGAATACCAAAGATAATTATGGATTGGGAGGCAGAGGGTAGAAGGTGAAGAGGAAGACCTGCAGCCAGGTGGAAGGATAGAGTGATGGAGAGTATGGCTGGTAGGGGACTGTCGGAGGAGGATACGGTGGACCGGCAGAGATGGAGGGACTTATTAATACAAGAGTTTGTATGAGGAAAACTTCATATTGAAGAAACTCCTAAATAAAAAAACAAAAAAAAAAAACATTATTTTTCTGTTTATTTATAGTAGTAGTAGTATTTATAAGGCATTAGTGTTAATTCAAAAACATCTATTTTTGTTTTCAAATAAAGGGGGCTCCATAAAAATCAAACCTCTATATGAGATGACTGTAGAAACAATTCGTGGTTTTCAAAAATGAAAAAAACATACAAATAAGTGGTTATGATGGTTTAAGGAGGCAGATGTACATTGTATTGTCAAATTTGCATCAAATATGCTTTTATTTTACAAAGTAGTATGGTTTTGTAAGTAATATGGTTATATAAAAAAACTTGGAGGAAGAGGACCTAGGTAGCAATTAACGCTAGGTTTCCTTTTGACACTCAATATGGCTCGTTTTCGATTAGAATATATGGGTAGGCACTTAAATTAATCATGGGTTTTCATAATATTGCTAAAGTAATAAAACAGATATACATAGATAGATATGTTATATATTACGATTACATATGCTTAATGCCTATACCACATTTATTTAGCAAAGTATTATGAAAATAATTAAAATACAATTGATTACTAACGTAAAATATAGTGTAGATACTTTGCATCAGGAGCAAGCGGTCTGTTTGCACTCAGGTAGCTTAAACAGGGCTGTCAGTGCAGCTAGCGTGTGCTTCATGAATTATTCCAGATCCAGGACTCCTTTCCAGCCCTTCTAAACAAACTAAAAGAAGTTTTCTGTAAAGGCCGCAACAGGAGATTAATCCTCTTGATGGTTATTGGTGATTTGAGGCTAAATGTTTTGGGAACACTGGAACCAATCAGTACAAAATGAATATGCCCTCGTAGGCGTAAAACACACACACACACACACAAACACACACATATATGTACCCTTCCCTGTCGCCTGTATGAACTCAATAATCAATGTGCGATTAATAATTCAGTACTCCGACTTCGGTCTGTTGGATTAGTAAATACACTAAATGGGAAAGCTAATACATTAAATTATTCAGCATAGGTAAAAAAAAAAAACTAGTGCGTGCGCGCAACACACACCTCCACTTACCAACTTACTTAGATTTGAAATTACATACATCAAATACCCAGTTTGATCAAAATCGTTAGAGCCGTTTTTGAGAAAATCGAGAAAAACACGTGAAAATGATACAAAATTTATTAAGTAAAGTCCCCCCTCCGGTTGATCAATTTTGATGAAATTTTTAGTCATATCTCAGGTATATGAATATATCAAATACTGTGTTTAATCGAAATCGTTAGAGCCGTTTTTGAGAAAATCGAAAAAAACGTAAAAAGTTATTAAGCAAAGTACTCCCTCCCTTTGACCAATTTTGATGAAATTTTCGCTGTCACATTGCGGGCATATACATATACTAAATACCCAATTTCAGGTTCGCACGGTTTATAGTTTTTGAGCTAACACACACACACACACACACACACACACACACACACACACACACACACACACACACACACACACACACACACACACACACACACACACACACACAGACACACACACGCGCGCGCGCGCACACACACACACACACACACACACACACACACACACACACCGACCATTTCGCGGGACTTGGTTATTTGGACTCAGTGGACCCCAAAACGTGTATTTCCGTTGAACAGTGGAAATCGAAATTATTCATGATCGCATTACTTTCCTTACTATATATTTCATATATAGGTAAGCGAAAGTAAAAATAATTATATAAATAATTTCAAATTTTACTAAATAATATTGAATGAGTGGTTAATATATGAATTGAATATTCCCAGATAGTGCTAAGCCCCAAAAGCATCTGAATTCGGGATGTAGTTTATTAAAAAAAATACATACATGGAAACAACTGGTTAAACCGTTTTTTATTTTTATATAATAATCTGCCGGCCTTAAATTCCGCAAAATAAAATTATTCTTCGCGGTTATTGCACTAACAATCATATAATTACACACTTTTTAAATTGCTTTTTTTTAAACATTTAATGAAATTACCCTGCTAAGTCGCATTTTCCCCTGTCAAAAATTGCACAGAATCAAATTACTGTCAAACATATGTGAAAAAAAAACTTTTAAAACATGTTGTGAATACCTGCTTTACAGATAGAAATTAACATATATATCTTCAGAAGAACAATATTTCAAATCACTGAGAAGAAAAATAGATAAAATTTTGGAAATAATAACTAATGAATAAAAAAAAAACTTTTTTTTATTTTGAAAGTATAGATAAGTATATGTAATCTTATTTAGAGGTGGAAAAGTGTAGTTCTCAAAAATCCTTGTGGGAAGATGAGTCATCAATTATATTTAGAATTTTATTTTTTAAACTTATTTTGTCTATTTGGCTATTGAGCATGTTGGTCTTCATCGGGGATAAATTAAACAAATATACGATTACAATGTAATAATCTATCTTAGAATATGTGAATACAGAGAATGTAAAAAATGTACATCTATACCACAGCGAAATCATATTAATTAAAGATTGTACAGAGTTACTTACTCATTATATATTTTTTTTTAATTTAAAACCAGTACATTTAGGTATGTATTTTTAGAGATAAAAATGAAATTCCAGAATACCATACTTTCCTCTCTCTTTCACTCTCTTTCGCTCCCTCTCACTCTCTCACACTCACTCTCTCTCTCTCTCTCTCTCTCTCTCTCTCTATATATATATATATATATATATATATATAGCCCGTTTGCCTTATGTGAAAGCCCTTTTGTTTTATTGTATTGTGTATATATATATATATATATATATATATATATATATATATATATATATATATATATATATATATATAGTGTACAAAACAAATGGGCCTTCACATAAGGCAAACGGGCGTAAAGCAAGCGATAGCTGCCTGTCTGCCGCGCGATAATATCGTCGGTTAAAGGGGACTACAGTCAACTTCGTTTAATTGGGCCATCGGATAATTGGGCCATCGGATAATTGGGACCACCGCTTAATTGAGCCATTTTTAAATAGTAAAACGGAATCAAATATAGGTAAAATATCACCGCTTTATTGGGACAAAACATCGGCTAATTGGGCCAAAATGTTCTGCAACTTAATGTAAAAAACTATGAGACCCGGTGTCAATCGAATAACCTAAGTATCTGAGACCACGCCTGTTGCTGAACAGAAGCAAGAAACCTCATCAAAAAGGTTATTCGTTTTTTTTTTTTTTTCACAAAAAGGAAATGAGGAAAGTCCTTAGGCGTCTTAAAGAACGGCACTAATTATGTTGGTCGTAGTTTACAATGAGTGTGACAAGGCACACTTGATTCTTACCTGTTCAAAAAATTGACTTAAAAACATTTTCTGATTCTGTCGTATTTCGTATTTTTCATTATAATTTATATTGTACACTAATAGTTATTTTAACTTGTTCCATCTTGTATATTTCTTACATTAAAACAGCTATTTAATAAAAATACATTTTTAAGTTTAAATTAATCGTATTATTTTGACCCCATCATTAAATTAGTAGGCGAGGATCGGTACACCTAAATGCACCTATTAACTGGTTTTCGCCCAAATATGTCTATTTTATGACATCAATTATCATACATGTACGGTAGCCCAGTGATTAGGCGTATTTAGGCATTTTTTATTTGCATTTAAACGTGGATTCATGGACTCCGCTTTATTGGGTCCTCCGCCTAATTGGGACAAAACTGATTTCCCCTTTAAGTCCTAATAAAACGGAGTCGACTGTAGTTGAAGGTTTTTATACCTGATATTCCTGATGTCTTTCCAACTGTACGTCCCTATGTAGTGGTAGCATAAGTCGGAATTGTTGAATATTTTTTTGAGAAGAACTGAATATCATAACCAAAAATGGAACAAATGTTCCGACCTGGCCTGCCTATTTTCCAAATTCACGTACTTTACTTTCCTTAATCTCAATAGTATTCAGATATCAATTTATAACTTAGGTTGCGTTCGTTATTAATATATTGAGACAATATTATTAGATAATAGTTGAGATTTTTAAAACTATTATCAAGTTTCAAGATTTATCATCTAAAATAAAATTTTAATTTTTAGGAGTTACCTATAGGGGAAAATACATTTTTTTTTTTTTTATAAGGTGGGTATTTTATGTTAAAATATAGATAAAATTTTGTGGCGTCGGAAGTTCCTATTACTTTGAATATAACTGGATTTAGAATAAAATGTCTAGATAACATCATAACTCATTAATGTTTGTATAACATCTTTCTTAATATATTGAAATGGTAAGAATGAAAACTATTGAAATTCGAGTATAACATTTTTTTTTTTTTTTTATACAACTTTTTGGCTTTTCGATCACCTGGTGCAGTTTCGGTCTGTACTACATAATAGAAATAATTGTTTGAGAGTATACATTTTTTTTCATAGTTACATAACGATAACTGAGGGTGGAAAAAACAACATAATATAGAGTTATTCATAAAATTACTGATTACTTTTGACTAATTGCATTAGTAAAATAATAGTGAGCATTACTAAGAATTAATTGTTTTCCTTTTTAACTTCCGGCTAATAATATAATTACTATTGAAATTGAAATCAATAAAGTTTAAACTAACAAATATTTATTTATTTAATTGCATTTTAGGTGCCCTGTACAAGGGCTAGAGGCACCAAATTCCATACAAATTATAAATACATAGAGACTATTTTAAATACTGATAATTATTTACATATTTGTAAAAATTAGATTATTTCAGAAATTTAAATAATTTTTTTTTAATTTTTTGGTATTAGAGCTTAAGCATATTCCTCGAGGTGGTATTCCTCGCTGCGTCCAGTCCTAGGAAATTTTCTAAAATGTGTTCTACCATTAAATTACTATTACATCTTCGACACATTGGTGGAGGTTTAGCTTCTATGAGGTGCCCATGAGTGGCTAACCTTCGGGCAATGGTGTGACCAATCTCAGGCGTGTTATTATCGTTTGCAAACAAATATAAAATCAAATAAAAGATTAGCTATTTCAACTGTTACTATTGAATATTTCAAAGTCATGACCTCTGCATCAAAGTATAAAACGTTTACGATGACACAATCATTCTTGTATATAAAAAAATAAAACGATTATGTTTAGAAAAATAAGTAAATAAATTGTATGATAATATTATCATATTGTATATAATTCTTGTCATTATACAGTTTTTTTTTTTTTTCAATTTTATATGCTTCATATTTTTCTTTTCTTATTTGTAGTTTTGTTTTCTTTATAAATTTTCGTTCACATTTATACCTAGGGCTTTGTCAACAATACTTATGTGTTTAAAATTATTTTGTAAATAACTTAATGATTATTTTTAATGAAATGAAAAATGTGCTGTTGTCATTATATAAGTAAAAATATTATTTTTCGGTCGTGATAAAGGCATCTTTTGAAAAACATTGAATGGTTATAATTTAGCAGTTTTTTTTACAGAAAATAAATAAAAAGTACATACTTTAGATTTAGTTTTTGTGCTCATCCAATTCCACATTCAATGAATGTTTTAATAATTTATTATTATTAAAATTTGCACGATACTATTTTACTAGTAATATCTCTTCTGTTTGAATTATAAAAACGAAACTATAAATATATTTCAGATAGTCTGTTACGAGAACCCCATCTGGAACTAAGAAACATGTTCTCCTTGTAGGCATAAATCTAACAGAACCGTCAACAGGCCGGAGAAATATACTCCCAGAAATTTCCTACGGCAAAGCTAGCTTCTAATTCATCGTGTGACTCCAGACCCAAATAACACATAAAATGAAGTAGTTGATAGGATAAATAATTTTGTGTTTGCTATGGTAATATCAAATCAGAAATTTTTCTAGAAGAATATAGTTAATTTGCATATATTTATAGTTTATTGATTCAATCCTAATATGGCCTTAACAATCCAGAATTGAATCAATTTCTTATATAAATTTATAAACGAGTTAAAAAATAATGTAATGGGAAGCAGCCTCATGGTTTCATAATTGGTTACTATCGTGCACTGATCATCTAAATTTTGGCATATTACCTGAATGTCAATAACACTTTTGTTAGAATCTCTGAGGGATAATTGGACATCAGTTACGCTACGGTTCCTAAATCAGGATGCAGAAAAAAATGTCTACCAAGATTTAATTTATTCGATTCCCGACGATTTCATTTCCATTAATTTTTAAGTTTATAATAAATATAATTTTGTAGCTACTTATATGTATACTTTTATTTTGAAAAGAATTACATCTTCAACAAAAAAACAAAAAAAAAAAAAAACTTTTATTCATGTAAATCAAAAAAAGTTAAATGAATTATTAATGTGGTTTAGAATAACCCTATCAAAGATTTTCAAGGATTCAAAGGTTTTATGTATAAGATGTTAGAGTCCCGATCAACTTTATGGTTTTCGAATGTTTTCTCTCATTACAAAATTAATAAAAATGATCTAAATAACGATTACGATTTTTCCAAAGATGTTTTCAAACTTGAGATGTTGCCTAACTAGTAAATTGTTGTGAATTCCTTAGAACATAAAGCAGTTGATTCTAACTTGATCAAAAATACAACTGGAATATTTAACGGAGAAAATATCCGTTAAGAATTTATTTTTTCCATAATTTTGTAGCAGCTATATAAATACAAGATTGATAAGGTTGCCAGTTTTAAGCCCGTTAAAAAAAAAATTAAAAACTCGTTAGCCTAAGTAAGCCATTACGCGTAGGTGACTTCAAGTTAAAATTGAAACTTTTACGACTTAATATCCATTCTGGTAAACTCGAGATAAGAAAGGATTTAATAAATCAGATGTAAGTAAAGAACTTGGGTTCTAATCAATGGGAGAATATGAAATTAATGAAGAATTCCATCCATTAAAGCAGTGAATTTTATCAGTCGTGCGACATTATGAATTGAAAAAGATTATTTCAACACATAATTGGTTTGAAATAATTTTTATTAAAAAAAATAATAATTTACAATGCCTGAGAAACAATAAAAACTCAAATAATTAACAAGGTTACAGAAAGTATCAACATAGAAACACAACACAATCTTCAAAACAAGACTAACTCTCCACTCCATCGTTGCTTATATTTAGTCTGAATTAGAACGGTCCAGAAGGCTCGCGACAAGCCTAGAATGTTCTCTAACAGTCACGAACATGTACTAGAACAGTCAAAAACATGTATTGGAATATTTTTTTTCCAACAACAAGTTAAAAACCCTTTTAAATCTATGTTTTTTTATTTTATTTTATTTTTTGACGTTATAATATTAATGATAACTGATTAAGGATATTAAAGATAAATATTCAATATTATTATTAATTATTAAACAGTAAAGAAATGGATTTTGAATTTTGAGGTTCATACGATACAACATCGTGATGGCCAAATTCAAGTGCAAGTATTACTGTTCTTTTCAGTAATTTTTATTTCGGTTGATTTTTATATCGGTTTGATTTCTATTTCGTTAATTTTCACCTTTTTCATTTATATGATTACTCAACAGATTGGTATGAACACTTACAGAAATTTTACTAATTATTGATGTTTTTATTTTTTATTATTACGCAATTAATTTGATATTGTGTTGTTAGTTATAAAATCTTAAGAAAAAAATATATTTATAATACATGAAAACCAAAACCAACGTACTTTTTCTTATCGGAATCATTGTAATAACTTTAGAAAAACTAGGTTATCCACCTTAATTAGTAAACAATCCAATGAACAAAAGTTGATGACGCTCCTGATAATGATCAAGCATCATCAATGGGATGTTGACTTAGCAGAGGGTTTGTATTTAATTAAGTCCGTATTTATAACAACTATAAGGTTATAATTATAATGAGTGACTTTGATGAGAGTTATTAATATGTTATTATTGGAGCTCCGTTAAGGGTTAACAAGGCCTTATCAAGAATTAACAAATACTTTTTAACTCATTATAGAACCAGACCAGAGTTGCTCTTCATATGTTACTTCTTAATTGACTCATGTAAAGTAAAGAACTATATAAGTAACTACCTGAAAAATCCAAAGATACAGGTGTTAGAATTTACTTAATTAATCAATTGAAGCTGAGTGTGGGATAGAAGTAATGAAATGGAGGAGTGAGGAGGAAGGGAATAAAGGGTGGTCGCTCATGTATCCCCTTTCCGGGCAGTTAATCTAGAAGCTCCTTGTCCAAACTTTTTGTCGAGGCTGGAGATAATTCCATTAGGGCCGGCCACTGGACACAATGAGGGACTCCTGCCACCGCAAAAGAAAATCCACCGTAACAGGAGCAACTCCAAGAGCAGGACAGGTGCTGCGCAGAGATAATTAAAAGAAGACTTAAGCCTTACGCTTCGCCTCCCCCTGACCTATTCCTAATGTCACGGTCAGCTACTGGTCTTTTAAATGGCCACAGTCCAGAATAGCTACATAAAAACTTGAAAACAACTCTATTTTTTTAAAATAAGAATCAATTATATTTCTGCGATACCAGATAACAGTTATTGTCAAGTAATTGAAGCTGAAATTAATTTTTGCCCAACTGTGCTCACTGCTATATTTTGTTCATTTTTCATAAAGAATTTTTGTTTGCTAAAAAACTTATCAAATTAAAAAATAAAATGAACAGGAAATAGTTGAGGATACGGTCAAAATAACTAGCAGTAATATGTGAGAATTACATATTTTATTTTTACCAACGTTTCGATCCAAATTTTAGGTCATTATCAGGGATAAATTAGAAAAATCAGAAAGAAACAATCAGAGAAATTATATAAACAAATATCAAATGTATTTGAAGCATTACACAAAATTAAATTATGTGACTAAAGCATAACAGTGCAATTTATTTTGACTACAACCCTTACCATTTCCTATTCATTACATCTACTGTCAACTATCATTAAAATAAATATGTACTTTAGATTATGATTTATTTATTTTCTTTTTAAGGGGCGTTCCTGTTAAGCCAAGTATTGGTTAGATATCATTCATGTTTGGGCAAAAGGGCTTAAGTCATAAAAAAAATTTTTTGTCTCGTCTTCTTAAAATTCATAATTGACTATAATTTATGTGTTATTCATAATTTATGACAGTCTCTGTTGAAAGAATACGGTTTCATTTATTATTCTGGAATAAAGAAGTACAATCAGATAGAATTTATAATGATTTTCAATAACTTGGTAAATCTTTGTTTAAACTTCACATTCGACGACTTAACCCCTTTTGACCAAACACCAGTGTTATACTTTTTGTGATAATATATCCAATGGAAAAAACCTTATTAAGAATAGACATTTCTTTTACCTTTTTTCGGACATTATTTTTGCGCAAAATGATAGTTTTCTTTCTTCGCTACAAGATGAATAATACAAAAATCTTGGAAATAGGAGAATTCTTTCCAAAGTACAGCCTATTTATTTTTGAAGTTTTTCTCTCGTTTATATAAAAATGCGAAGGTTTGTTACCACCGAATTCGAGAAATAGCAGATGGATAAATCTGAACATTTTACTGATACTTATTAAGTTAAATAGTTATTTAGTTAAATAGTATCTTAAACTACTTTTTTATGTTAATAATAGGACAATTGTTAACATAATTAAAGTTCATTTTATTTTTGGTCCCATATTTTTCTACCGTTATATCGGAAAATAAGAATATAGAATAAACAATTTTCTTTTTTTTTCAGTAGAGGAGTGCAACTATCTTAACTAACTATAAAATTCAAAAATGTCTATAAGAGTATATAATATTTCCTTTACAGACTACTTTAAAGTAGGCTATTATGTAATTATGTTTTTGAGTAAATTTGACAGGAATATATTGTTTTCGTAAAAGTTATTCGAATAAGCCACAGCGTAGCGTGACCGTGTTCAGTTATTTTTTAATCAAAATAAAAGTTTTTTTTTCAATTCAAAAAAGAAACATACATAATCCGTGGTAAATATATTTATAGACAACAGTGTTCGTAAGCTGCTTTATTTCTCGAGAGGTTCGCCAACTAAGATAACCCTCTGTTCTTCATGATAGATTTGTTCCTAGTAACAGGATTCGCGATTTTTCGTTCATAAACTTAAATTTAAGTCAATTTTTTTTTAGGTCCGTCCTTCCGCCCCATTAATCGAATGGGGGTGGACTCCCAGTTTATATTTTACTTTGGTAAGAAATTACACATTGCAGGTTTCGATAATTAGCCATGTTACAACGTGAAACCTTAAGCATGCTTAATCTCCGACAAGTATTAAGAACCATCCATTAAATTTTAGCTGGGTTCTACAAACTATTGGTATTACGAGATCGTTGCTTGAGCTGAGCATATGGAAAGTTTATTTCTGCGATTACCAATGTTTCCTGAATACACATCTAGTTATACCACGTGTATATTTGAATGTATGTTTGGCAATCTCAATTGAGATTATCCGATTAAAGTTGAAAGGGCTTGGTGAGTTATAACGAGCGGTTAGCGAGGTTGGCTAGGATTGATAAAGTTACTAACTGCTCCTGTCCCTCCTGATTAACCATAAATACAATTACAGCTAGCTCCTCCGAGTTGGGTAACTGGTTGTCGGTTTGACAAACGTTAGTAATTAATGTTAAGCCGGCACGTCTTGGTCGCTCTTTTGTCAGCTTGTTGGCCCAGTCCTGTACTAGTAATTCCGACGATCTCCAATAGTTCGATTTAATTATTAGAAGATGTATTTAGCGATAAGTAGATAAAATACATGATACATACCAAATTAAGAAATATGGTATGTTAAATGGCTTGGTCAGTGGATAATGATTCTTCTGTCTCACCCATTCTTTAATGTCGTTTACGTCTAAATAAAGTATTGTAACGTGAAACAATACCAGATGAGAGGTCACCTGTGGTGTAATGGCAACCTACAATACTAAAGTTCGCGGGTTCGCGTCCCGCGGTGGCCATAGGATTTTTTAATGGGAGTAAAAAATCCTTGGCTATGCCGTCCTCGGATAGGACGTAAAATGGAGGTTCCGAGTCTGTAAGAAGGTACTCGCTAAATATCCCCATCCTAATTATACCTGATAGGCAAAATTTAGAACTCCTACTGTAGCATCGTCTGATTAGCCTTGGTGGCATAAAGGGACATTAAACAAACAAACAAAACCAGATGATTTTGGTCTGTTAAATGGGAAAGGGTTTGAGAGTTATTGTGGGGACAATTACCTACCTGTTCTAGTACAGTGTAGTCTGGCTCTGAAGATGGCGCTGAAGAAGCATATTGTTGCCTGTGTGTCACTGTGTTATCAATAGTAGTAACTTTATGCAACGCTATTAATAATTTGGGCTTATATTGGTTTGCTGACTTTGTGAATTATAATTTTCATCTAGAACTATTTAAACCCACTTTAATGTTACATTATGTTCAATAAAAAATTAAAATTTAACATACACTTTAACTTAATTGTAATTCAATTTAAATTTATTTCGCTGTACCCTCTCATAAAAAAATTCGGGCGGGTGGAGGATGGATATGTTGGGTTAAAAAAACAACCAAGAAAAATACATACAGAAATCGACCACACAGCACACTAATTTATTTATAAAAATAGTACGAAATTTATTTAATTCTTTCTGAAAAATAAAGCTGTACCAAAATTTTATAAGATTAAGATGCATAAATGTATTCAACTAATTGATATACGTTTGTTTTGGGGCCTCAAGATTAAATATCTATTGAATTATGGAAAAGTTTTGTAAATTCATTTTAACGACTTCATACATATTATTTGAAATTGTGGGAATTGAAAATGGTCGTGGAGAGTTATTTATTAAAACGAACTTATATTTGTAAATTTATAGATACAATCAAGTATATAGATATCATGTATTCAAATGTACGAGTGAAAAGGGCTGAAAACGGGGAGGGAGAAATAAGTCCCCAGTTGGTGCTGCCTTGGCGGTCTCCTCAGCAATAAATCAGCCGACCACTAAGAGAATATACAGTGGATGGATGACAAGGGGGTCGGTCCTTCTCTATTTCAGAATTAAATAAATTCATACCATCAGTATTCATGTTGCCGGGCATAAGAAAAAATAAAACCCGTAGCAGTACCTCTTCCCTGGCTTAAGTCAGTAACCCTGGTTTGTTAAGGGAGAAGATCCCTTCTTCGACGTGTTTTTAATCCTTAATTTGTAAGTATTTTATTTATTTATTTTTTAGTAAGTTCGATTGTAAAATACTTTTTATTTATTATTACTAGGGCTCGGATTCTCGTGCAATTGCGTCTTTTTATCGGAGATTTAGGAAGGAGTTAATTCAAACTACTTATTCGAATTAGGCTGCACGTTTATATTGCACGTTTTGGGATTTACTGCTGGTAACTGCAAGATTTGTAACTAGGAAGAAAACAGGTTCTAAATTTCAATTTTCTTAAATACATTTTGTTTGGAACCGAATAAATATAAGATTTTATTTAGTGTTAAGTATTTAATATTTTTTGTTATAAAATTTTAATTATTTTAACATAAATAAATTATAAACGTTTACGATTATAGTTATGTTTATATTAAGCAGTAAGGACAAGGTGGTTTTCATACCAAGGGCCTTTCCCATTGTAAACAATACTATTGTGTAATATTAGCCTCACTCGAATCCGGTACGGACGCTCTATCCTACATTACCATACCTACACTTACCATTCATAGCCTTCGCCAAGACCAAACGGCAACACGCACGCTAGCAAGTACCTACTAGTTATTAATTACTGTATAAATATTTTTAGAGGGACAGTTAAGTGATTTTTAGTTTATAAACTGTTAATGTATGTGTTCTAGTTTCTTCATTTCAATTGTGTTGTTGCTTTGTCTTTTGTTTTTAATTCGCAAGGTAGGATGCACGGGTTGTTCTGGGTACCCTGAAACCGGAGAGCTGCCAAAAAAGACTCGGTGACAGGTTTTTGCACCAACCATGATAATGATGATAATGTCGTGATATCGATAAATTAGAAAAAAGGTTATTTTTTTCCTAAATGAAAAGAAAATCATTGTAATCCGATATCCGTTATAGACATATTCTCTTAATATTAATTTTTTTTTTCTATACAAATTCAGCTGTTTCTCGTAATATGTCAAGACTATAAACTGTATTTATTGTGATATTTTATTCTATTTTTACTTTTCAATGCAGAAGTAAATATTATTGCAAATAATATAACTCAGTATAAAAGTATATCTCAAGGAATCTCAAGAAGTAGCCAATTATTTTTTATTATTTAATAATATCTGAAATTCTCTATGAGTATATACTTGCTCATTGAAGCGTTTCCAGTTTTATTCTTTTTTCATCCTTTAGATGAAACTGAGGGAAAATATGACTTCAGTGACGGAGGTGCTGCTCACAGGATTATTTATTTAAGTGCTTTTCATTAATTTAGGTATTTAATTAGGCGCTATTCAGGTATTTAATTTTTTTTCTTTCACTGTTCGCTTTGTAGGGATAAAAAGTTTTAATGTTAAGGTCTTTCAAGTATTTTTGACATTGGAAAAGATGTTCTACAAGAACTGGAGTAATTTGGCAAGGTGGGCTGTGAAGTCCGAGAAGCAGGTGAATATGAATCACCTTCTGTCCCGACACAACTGACACGCACATAGGGTCAATGTTTCCTTTTCTTAGCCTGGTTGTTATGGCTGCTTCTTTAGGCGTTAGGATTTTTGGATGCAGCGAGGTATTTCAATTACATTATGGGTTTCCCTGCTCTTCGTTCGTTAACTTTAGTGTAATTTTACCTATATCACTCATATAATTGGATATTTTGTTCCAACCTGGTGTTGATCGTAAGACATGGTTATGAGTAGGTTGCACCTATAGTCTCGAAATATCGCCATAATATAGTTATTATTGACTGAACCTGAAGAACCTTATTATAATTTATACAATTGATGTAAATTGGATGTTTTAAATAAATATTTTTCGAAATATATAGTAATTATGATGTATTATCTATGGAGCTAATTTCATTTCTAGTTATTTATAGTTTAATCGAGCCTCACAATACCGCAGCTCCCATACAATTTCAGATTGAGAGAATTGTTTAGAGCCGTTCTGTTTTGAGTTACCTTGTGTTAATTCCCATGAGTGAGGTTTAAATTTAAAGTTAGGCAGTAAGGGAGGAAGTGTTAAAGTTATTGCGTGCGAAAGTTATCATGCGGTAAGTTGTGTGCCGGCCTCGTCACCTAACTACACCAATACTCACTTATAAGATTAAAATCTGATTTACTAAGTTCAAATTAGATTATCAAGAACAAAGTTACTAAGTGATAAATCTGAAAGGGAGCAATATGTTGTATATTGGGCTAACAAACAGCCTTGAATCGTGCCTAGAAATGATCAATCAATTTAATGGTATGAGGAAATGGTTTAAAAATTTATATTAAAATACAAATATTTCTATGACAATAAAGGTTTGAGAGAAAAATTATAGTTATCATAGACAACACGGGAGAGGGTCCGTAGCCTGCCTTACGGCCTTGGATATTAAAAATATAAATAGCAGAATAAAAATTGTATGTATTCTACTAGATTGAAAACGTAAATGGAGAAATCACATAAAAAAATTAAAAGAGGAGTTCAATAGAAGATTGAACTTTAATGAGGCACTTTGAACCGTAACATTTAGGAAGAAACATAAAACCTTTCATTCGTTTATTTGTTTTACCCTGATTTATGTTTGCTTCAATGAGAATAAAATCCTACTTTTAATGAACAAACAATGTTTGCTTTAATAAATAAATTTTGGCGGAGAAAATACCAATTCATCATTCAAACACAAAATTGTTAAAACAAGTTTTGTTCATAGTATTAACAGATTCGTTTATTGACCGAAGCTATTAAAACTCTGAAAGGAAGACTTTTTGAACTGAGGGTCAATATTTGCTCCAAGTCAACTGTAAACTTCATTATGCGATTCAACAAAGAAAAAGGGCTTATCAGTAATTAGTGAGTGATCGATCGGTGTAGGTTGCGTGACTAACATCGATCCAAATAACGAGTTCAACTCGATTAGTAAGCAAACTCATTATAAGACGAGTTACTGGAATGTTCCCTTAATCCCGCCTAACGATGTTAAAGAATATCCAAGTTCCCTTTTCCAGCGAATCTACACCCTCCGGCCAAACCTCGTTAGCGCGACAATACAACCCCTCGCAAACTGGATTTCAATTAGACACAATTTGATATGACAGTTGAAAGATTGAGGAATTATCCTTTACAACCTTTTCCTTAGTGATGCTTATGGATGGACCCTTCTGTCTCCTGCCGTCACTTGTACTCACTCTCACCATCTCCGAAGTGAACTCAGCAACATCAGTCATACCGAGTGATGGAACCGTCAGAAGCTATTCTTTGGGGACCCTCGACACAATCAACAGCTCACTTCCGAGGGTGGATATGGTAGTGATCGCCATATAATCGTTCGTCATTCAATGTCCATCTTAGACAATCTCTAATAAAGTATTCCCAAAAGATTAAATACGATATAACTGAAGAGTACATTACGAGAAAAGAGAATAAAAATTTGGATTCCTTGTCTTAAAATATCATCCTAAAAGATAACCATTTACTCCATTTCATCTGTAATTATAATTGAAAAAAAAATTATTGTTAAGCAGTTTTTAAATCAGTAATAATTATACTGTCAACAATCAGAAACGAAAGAGTAGTAAGGTAGTAAGGCAATACTAAAGAAAAGTTAATTGTCTAATATATATACATAGATGTATCATTAGTAAACTCTATACTTTCGTCTATAGGAACTATAGGTAATTTTATTATAATTAACCAATGAGCAATAATTGAAACTTACTAATTACTTAACTACCACTTGTTTGTGATCATAAGATTTTATAAAATTTTAGGAGATTATAATTAAGTTTTTGGTATTATTAAAGAACAAATTTGAAATATATTGAAAGAATTAGAATTCAAATATTAAGTGATATTCGGAAGGAATATAAGGAACTATATTTCCTTAATTCCTACTAAGAAAGTTTATGTTAAACAGAGTTTTGTTAGGGGTACCGGACTCCAGGAAGCATCAAAAGTTTATTTTTTAATGCAAGACCATCATTGTGGACAATCGATGTATGAGGAAATGACAATATAAAGCTATCGGTGTTATCACTAAATTATGAGCAATTTTAATAAATTAAAATTGAAAAGCAATGGAGAAGAATGAGGAATCTAATTAAAATGGCATAAATTAATGCATATATCAAAACGTTATTATAAATCTAATATTTTCCTAGCACCACACTGATTTAATATCCCTGGATATCGGAAACTATTATCTCATTGTTTTATTATCTTCATCCTATAATTTTTAAGCAAACTTAAAGTATAATATTTAAACATTGAGATAATCCGCCATTTCCCCCTCATTTGAAGCACAGTAAAACCTAATTTATCCGAAACAGATTTTAAGACATTTTTATTTTATTAAAGTTTCGAATAGATAATGAATTTTAAAACTGATACGAAGAATGTATTTACAATTTCATCAATTTTTTTCAATTTCGATATTATCATATTGACATACTCAGAATGAGTAATAAGCGAAGAAGGCTGTGAGTTGAATCAATGTTTAATCCAGAAATTCGAATGTTATTTAAAAAAAAGTAAAACAATTAAAAATTATTATTATTAAAAAATAATTAAATTTAATAAATTAAATTAAAATATTATTAAAAATTATTTTAAAAAATAAAGAATCCAAGAAAATAATAGAAAATGAAAAAACAATACTAAAAAACAAAAATAAAAGCAAAACAACAACTGATTACACAATTTTTTAATGAGTATGTAATGACCAATGGAAACAGTAATCATGATCAAAACTCGATTAACCTAAGTAAAACGAGGAGTGGTGACAATGGGAATAATACAATTTCAAATAAAAAGAATTGTGGATATCAATATAAGCAATATTATAAAATGCCATTCATCCCGGGATTAACAGATAGTATAAAAAATACTCTAAAAGAATATGACCTGGAAGATATAAAATTTGGATTATATAATAGTAACAAAATTAATAAGTATTTAAGTAATATAAAAGATATGATAGAGAATTATGAAAAACAAAATGTTATTTACAAAATTGATTGCATGGATTGTGAAAAAAAATATACATTGGTGAAACTTCAAAAAAAACTAAAGACCAGGTTAAAGCAACATATATCACATTGTAAAAATTAAAAATGGACAGGTATGAGCTGACATATATAAAATGTATAACAGTGTATTTTAGCATATGACATTGATATATTTATTGTAATATTTATTAAAAGACCACCAATCATACGATTGAGAAATTATTTATGTAAGTTATATTTAATTCATTTTATCTAAATTATTAAACTAGTGATTGGATCATTAAATGTTAATATATATAAAAATTAATGTACAGGTTTTGAGGATGGGGAAACACCCCCGAAACGTCAACATGTTATGCTGTAAATAAATATTTATGGTGAAAAAGGAAGATACTTTTGCTAATTTATTATCAATTATTTGAAATGGAACGATGTGAAAAGTATTTTTTTTTTTTACAATTGTTGGTTTAAAAATTTTTTTTTTATCAACCTAAATTTAAATTGGCGGACTTTTTTAAATAACATTCGAATTTCTGGATTAACCATTGTCTGGATAGCGTTGGACCCTATTTGTCTGAATATAGAGTCTAAAAAGAAAGAAACTAGTTATTAGCTTCAGTTACTGCCTTAGGCTGGTATTTTTTATTTATAACTAATATATTACATTATATTTTATAACTACTACGAAGCGGTGTAGCTCAATGGTAAGGCATGAGCTGCTGTGTATAAGGATCTGCGTTCGAATCTGACTTGGCAGTTATCTCTATTATTTTGCCAACAAACATCTCTGAGGCCGATAGAAACCTTTATTAGGTGGGTATCTGTGATTGAAAAATTAGTGGAAGGAACTTCGCTTTTGAACATGATAACGGCCAAATCACCTCGTTGCACGACCACTGACCAAGCTACTGACTGGACTTCCCGGCACAAAAATCAACTCATTACCTTTCATGAGTTGAAATGGTAGAGGTTTTTGTATAACTCATACTAATTATGAAAAAAAATATAACTCTTCTCTCAACGTTATATTCCGAAAAACCTTTTAAACTTACTTAACCCTAAATCTAATCCTGAAGCTATATAGATTTCCTTAGCTAGTTAGCCTTACGACCCCTTTTTGTAGGAAATGGCCCAATGAACATCCCTTCCAAACAGGCTAGAATATATATAACACCTCACAAGTTTTATCCCCGCTTTCAACAAGCCCCCTGGGCCTTCGGACTGATAGGGGACTCCCCTTTAATTACCACCAAGCCGATAAGGGAATAATTGGGGAGCTACAGCTGCTGCTCCTAACTGGTCACAGGGGAGCCTGCCCTCCAGTTTGAGGAAAAACTGATAACTGCCCTCTCTTCTCCCCCTCAGCCCTTCTCCCTCTTGATGGCCCTTTATCACTCTCGACGGGTTCTCCACTGGTCCTCCAACCGATATGATTAGAGCTCTAGAGGCAGAAAACGAGCCCTCATCGATACTCCTTGAGAGGCGGATCGAACACTGATGAGAGTAACCGCCGCAAAGTGGGGTGAACAAATAGTTTCCATGGACCTTCTCAGTAAATATATTGGACAACCCCATCATTGTTAGGTCATGTTTTAAACTATTCAGAGCTGATTCAAAAACTCCATTCGTATTAAGAGAATATGTACATATATTTTGTATTATGCTATGTTTCTATAAATATATCGGGTTAGTTTTCTTGATCTTTAATATAAAATATTATAATAGGTTTCCTGAAGTTCAGTCATAATAAACAACTACGAATTATGGCGACGCACAGTGGGAAAATTTTGTCATTTAGCGGCCAAAGATCTATAAATCCTGACTAAATGACGATAATCGAATAATTCTTTTTTCATTAAGGAGCATGGGATTCCCTTTATCAGTGAGCATAATAAAAATAAAAATAGCATCACTCAAAGTATTTCAAATTAATTTTTATATGGATTATTTTATATTTATTATATACATTTTTATTATGCACTTAAATTTAAATAAAATAGTTTATTAGGTACAGGGTTATACATGGAGAATGAAATGAGTAAGTATTATTATCTATTGAGCTTTCCGCTTATATACACGTCTTTTTCAGGCACTTGCTCCATTTGAAAGATTTAAAAATAATTATTGTCTAAATAAGAAAAAATCCAAAAAGTTAAATTAAAAATACCCTATTTTTAGGAATTTTAACGGAAAAAAATATTGTCAGATAATTAAACGATAAGTATGTTTTATGATTTAGTCCAATTCGAGGCCGAATATATATTGAAAGTTCAAATATAGGGATTTAAATCTTAAAATCGATATATCGCCGATCGATTGCATTTGATCGATCAAATTCTATTATGGTATTTTAGCACCCTTCACCTTTAGCACTATGAAAAAGATCAGAACCAACTATTACCAATAAAAGAAATTATATCAATTTAAATAATTTCTTTTCATAAATTACGTAGTAAACGTGGATGAAATTAAATCGCATTTTTATATAATAATTTTACAGCCATTCTTCTTTTTTATAAAATATTTTTAGTGCAATAATATTATAAGTAAAGCTCAATTTATAAAGAGACTTCTCTAGGCTAAGCTATCCTCTGAGGGTACTTTTGAATAAATGATTAACTTATTGTGTATTCTTAATTAAAGGGGAACCTGACGGTTAAGCGGGATCTTGGTCATTCTTCCACGACCGCTGACATACAATGAGCACTCAAATACAAATTCCTTCCAGTGGTAAGGGTTTTCTATTTTTTTAATATCAATACGGAGTAAACAAAATGAAAATGAATCGGAAGTTTGAAAAAATGAAGAATTCAGATATTTTTGGACTAAGATAACTGGTAAAACCAAATTGGAATGGGGTTGATTTATTTATTCTACGTTGCCGCCTAGATCGAAGGATATCTGAATCGATTCGCTGCCGCCTGAATCGAAGGATCGAAGAACGGCTGAAGGTTCTTGAAGATAAATTATTGCGTAGAATATTTGGACCGAAAAGGGACGTATTAACTGGAAAGCTTAGACGTTTATAAAACGCCTAACTCAGTAAACTGTATCCGGTAAATATTATAGAACGGTGATTGCAGCGCGGCAAATAAAATTGCTAACATAGTAATGGAAAAATTCAAGAAGATTAAGCTCTATGGCGCCTTAGGGACGTCCGAGGGGAAAGCCGAGTCCGTTTGGGAAATATTGCGTTAAGCCATATCTATCGAATTTAGGTTTGAAGGGTGGTCAGAGATCGATTGGTGTTATCGACATTGAGCTCACGGTTTCGTTAAGCCTTAATAAACATCACGTGTATATCGCTAAAAAGCAGGTATCAGATGTAAGTAATACGAAATGAAGTTAAAAACGATTAAAAGCTGATGCTTAAAGTACATAACGTGGCTTTCGGATGAAATAGCTCATACCAAAAGGGGCTCCTTGAGAGGAAAATGAGGCCGTTACTAGTTTTTCGTCAAGCGCCAATCCACCCCTCGAGTGCTCTTTCTTCAACAACTCACGTCCACTTTCACCCTCCCAATCCGATACCCAGGCTTTTAATTCATTATCCACTCTTTTCTTTTCCAGAAAAATTCCACCGATTAAATTCATCCTGAATGATTAAGGAAAAAGGACGGCTAATTACTGTTCACTGTCATCCGACGACGATCTTGTTCAGCAGAAATGCAATACAATACAAACTATTTAATATTCACATTGAGTATCACATATCTCCTCATACTTAGTTATTCCTAATTCTTATCTAGCTAAGCCTTAACCTTAATGAGCTTGTTTACTTTAAATCGCTATTTTGATGGTATACACTACTATATTAGTTGCCATACTCATATTTCTTAACATATTAATAATGCAGGATATCCTTAGCAAGAATATTGTTATAGATATTCTTCTTACAATTCCTGCTTATAAAATTAATATTATCGCGTTACCTATTGTTTACAGCAAGGCTTTGAATAGATCAAAGTATGTGAAAAAACTATAGTAGAATTAAAAATGGGGCATTAAGAATCCAGACATGATTACCATAATTGAATCAGTTTTCTGAAAAAAAAAAAAAAAAAAACGAGATGCCCTATGTCAATCGAAATGTCGATTTCCGTTTGTTTTGTTTTTTCTTACTCTCCATATTCACTGGATGTATTTTATTACAAGCATTTCTTTTTTCAGAGTTTGACCATGTAATAGGTTTCACAACTGCCAAGCTTTCACCCATCGTGCTGCGGGCTTTTCAGTGCCAATAAAATTCTTCTGTTGGCCCGTAAGAAGCCCACAGCACGATGGGTGAAAGCTTGACAGTTGTAAAACCTGTTACATGGTCAAACTCTGAAGAAGAAATGCATATAATGGGTTCGGACCATTGAAGCCTAAAACAACATGAATGTATATTTTTATCAAAAATATATAAAAAATAATAAGATGAATAAAAACAAAAATGCTTTAATTCCTAAACATATAACTAAGAGAATTATATTTCTTATTCTAAGTTCTAATAAGGTATACCTACGTGTAAAGTTAAGCGTGGGTCTCTTAGTGCCTAATGAATTATTTTTTTTGTTCAGCACTAGATATGGTTGAATTTGTGGACATGCCGAGTTTCTCAAACTATTACATTATATACGCTGAAATAAAAAATATATATATATTTTCGATGAAGTGGTAAAGTCTTCGACCCTAAACTTATTCGAATTCTTAAAGGCAGTTCACTACTCCAATAGAATATAAAAAAGAAAAATTGAAGCCAATGACCCTAATTGGTAAACAATAAATAAATAAATAATAAAAATAAATATAATAATTACTTATAATAAAGTTACTGCTAATGACCAACCGTTTTAAAATCTAACATAAAATATTTTTTTTTTTTTTTTTTTTTTTTTTTTTTATTTATTGAAATTTACAACTGTATTTAAGGAAATACGTTTAGTAAATGTGATAATACTTAGAAAAAATATGTCATGAACAAACGTGAAGAGAAGCTACCCATTGGTAGCTCTCAACTGATACACTTAACATAGAAGGTCCCGAGGCCATCTTCTTTTCAGACGCCTAGGATTGCCTGGAATAGAGGAGGAAGTGAGGCTGGAAACAAGAGGGTTAGGGTGGGTCGGGAGTTTATTATGAAAGGATTGGTATCTGGATCGGGCCAAATCGGCAATATATGGAACATTAAGGTCTTTATGGATGAGTTTATTTGTGACGTAATAAGGAGCGTTAAGGATTTTACGAAGGATTTTGGATTGCAAGGATTGGATTCGAGAGGAGTTTGATGGTTTAGTGGAGCCCCAAAGCTCGATGCCATAAGTCCAAATAGGTCTTATTATTGTCATGTAAATTAGCCTTTTATGGTTAATTGGTAGTTTCGAGCGTTTATCAAGTAAGTGTTGAAGTAGTCGGAAGCGACGAGCAGTTTCTTGCCGTTTCAGTCTTGTATGGGGATTCCAAGTAAGGCGTTTGTCCAAGTGAAGTCCTAAGTAACGGATCTGTTCGACTGGGATAATTGGAGTGTTATTAGAGGATAATGTAGGACAGGAGGTCGTAGGTTTTCGACGGAGAGTAAAGGTAATTTGATGGGATTTGTTGGGGTTGATTTTGATTCTCCATTTTTCACACCATTCTTCGAGGATTGTGATGTGGGATTGAAGAGTTTGGGATGCAAGGTCTGGGTCAATATTAACTGCTAGCACAGCTGTATCATCGGCGTAGGTGGTGATAACAGTGTTGGGATGGGTAGGAATGTCAGCTGTATAAACTGTGTATAGGATGGGAGCTAGGATGCTACCTTGGGGAACACCAGCAGACTAGGAAAAGAGGGATGAAAAGGCATTATTATGAATTACTTTGAATAGTCTGAGAGGTAGGAACGGATAATGAGAAAGTAGGTTGGAGGAAGGAAATTTCGGAGTTTGTACAGCAATCCCGGGTGCCAGACTCGATTAAATGCTTGTTCAACATTGAGAAAGACTCCAGTACAGTACATTCTGCGCTCCAATGCAGACGAGACAACGTCAACCACACGATGGCAATGCGGGATCGTGGAGTGGAATGTTCGGAATCCAAACTGGTGATCTGGGATTATGTGATTTGAGTCCAGGGTGGGGTAGAGACGTTTGAGAATGAGTTTTTCAAGGATTTTGCCCATGATGGTGCTATGTATTGTGGATGCTGCCGTGATAAGAAAAGTAAATTGAATTAATAATTTAATATCAGAATATGTAAAGTACTGTATATGCTCAACCCGGTGGTCAGTTTTACCTGAAGGCGGCTAGGTCTTGGAAATACCCCTTGTAAGTTATTGGGGCCATAAACCTTCTGTTAGAAATTCAAAATAAGCAAAGCTTAGGACCGGCAATGCTGCCGACAAACACCCGGGGAAATACCTAAGAAGATTGTTAGAGAAACTTGTAGCCATAAACCCTGGTTTTGCCCCGGCAAAGAGGCCGCTGGGAAACACGTTTAATATAGAAAGGAAGGGAAATTTTAGGCAGCCAGCCAATCAGACGAAGTCTGGAACCAACCAGCCAGCCAATCAGAAGAAGTCTGAAGAGAGTGGGGGAAAGAGGACTTATACGGTGAAGAAGGAGGCTCGAGGAGTCAGTCGGAGGGAGAAGTGAGAGAGGAGTCGAGTGGAGAGTGAATTCGGAGGTGGACAAAGGTCGGGGGAGTGTGCCAAGAGGGCGAGAGTGGAACGAGAAGGGCAGAGGACCAGATAGGCAGGAGCGGAGAGACCGAGATGGGATGCTGTGCTGAGTCAGAGATGGCAGAGATTGATCCAGCAGACAGGCCAGAGACAACACCAGAGAGTGCCCACCAGATAAGGTTAATACAACATATACAGTACTAGTTGTAATATTGTGTGGTCAGTATTTATTTAAATAATGTTAAATTTCCAGTCAGCATCCATTAATTAATTAATTAGTGTCAGTAAAATATCTTCATATGATATATTAAAGGGGGTATTAATGATTTATATTATTGGTCAGTAAAATTAAAGATATAGTTCAATTTAGATTTGTTTATTTATTATCATTTACCCTATGCCACAGGTTTATTAAAATAATATAGAATTGGTAAACACGTCACCTTTGGAAAAGTATCCAATTTACATTAAGGCGAATTAAGTACATTAATTACAATATTAATTACATATATGCCGTTTCTGGTAACCCCCACCCGCCTTAGAAAAGCGGGAGACCAGAAACGTAGCAAATAAAATGGCATCCCTTGTGGGGACGTACTTACCAATTTGTTTATATTATTAGTTGACATTTCTTGTTAAATTATACGAAGTGGCATAAGGGAGAAAGTATGTAAGGTTTGATAATTCCTTTAATTTAACTACAAATTCTCTAGGATTTCTCTTTAAACATTTGCTCCGTTTTCTCGTGTTCTCTTGCCTTAGTGTTAACTTAGAGATGTGTGTGAAGGAGGCTGTCCTTATACTTCTTGTTATACGGTCTTATAATAAGTGGCTTGTTTTTTGTGTTATATTTAATCAGTGCTTGCGTTTAACCCTACCGCGGAGGTTTCAATAGATATTAAAGGGATAATATACGCGCACGACATTTTGATATGGCTTTGAGGGTAGAAAACGAGAAACTACCACAGCCGAATACGGGGTTGGCTGAAAGAATAGCGAACCCACATCCAGAAGCAACTCAGCCACAGACCAGGGAGAAAACAGAAGAAAATGGCCTCAGCCCAGAAGAAATGTTATGGCAGCTAATAAAAGAGATGCAGAAAAATCAAGAAGATAGGCATAAAGAGCTAAAGGGAATAATAGAAGAGCATAATAAACACCTACAAGAAATAAATGAAGCTTTTCACACAACGAATCTGAAGTTGGAAGCATCTGCAAAACGTTTCACTAAACCTGATGAGGATCAGAAACTAAACAGAAAGGAACAGAAACCACCCCTAGCTGAAAGTGAGGATATGAATGAGGGTGCAGAAGATGATGCCCATGTCCATAAAACAGTGGAAAATTATATTATTGAACCCCATGCTACCAATTGTATGGAAACTGGACCGAACGAGATTACTGCTCTGGAGAATGTAGAAATTATAAGTGACGAAATTCCGAGGGAAGGAACGGTTTCTAATGCTCAATCATTAAGTGGTGACATTGAGACAGATTCCGACGGGCAAGATAAGGTTCTCTTTAAAGTTGAAGATGAAACGAAGAATCTTCAAGAAGAAACCATTCAAGAGAATTTACCAATTCCTCAAGCTCAGGTAGAAACTCTTGAATCTTGCCAAGTACGTGAGGAAGTTGATATGACCCATGAAAAGGTTGAAGATGAAGAGAAGGACCAACCTATGGCGATAGAAAATGAAGATGTATTAAGCCTCCTAGAATTTATAAAATTAATAAACCCTGATAAGCCACCTCCAGGTGATCACTTAAACTCATTAGGTATATTTATGGCGAAATCCCCGTTAAAATACCAAAATGGTCATAACAGTTTCGAAACAAATATTTATTTTAGGGATTCGCGAACTGAGCCTATCACCTTCCTATTTCTACATTATGACTTTTATATGAATTATTTGGTCTTAAACCATGTAAAGAAGAAGCGCATACGGTTTTATAATAAGACACGGTAGTCTTTATCCCAGTCCAGGGGATAAAAAGGGTTTCCATCTAGCGTCCCTTCCGTTGACGAGCTAAAGGGTCCTGGCGAACCGTCGTCAGGTAAACCCGTTCTGGATCAATGTAAATAATCTTTGTACATATAATTGTAAATATTTTTTGTAAATAGATGATACTATTTTAAGCTTAGGTATTTGTAGGTTTAGGTTCTTACTTCATACAGTTCAATTAAGTGGATCTCAGACTAAATTCACTAGATTCAAAATAAAATAATAAAAATTGAAATTTATTTTACCAATCGAGATTTGATTAATTAATGCAAAATGCAATATACGACAAAGTACATATCAATGAGAAAATTAAAATGTTTGTTTGAAACTTTTTATTATCGAAAAACCGGTAATAATTATTAATCTTAAATTGCCTTAATCGTCTAGTCGCTATGAGCAACCCCTAATAATAATATTTAATTAACGTGGATCAATTTTGTATTTTTGTATATCCTAATTGGATTATTGTACTTTTTTACTTTGGAGTAGACAGAGGTCCTCCATCACCCCTGAAGTCGGGTTATTGTTTTGTGTCTAGTAGGGAAAAACCCTTAATGTGGAGCAGCCGTAGCGCCTCCAGGTATCCCTAAGATTATTTTTGAGATGATACTGAAATCTTCAAGTACGCCCAGAATACTGAGGCAACCTTTTTTATTGATCCATTGGTAAAAACTTTTATTATTATATAATTGATGGGGCTCATGGTGTAATTGATCCGAACATCCGGATAGAAAATTAAAAATCTATTATAGTAATTTGAGAACTGAGATTCATTTGATAGAATGTGTAAACACTAAATCCTTGATTGTGACAGAAGAAAATCCAAGATGGTACTAGGACAACCGATTTTTGTAAAAGTAAGTGCTATTAAGAAAGGAAATATAAATACCGAATTAGACTTTATAATAATTAACCCTGAAAATAATTGAAATCAAACAATTATTTAAAATATAAAGATTCCTAACAAAAATGATTTTTAAAACTAGAGTGGGAAAGAATCCCAAATAGTAGAATCTTCTTTAATTTTGAAAAATGCTTGCCACACAATAACATGTTACTGTATAAACATTATGCTACTTGTTTTTGTTGTTTGTGAATTAAGAAGTTTTTCAGGATGTGAAATAAAGACAGAAGAACTCTGATCGCTATGTAAGTTATCTAGTAATTGTTTATGAAAAATTTATATAAAAAAAAAAGAAAATATCGAAAAGCTACTGATTTGTAACTATTGTAAAATGAGGGGGTAATTACATGTAAGATCACAAGTATTGTTATAATTTAGTTTGAATGATGAGCCAAAATGTTTTTAAATATAATAAAGAAAACGTATATTGAGAATTGTTTATATTTTAATTTTTTTTATGCAAATTGTAGCAATTGTAAATTTATTATCGTAGCTTGTTTTACAGAAGGATATTGTTCATTTTTGTGATTATTTTACACGTTGTATTTTAAGTAATGTTTTGTATGTTGTATGTTCATTTTATACCATATTGTTTTATTAGATGCTGAACAATTAATTTTGTAGATAGGATTTTACCTTACGGCTCTAAACCGATTATTAAAAATATTTTTAAAAGTATGTTAAAAGAAAAATCAATAAACATACGTTTATTGATTTTTCTTTCCCTTGACACTAGGAGAATGCTATGTATTGTGGATGCTGCCGTGATAAGAAAAGTAAATTGAATTAATAATTTAATATCAGAATATGTAAAGTACTGTATATGCTCAACCCGGTGGTCAGTTTTACCTGAAGGCGGCTAGGTCTTGGAAATACCCCTTGTAAGTTATTGGGGCCATAAACCTTCTGTTAGAAATTCAAAATAAGCAAAGCTTAGGACCGGCAATGCTGCCGACAAACACCCGGGGAAATACCTAAGAAGATTGTTAGAGAAACTTGTAGCCATAAACCCTGGTTTTGCCCCGGCAAAGAGGCCGCTGGGAAACACGTTTAATATAGAAAGGAAGGGAAATTTTAGGCAGCCAGCCAATCAGACGAAGTCTGGAACCAACCAGCCAGCCAATCAGAAGAAGTCTGAAGAGAGTGGGGGAAAGAGGACTTATACGGTGAAGAAGGAGGCTCGAGGAGTCAGTCGGAGGGAGAAGTGAGAGAGGAGTCGAGTGGAGAGTGAATTCGGAGGTGGACAAAGGTCGGGGGAGTGTGCCAAGAGGGCGAGAGTGGAACGAGAAGGGCAGAGGACCAGATAGGCAGGAGCGGAGAGACCGAGATGGGATGCTGTGCTGAGTCAGAGATGGCAGAGATTGATCCAGCAGACAGGCCAGAGACAACACCAGAGAGTGCCCACCAGATAAGGTTAATACAACATATACAGTACTAGTTGTAATATTGTGTGGTCAGTATTTATTTAAATAATGTTAAATTTCCAGTCAGCATCCATTAATTAATTAATTAGTGTCAGTAAAATATCTTCATATGATATATTAAAGGGGGTATTAATGATTTATATTATTGGTCAGTAAAATTAAAGATATAGTTCAATTTAGATTTGTTTATTTATTATCATTTACCCTATGCCACAGGTTTATTAAAATAATATAGAATTGGTAAACACGTCACCTTTGGAAAAGTATCCAATTTACATTAAGGCGAATTAAGTACATTAATTACAATATTAATTACATATATGCCGTTTCTGGTAACCCCCACCCGCCTTAGAAAAGCGGGAGACCAGAAACGTAGCAATGGGTAATAGAGAAATAGGACGGTAAGAGGATGGATGTTCCGGTGGCTTCTTGGGTTTGGGAATCATTTTAATAACGGCTAGTTTCCATGGATCTGGGAAATAGGTGGTTCGGAGAACAGCATTATATATGTACGTGAGAAATAAAATAGCTTTCCTGGGGAGAAGCTTTAGGATTTTAGAGGTAACGAGGTCGTGACCAGGAGCTTTGCGGGAAGGTAATTTCTTAATAATATAGGTTATTTCTGATGGATGAAATGCTTTATGTGGGAAGGTCATTTGGAGAGGAGTGTCCAATTCTGCTTCAATACATTCAAGGTGAGTAGGATTAAGGATATCAGGATGTGGACTAAAAGTTTTGAAGAGGTGCTGGCCGAAAATTTGGGATTTTTCTTCGTCGGATCTGGTCCAGGTTTGGGAATCAGTGAGGAGTGGATGATTGAAGTCTTTGAAATTTCGGAGCTTTTTTGTTGTGGTCCTATAAGGACTTGTCACCAGGATTAAGATTTTCAGTAAAGTTGATTAAATTTTGAATTTTTTGATTTCTGATTTTAATTTGTTGGTCAGTTTATTGTAGTATATTTTATCATTAGGGTATCTTGTCCTATGCCACTTCGATCTTGCTCTGCGTTTTTCTCTTAATAAGATACGAATTGGCTGTGGCAGGTTAGTATGTTTTGAGTTATTGATTTTATTGGGTGAGGTGTTATCGGTTATACTGTTTGATATTGAGGTTGTAAGTTTTTCTATGGCATTGTTTATATCTTGTTTTATCTTGAGCGGAATGTTCAAATCTAGTTTATTTTCCAAATCATCTCGAAAATTGTCCCAGTCAACACGTCCAGTAATCAATGAAGGAGGGGAAGGTTTAGGAACGAACTTTGAATGTAAATAAAGCAAAACTGGACTGTGATGAAAGGTCATTTAGGGATTTTATTATGGCTTGGGAGTGGGAAATCTGAGAGGAAATGAAGATATCAAGGATATCGGGACGCTTTTTGAGGGATGTGGGCCAATATGTAGGACTCATGGGTTAGAGGACGGAATAACTATTGCTAGATGTGACTTGAGTAAGGATGTTACCTCGTGAGTTGGATGTTCTACAACCCCATCGTTGGTGTTTAGCATTGTAGTCTCCTCCAGCAAGGAAGCGCGGTCCGAGGGATTTAAATAAGGAATCAAGAAGATTGTAGGTGAGAGGATTACCAGGAGGACAGTATACAGCTGAGAAAGTTAGGTGGAAAGGACGAGTTGGAATGGTTATTGAGGTTGATTGAATCGCGTAAGTTGGAGTGGAGGGAATAAAAGAATGGGGTATGGATTTATGGATAAGGATGCAGGAACCGGCGTGGGAAGTGTTGTCTGGGTTGTCTGATCTATAAGTAATGTAGTCCCGTAAAAATGTGACCGTTGTGTGAAGTGAGTTTCAGTTAAGAGGGCAATGTCAATTTGTTTATCATGCAAAAATAGGTCAAGTTCGTCTCGGTGGTTAGATAGTCCGTTGGTATTCCAAAGAACGACAGCTAGGGGCTTTGTGCTCATCGTGGGAAATTAAACGGAATTTCAGAAAGTAGTCTGGTTAGGAGAGTGATGAGGGGTTTGATGGTATTTTGGAGCTCTAACTAGCTGATAGAATTGATGTCGGTAGGATTTTGGGATAAATTACTAGGTTGCGGTGGAAGGTTTGGATTGCTAGATGGGGACTGGGCCCGTCGTTGGGTACGAGGAGGAGGATCTACTCTTTGATGTATATCTGGTGGAGGATTTGACTGGAGATTAGGTTGGGATGATTCAGGATGTGAATTTTCAGGTGGTAGTTTGACACGTAAGGGTAAATAGTATGGCGGGATTGACTTACGTGTAACTTGAAGCTGAGGATTGGAGGCCTTGGGCTTGGATTGGGAAGCCCTAGGCGCCTGATGATGTGACTGTAGTTTCTTGGAGGTGGTGGCGGCATTTGATTTCCGGAAGTCCTGTTGATTATGGTCCGTAGCTGCAGGAGTAGGAGGGGGTGTTGTTCGATGTGGTGAGAATGTTTTGGTAGTTCTGGAAAAGACTCAAGATTTTCTATTTCCGGAACCTGAGTGCTGCTATTCATTTCTTGACTTCTTAATATTGTGTTTTGGCTTCTCTGCTTATAGAGTTTTTTGTATACAATGCATCCTTTGTAGCTCGCCGGGTGGGCTTCCCCACAGAGGGCGCATTTGGGTGGTTCGCTTAGTGGCTTCTGGCAAGTATCTGATGCATGTGGGCCGGCACATTTAACGCACCTGGCTTGGTGGTGGCAATAGGTTTTAGTGTGCCCTAAGTTTTGACACTTGTTACATTGTACAATTAAAGGTTTTTGCTTTGGTTGTTCAAATCTAACAGTTGAATATACCAACCTGTTAACATTAAATATTTCGGAATTATTAATGGCGGGTTCCACGTAAGTAATTATTAAGTCCACAAAAAACAATGGTAGAGCATATTTATCTATTGGGTGTAGAACGGATGAAATATGCCTCACGTTATGCCCTATTTCCTCTAATCCACTCTTGATGATAGAGGTGGGGGTAGATGAGTGGAGACCTCTCAATACCACTCTGTAAGCCTTTTCCTCTCTTAACTGGTAACAGTGGAAATCATAATTTTTAGATGTTAAATGGCTTATCAGTTTTTTATAGGATTCCTTAGAGTTTGTATTTATTTTTATATCATTGACTCTAGCAAAACATCTGAAGTTTGTTTGTCCAATCAAGGCTGCTATTTCTTGACCAAACGACATGAAATTATCGATTTTCGAGACAAAAATGGGTGGTGGTTGGGGGTCTGAAATACCCTGAGATTCAGGAGTCTTACTTAATGGGTTAGTGTTGCCACTGGAATTATTATTAATTGTAGTAGTAGAATTATTATTGGTTGATGTAGTGGAATTATTATTGGCTGATGCAGTAGAATTGTTATTTGTTAAGGATTCTGCAGATTTTGATTGTGTAGCTGCAGTGGATTTACTGCGAGTTATTGTCTGGTAGTCATTTTTCTCACATGGCTTCGATTTAGCCGCTTTTTTTTTTTTTTTTTGTTAGGTGAATTGCCCGCCGATCCGGGGGCGGCATTATGATAACGTTTTTGAAGAGTTCGTCGTTTCAAATACTGCGAGTCGGTCTCGCTGATTTCTGAAAATGCGGTTTCTTCATCCGTTTCCTCAGAAGAGTTTAGCTCATCCAAATCCATGTTAGACATTGGAGAAGATAATTACGAAATAATGATGAATTAACCAAAAATGTCTATTTATAAATTAACTAATTGTTAAAAAAAAAAATACACACATACACTATATACAAAAATTCTTAAAACTAGACTATATACAATAATTAAATTAAACATTTCTGAACATTTAAATAAATAAAAAAAAAAAAATCTATAATGTCTTGGATTTGAACTAGTGACGGCTGAAGGCTGTCTATTAGTACACAAGCCACTGCCGTTGTATAAACTTAACTGCGATAAGACCCGCTAAGGGAATTACCGATGTAGTTAGTTATCTATAGGCTGTTACACGCAACTTAAAACTTGGTAATAGTTATAATAATCACTCACCTCACTAGATGTGATTAAGAAAATGTTTAATTGTTTATAAAGTCACTGTTTACAGAGTTTCACAGCAAAATTCGCACTAATAACCAGATAACAATGGAACAAATACAGAGCGATGAGAACATAAAACTGCAGTTGCCGCCATGACACTTGGTACTTTTTTAAAATATCTTAGAACACATAACGTGTATTGATAAAATATAGCATTGTCTGTAACAAATAATGCATTTTCGGGTCTGAAAACAGGAATTTAATTTGATCATGTGCTATATGGGTCATTCTCCCATTTCATTCAAATTTGATTGTCCTAATTTCAATGCGAAAAAATAACATTTTCCAACGATTTTTTTTCCACAAATTGTTAGAAGGTAGGCTGCTAATGGTGTTTACAAAAAATGCCTTCATAGAAACATATATATATTATTTCTTAAGGCCTTTTTTTTGTCGGTACGCCATACCTTCCTTAATAAATTATCAAATTTCATGAATAAGGCATCATTTTAAAGCTTTCCTTAACTGCTACGCCGGAAAAATATACAAATCACTCATTTCGCCTTCGATTGCGATTTATAAGCGCAAAACCGCGGTTTTTGCGAGAAAATAGTCGTAGAGGTTTTTAAATGTTGTCAATCTTTTCAGGTTTTCAAGGAGAACATTTTCGGTCATATACATTTTTTCGATTAATCCCTTCGATTGCGAGTTGTAAGCGAAATGCGTCTCTCGGATAGGACGTAAAATAGAGGACCCGAGCCTGTGCGACGTCCGGTACTCGTTAAAGATCCCTGTCCTAATTATACCTGGATATACAAAATTTAGGACTCCCACTATATCATCGTCCGGCCGTAGTTGCATAAAGGGGCGTTAAACAAACAAACAAAACAAATACGTGTCAACTAATTAAGTCTTTGTAATCTCTAAATATTATTTAAAAGTCCTCGAAACAAACCTGAAAATAAATTTCTCTTAATTATTTTAATAAGTTCAGGTTCTACTAAATTCAAACATCACCTTGTTCCTATTTCCCTCACTCAAAATCTATCTCCCTCATTCCACACGAATGAGGGAGATAGATGTGAGGGAGATAGGTTTTTGAGGTTATATTAAAGTAGACCATTCCATGTCAGTCTCTTATGAACAACATTTATGGATTATTGAAATCCCTTGTAAACCTACTAATTAACTGTAATATAACGTGAATCAAATTCACGTTTTAGGAAATATCAGTGGGTGAGGGAGATAGGAGATGAAACGACACTCGTTGTTTTAACCGATAAAAACACCCTCACAAGGAAATGAGAGCAGAACTTCTGTGAAAAAGTTGATCCTTGTTGAGACGGGAATCTGTTAAAATGTTGCCAACAATGAATTATAATGAAATAAAGGTTTCCAAAGTCTTGAGGCCCGATTTCAAAATAATGTGAGGGAGATAGGTTGTATCTATGGGACAGGTAGATAGTTCTATAATACGAAAATAGCAATATACCCTAAAACCAAATAATTAAGACCTTCTAAAAAGTATGGAAAAAAAACTAGGTTATAAATAAAAGAATATATACCTTTTTTCCGCCATCAAAGTCAGCAACTTGAGCTTTGGGACAGGTGAGGGAGATAGATATTGACATTTTAAGTTTAAATTTAGGCCTATAAACAAATTGTTACTGAGATATAAATTCTTGAACAACAAGCTGAGGTTTTCTATTAACCAGTGGATGCAATTGAATTATTAGCAATTTCACACAAATAATATAATCTCATTGGGACATAAATTTGTATGTATTGGGAGAATGACCCATATGCTTATAAGGTTTGATAATATTTACATTCATTTTATTAATCCTAATATGCGTATAAAATGACAATATATATAATACTATATATATATCTTAACGTGAAACAAAACAAAAAACATATGATCTAAAATAATACTAGAATTGTTGTTGGAACAAACTGTTCTGGTACATGTATGTGACTGTTCGAATACCTTCCACGCTTGTCGAGAACATTCTGGACCATTCTAATTCAGACAAAATGTAAAGAGCGATGGAGAGTTAGTCTTGCTCTTAAGATTGATTATATGAATTCGTTTGTATTAAAGTGTCGTAACAAGGCATTGTAAATTATTATTTTCTTCGAATAAAATTATTTGAACCCATGTGTTACAACTTTATAATTATATGTTTTTTTAAAAATATTTATTCCATAATTTTAGGATCTAATAAGGAAAAAAATATCCCAACAAATAAATTGCTATAAATATGAATTTAAAATAATAATGAACACACACGTTAAACAAAAAGCTGCTGTCTGCGCATCAATACTTTTTCAAACAAAAAAAAATCAAGTCAACTATAAATTAGATTTTTACAACCATCGCCACACAGAACATCGATATTAATCAAGATCGGTTTGAAAACATCGATGTCGCTACCCTATAACTTAGATTATAAAAGTGTACGTCGCACAGCTACACCCAACAGCTAGTAAGATCCATGACAGTATTGCATTATCACTGAGTAGCACACACTACATTATAATTACTTTTACTTTCACTTACCTATAAATGAAATACAAAGTAAAGAGAGGTATTGCGATCTTGAAAAATTTCGGTTTTAACGGAAATAATCGTTTTGGTGGTGCTTAAATGGTGTAGGAAAATTTTTGATCTATTAAATACCTTTGATTTTGTTCATGTGGAGAAATTAAATGTCTCTCATTATGCCCAGTAATAAGAAATGGCTATATATAAATAGGAAAGATTTTAATAAACATATACAAGAGAAATAAACAAAAGTGTTCCTGAAGATGATAATTTCAATTATCGTTAAATCAAGTGCAGTAATATATATGCAAAATATATCATTGGAAATCTGAGATTGTCAGAAAAAATAATATTTAGTTAACTAAGTCGTAGAATGTATTTATTTTTTTAATTTTAGTTCCATAATAGATTTCCGAATAAAAGAAAAGATGGTTATTGTTGTAACGATGATCGACAATCATCTTCGTCGGTTTCTGGAAAGGCATAAGATACTAAAATACGAAAGCTAAGTTCCAATCTATATTTACAAAAAAACGTAAAAAAAAAAACTATTGATGAAATTAGGATTTATTGCCCATAAATAAATAAATAAATAAAAATGAATCGAAAATTACTGAAGACTTTCAAGTTTTGCAATAATTATAATACCATACATATTATGAGGAATAACAAAAAAAAAAAAATGTCAATAAATGTAGGTAAAGCTATTTTTTTTGTGAATTTTCTAAATTGCGTTTACACCATTATCAAATCACGTCGGTTTGTACTCCAATTAAGTTGGTAAGTGCAGTGTGTTGCGCGCATCGCACCAGCTTTTTATTTTTTTTATAATAAAAAATTATTTTTTCATTTATTCATTTCATATGTATTGACTTATGTTTTGATTATAACATAACAGTCATATTTGGCGTATATAAATGGCAACTGAAAGGAACTAATTTGTCAATCAGCAAACATGAACGAGTTGAACATTCTACTGTTTAATTTGTTACCAATTACCTTCGATGGCAATTTTAAGAATAAACGGTTTTCCTGATGCGATAAGATAGAGGCGCTGAAACACAGGTACATGAAAAAAACGAGAAAGCGAGTGCTAGTTTAATATCCAAATTACTAAATTAGGATTTTTTTCATCTATGAAATGATAGAAGTATTAAATACTTATCTATTTAACAAATTAAAGATTTTCTATTGAAATAAGTATATTTTATGTTTTAAGACTTGAAACTAAATCCTCCTATTACCTAATTTCCCTATGCATATTAGTTTTAAAAAATACAAAAAAAAAAAAAAACATTACTATCCTTTATTTTTGTTTTTTAAATCCTGAAAAGCTTAATCGAACTTGCATAAATACCGGGAGGATTAGAGGTGAGCCTGTGAAAATGGAATGCAGGGTTTAGAACGCCCATTCCTCACAGGAAATCCCCTATAACTTGAATATTTTCCTCCTATTTATAGGGTACTTTTAAAAAAATTATTTTTTCCCTCTAAAACCCGCAAAATAGGCCTACCTTAGCTTTCTTACAGAATCCTTTAATGAGGGTTATACATAGAAAATGAAATATTATTATAGTATTATTATTATTAAATATTATATATAGTATTATTATCTATTGAGCTTTCTGCTTATGACATGTCTTTTTCAGGCACTTGCTCCATTTGAAAGATGTTTAAATAATTATTGCCTGATGAAGAAAAAACCCAACACATTAAATTAAAAATACCCTATTTTTTAAGAATTTTTACGGAAAAAAATACTGTCATATAATTCACCGAGAAGTATGTTTTATGATTTAGTCCAATTCGAGGCCGAATATATATTGAAAGTTCAAATATAGGGATTTAAATCTTAAAATCGATATATCGCCGGTCGATTGCATTTGATCGATCAAATTGTATTATGGTATTTTAGCACCCTTCACCCTTTAGCACTATGAAAAAGATCAGAACCAACTATTACCAATAAAAGAAATTATATCAATTTAAATAATTTCTTTTCATAAATTACGTAGTAAACGTGGATGAAATTAAAACGCATTTTTATACAATAATTTTACAGCCATTCTTCTTTTTTATAAAATATTTTTAGTGCAATAATATTATAAGTAAAGCTCAATAGAAAAAAAAATATAATAGAAGAAAGATCAGCATAGATTTTGAGCGATGATATTGTTGTCTTTTTTATTCTTACTGATAAAGGGAATACCATGTTTTTTAATGAAAAAATAATTATTCGATTATCGTCATTAGGTCAGGAGTTATAGATTTTTGGCCACTAAATGACAAAATTTTCCCACCGTGCAACGTTTGGGGCGGACGTTAAGTGGTGGTCCCTTTGTGCGATGTCAGACTATCGTAAATCCTAATTATGCTTGGATAGCCAAATTTCAGCTTAATTTTCCTCCCATGATGGTATCGTCCGATTAGCCATAGTAGCATTAATTCACGATTGATAAACAAACGTTTAATAAAACTAATATATCTTTGATATGTGATTAAAATTAATAAAAAAAAAAACAAAACAAAAAAAAAACTGTTACTTTTGTAATTATGAATCTAAATCCAAGAATTTCTTTGGAATTCTTTCCGTATCTTTTGCATTATGCGCATGTAACGTTTTCTTTCTATTTAATTTATTTCTAACATTTTCGGCGAGATATCCTTATGCTTTGGATCTTAGAGAGTAGGAAATTTATGGCTCATACACTTATAAAACATTATTTAAAAGAATAATAGATGGAAATCTAATTGTTAAAGTATTTAAAATTTCTTTAAGAAACTATTATTACCAATAGTTTCTTCCAACAAAGCATGTTCTTTCGAAGATTCACTATCACCGCCGCCACCTCGTTTCTTTTCCTTCAATAATTTACTTAAATTTTCAAACAAATCGATTTAAATGTATGCTCAAAGTGTAAAGGCACAGACGGTGGCGGCCATTATATGTGCAAACACGGTAGTAGTATGTACTTACAGATGACCACAAAGTCATAGCAGCAGCTGTTCATTTATGCTTGAATACTTGTTAGTAGTAGGGAATACTGTACATAAATTTACTTTATTACCCGACTTTAAAGTAAAATATTGAAACAAAAACTTACTTTAATCAATAGTAGCAAAGGTAGCCATATTATTTCTTTGCAATTGAAATAAAAATATTGTTATGTAAGTAAACATTTGTAAGTAAAAACATGGGTAAGATTAGTGTTCTATAGAAGATTCAAGTATTATGAGACTTTATAATGGACTGAAGTCTATACACATTATTGTATCTATCGTCACTGCAAGTTGTCAATTTCAACGTGTCAGATTAAAATTTACTGCGTAGATATGGAAGTCTGACTTAAGGAAGTAAGAATGCCTTCAAAGAGATGGGATTCACTTTAACAAAAAAAAAAAAAAAGTTCTGCATAAATATGATACTGATATTTGAAGATGGCACATCATTATATTTTTTGATTGTCAGAGACCTATGTTTATCCGCGAGATACTGTTTTTTCCTATTATTTTTGAGAAAAATTGATCAAGGTGTGGATAGTAAATTTGTTCTTTTATCATTGTAGCTAATAAGAAAGTAAGTAGTTATTATTTTATTTTATTTTTTTTTTTTCTTGTTCAATGAAACTTCCCCAAAATATCGATTGCAAGTACCAAATTTAAAAAATGTTTCTACTTTACTGGAAGTTTCTTTTATATAAAAATGATAATCAGCATTAATACTTCTACACAACGTTAAAATCTAGTATCTTAATAGGATATTTTTGCTTTTTTTGAACTGTTTTGTGAAAATAGAGCACCGGGATTCATTTTTTTCCTAATATTAATTTAGTAGCGTTTTCTCACTAAAACTATGGAAATGAGGGTGGTGAAAATCGATATTATAATTTTCTATCAGTTCCTGTAATGGTATTGTACCTATATGTGCATAACATGACGTAAAAAAAAAAAGTTTCCTTATTTAGCTGAAAAGAACTTAAGATGGATTTAGTTGCGAGGGCTAACTGACACTAAAGGGAAGCGAGCCGCCACAATACCTACTCAAGCATCAGTTAAGTCGAGACTTATGTTCTCTTAAGTTGTACTCCGTTCCATCCCCTCCAACTATTTTGAAGATTAACGGCTCCCATCCTATTTCGGAGCTCGTACAAATCGCTTTATAGCGACCCATTCCTTAAATGTTTCTACTCTGGATGGTGCTTTTTCCCGACTGTAATTCGTTATACGACCCACCATAGTGGAACTACCAAGATGGTGATATCAGAACCGCCAACTCGGACCAGATTGATAACCTAAAAACAAAACTGACTACTACTATATAGCAAACCAAGTTTGCTATCAGTCAACTTAATTATTATCATATTATTAATTATTGTCAACAGGATGGTAAATAATGTCTTCTGGCAACTTTTGAGGCAATAATTTCTCTAGCGGATATGTTATCTTAGTTAAAATAAGTTTTTTTCGAGCTTTATCATCTTTTATAATAAAACTTTTTATGTTAAACAGTATGGACATCCACCGGAGATCTTGGTTGTAGTGACGATGCTTGAATTCATTCCGTACAGCCACGATTCGTAGTAAAGCTGCAAATTTTATTGGGTTCGAAAAGTTTAAAAATAAATAGAACACCTACTTCAAATTCACTAATAATTTACTGTATGATCATTAAAATACAAGGATGGGTGGGTGTCTTTTTTCCTACTCATAAATTTTTAATATTTTATAAAATATTTTGCAATAGAAAAATATTCACGGCACCCAATAAGAAAGCAGGACTCACAGTTAAGCAAGGACTTTAAGCTCATCACTTCGGATATCAAAAAATCTATTTTTTTTTCGTGAATTACCATATTCATAAACAATATAACAGTGTGTGTAATATTTGACTTTTCTTTCCTTATCTTTTTTAAACGTTATATTTTGAAAATATATGAAACCAATAATTAATTAATTTTTTAAAGATAATTATTTTTTTGATCCTATTGTTTGCCGTTTAATTTACCTTAGAATTTACATTTCATAATAGCGAACTTATATTAATCACAAGAATAATTTGTATTCGTCAAATAATTAAGAAAAAGGGATTTTTACAAGATAACAGAGAAAAGAGACTAGATTCCCCTAATAGCGGACATTTTTTTAAGTATCCTAATTAAAATTTTAGCTGGAAGTCCCAAAACATGAAATAATTTATACGTTTTAGCTCGTTAAAGTTTAATCCTCAAATTTTAAGAGAATACTTGTCAAAAACTCGCGAATCTTGATTAAAATTCTTTTATCGGGGCAATATCTGAATAATGTTGCACTTAAAAACCAAGCAATGAAAAGGCAGTTGGGTCGATTTGAGTGGTGTTCAAAAGGCCCGTCAATTAGAGCTTGAATGTTAGTGGCCAAGTTTCCAGCTCCGATTGCAAACTCTCACTAGCGCCCCTTTTATAAAATCGTTAATTCTTTAAAATCATAACCCGCCCGTTGAAAAGTTTTGTCAGAGTTTAGGCAACAAATGATAATTAAGTTGATTCCTAATAACCGGAGCCCTCTCTTCAATCTCTGTCAGTTTTACAGAACTTTTAAATATCCTTGATCTATTCTTAATACCGAAGTTTTCCGAGAGAACATAAATCAAGGAACGGGTGTCCGAGGAAGCTCTAATATGAAAAGCATAAAAAACTTCTTCAGTGAATTACTTTTCCGTGGGGATTCTTTTTATGATAAGATATTTGTTATTAAATATCATAAAGCAACTTTTCCAACAGTAATATTTTAGCTTAATTTTATATGATTAAAATAACTTTTTAATATTGCTTAATACAGGAAATTTCATGGGTAGCTATGTTAAAATTGTATGTTATACTTGAGAATTTTATAATATCTGGAAATCGATTATTTTGTTATTTACTTTTTTAAATCGTATTCTTTTACTTGTTCTTCATCTGTACATTCAATATTCCCAATTTAACGCTATATTGTTTATCGGATGTTTCGGGTGCCCAGCATGGTATTTATAATAGCATAACCACTTTTTTCTCCCAATGGACTATTGTTATAGATGTTCATTTTACATTAACATTTATTTTTAATTATTTCAGATTTTTCATTGGTTTTCTGAATTCCTGGGATTACATTTTTTTTATTGGGTTTAGTTGCGCTAAACAACTGATTCAAAGTTTTCACCAGTACAACTTTTTCTGAATTACCTATATGTTAAATACTCGGCAACAATTCGGCCAGTCTCGATCTATTTTACTAATTTTACCAACGAAATTACTTTCAGTAAATTTTATAAATATTTACCCATTCATCCAAATTCAAACATCCAGTAGAACAAAGTTGATCACATTATACAGATAAAGTTGAACATTGAGCCTTTAATTTTGGCTGTTAATACGTTTGAATACACCATAAAATAGTTATAAAGTTTTTAAAATTGAATGACAGCAATTTCGTTCCTAGCATTGCTGGATATAAGAATGCCAAAAAAACAAAAAACAAGACAAATTGGGACTGGATAACCTCTGGGTGGCCGAAAAGTTGTCAATGATTTAATAAATGGAAATTTGAAAAAAAGTTATCCTGGTGAATGCTTCAACCCGATTGGTTAATTCAACTAAATCCAATTACAAATTTATTTTAGTATATGACTTCTTTCCGATAAAGGTTTTAATATTTTTTTTTTTTAAATATGTCTTTTTCTCATCCATTACCATTTCCAATTTATTTTAATCAGACAGAATGTAAAATTTTCCAAATAAATAATCCATTAAAAAAAAAATGATGTTGATGTGTAAATATCCAATTATTGTTGTTATCACAATGTTTATAAATAGATTTTAATAGTATATGGATATAGAACGTATGTAAATATGGATAGATACGTTTACGATACGGTTATTATTAAGATTCATGGGCCTCACATAATAATATCCGCGAGGTGACGCTTTTCCTCGTGCATAAATTGAGGTCGGAGGGACCTCTGAGGGTTGGGATAATTTGCCTTGTCGCCCTCTGTCATATATTAATTAGTTAACCAAGGAAGGGCAACATCTTGCCCTACACAGCTTCAATTGTTCTCTAGTGAAATTGCCTCCAAAACCTTAGGGGGTGTTTGTTCGTTCCGAATTTTGAAGCATTTTTTAAGACTTTACTTACTTCCACTCTAATGATCTATGTCCGGTCTACTGAAATGAATAGTATTTAGAAAGTTATAATTTAAAACGATTAGAATGAATATAAATCTATTTGTGATTATTTTTAAAATTTCTTTCAATAAAGCTTGTTTTTTTGTTTTTTTTTTCAAGTAAGAACCAATCCCCATCGAAGATTTTAGTTTGAAACCTAAGTAATAATTTTCTGAATATTTCAGGGGGTAGATGTCATCCTTAGGGATGAAATAATTGGTTGGTTTTTCAGATTCAAACATTGGTTATACAATGAGACAAAATAATAATGATCCTTTACGATTCTTTTTATTATTTCCTTTTTTATAACCAGGACTGTGAAACATATTACACAGACACACTTCTAAAGCAATATATTCCGATTTCTGTTGAGGATCCTTTGAAATAAGACGATTAAGGCTTCAATATAAATTCCTTGAATTTTCGAACTTGAAGTAATAATGGTCGACAAGTACTAGGGAATGACACAGATATTAAAAGTCAGGATAAGGTTCTCGTCTTGAAGTGATAGGAATCTTTAATAAAATGACTTTATTTCATTAAATGGATATACTTTCATAGGATAGTATAGAGTATTACGCTTAGAAAACAAAAACATTAAAAATAGATAAAAAAACAAAACAACAAATGGTTCTTGCTATAAGCTGTTAACATTAAAAAATAAAACAGAAAACTTATATTGAAAAAATGTGACGTCGAAGAAATATCATTTCAATAAATGAATTGAAGTCAATGATTTTACATACAACCGGTGTTTTATGCTGCTTCTATTAATATTGAAAAGATAATTATTGAAGAAAACAAAATAGAAATAGTAATAAAGAATTTCTCATCAAATTTAAAACTTCTTTAATATTTTGCATACATAAATATAAGCTCATAATTCAAAATCGTGCGCATGTTTGGAATGTGGACGTGTATTGCAGCAGTAGGAATATGAATGAGGATGAAAAGAAGCATGGTGAATATTATATGTGGCAAAGAACTTATTGGAGAAAACGAATAGAGAGTGTGATTCACTAAGTTTTATCCAAAACTTATTAGAGCAAATATAATGACTACTGGAAATTGCCTACATTTTTATATCAAGGTTTTATACCAAAAAAAAAAATGTTGAGCCTAGAATGAATGATGGAGCTTGAATAAATTGAAAGGTACAAGTATCTAATATATAGGAGTGGACATTAGAGTTCCCGTAGTTCCTGAAAAGTGCATGTAAAGAAATTTGGTCGGATAAGAAGGGTTGATTACACAGAACTAAAAGTTTGGACGAGTCACGGAGATTTTTTATTTGACGGGTTTCAGTTGAGTTAAATTAGAGTCCAACCTAAGAGTTCTTTGACTTAATCATGATTGTCCTTATATTCTTTATTACATTTTGGTGTAATCTAGCACTATATATTTATTGTTCTTGGTAATATTTAGTTTTGAATGCAGAGCATGGGTATTCGCTGCTTTTTATTACTGTAAGGACATATTTATTTTGCTTCATCCAGTTAACGGTGTCGGCAATTCTTGCAGGAAAGGAGGACACTTCTTTCTTCACCGCAGAAGGGGGAGGAGGGGCAGGGACTACATCAAAGGTAGCATGTAAATACCTCTGGTCGGCCCTAAGGCAGGTACTTTCCTATGTGCTAATCCACGGTCAAAGATATCCCTGTTCTGCATTAGGGTTTCTCTAACGAGATCCTTAACTGAACACTTTTACACTTAATTCCATTGTCATTAACCTGCGAGGGAATAGCACATATGAACTGGAGTATTATGAAGCAATGGTCTAAGTTTATGAGGTTAATATTTTTTTTTCCATATTGGGTCAATTTCGTTCCATTTTTTCTTGTATGATTAGTCATGATAAAAAAACAAAAACAAAAAAAAAATCAATAAAATAAAGGTCAATCCCGTCAATCATCAAAAATTTATTTGGTCAAATGATAGAAATCTTTATCTTTATCTAAAACTTGATTGAAAATTTTAAATTAGCAATTAATAAATTAAGGAATAAATAAATTTTATACAAAGGTAAAAAATAACAATAAATTAAACCAGATTAGAAAAATATGATTTCTACTAATCAGATAAACCAGTTAGCAATAGTAAAAATTTTTAAGTAATAAACATGTCAACAAGAGATTATTGCTTAACATGTATAATCAATTTATTCGACAGTTTAATTTTTACTGTGTATTATAATTTCAAGTTGAACCACAGGGCAATACGATTATTTTTAATTTTATAGTAGGATGCTAAATATTTTCCCTATTGTATAAAATTATCCATTGAAACTGTTATAGTATTTTTTAAAATGTTTTGAAACGGTATATCTAACAGATTGGCTCATCGAAAATCCTTCCACTTCAATGGGAAATCTTCCATTGTATAAAATACATTTCTTTCTTCCTCAATGCCGTTTTGTATATTATTTTTAAAAATTGAATGGTACCATCTGATTAAACATAAAAAAAAACAAGAAAAAAAAAAAAAACTGTATCACTACAACCAATAGATGGTCTTAGTTTTAGTACTATGTAAGGAAGGACTGTTTCTTGTCATGTTATAATATTTTTTCTTTAAAAAAATATTTATATTTTCAATATATTTCTTAGGTCTTGTTTGTTTTTACGACTAAATGATAGCAAACTTTTAAGATTTTGCTATGAAAGTTTCACCTCATGTACCTAAACACAAATAGAATCAGTTATTTTCAAAATATTTTCTACAAAATGGCAGTAGTAATTTAACAGGTGGCTTACGTTGTCCTAAAACCCTAAAACATTTGATGTCCATTTGAACATTGTTTTAAGTGCGCCAGGATCCCATGTTCTTGAAAGAAACGCATTTTTCATTATTATCGTCGTTGAAATAGAAAAGGATATTGAAAGCAAAAATGATTCAAGATTACAATGAAAATGTATAATGCTCATTGTAAATGTTGTTCAAGTAGAATACTAAGAAAAATTAAGACACTTCTCTAAGAGAAAAAGTAAAATGTAATTTTATTAACTTGATTGTATAAGAAAGCAATTAGTCACTGATGACAATATAAATTCATAATTAAATAATGCACTCTAACAAATGTTACTTTTGGATCAAATGATTCAATGAAACTGAATGATTATAGGTTATCTTAGATGAAAAATTTCTTAGTAAAATCACGTTTTATTAACATATAATCGTAAAACAAAGAAGACTCTTTATATATTTTCAGATATATGTTGTAGTTAAAGTTTTTTTTTTTCTAGTTATAAATTGTAAGGTAGTAGTAATAATAAATTCCATAAATACTATTTTGTTTATTTTCTGAATCATGTAAATTCAATAGTTTTTATTGTTAGTCATTAATGGTGAGAATGTTCTGGTTCAATAAGGAAGAGAGTAAATCGGTGCTTAGAAGGTCACGGAGATATGATAGTCGAGAGGCTGGTTTGATTTAATGAAAAGTAAGATTAATGCCTTTAATACAGAAGATATGGCCCCTTTCTCTGTGAAGTTTGCGAACGATGGAATTAGAATTTATTGTCGATAAGTTTAAGAAGTCTAAAACTGAACATCAGCCCATTTATGCCCATTACCTTGGATTTCAGAAAAGAATATTTTATTTTTATACCATTCATGCTAATGAAATACCACTTAACAGATACATAGATAAATTGAAACAAGTAATTATACGAAATTTACAATTTTTTGTTTTTATGCTAGGTAAAAATAAAAGTAGTAGCATAATGGAGTACTTAATATTTACTAAAACTTACAAATCGAATCAACGAAAATTATGATACTAAAATTTACTGCATGTATAAGGAAGGTCTTTTCAATTTTCCCCCCGACCAATTGCAGTATAAAATCCCATGGCATTTAATACCACAGCCTGTTTGAACCGGAGCCCGAGATTTTTGTGTATTATCATTTATCAGTGACACTTTTGAATAAGTGAGAAAGAGCGAAAAGCAGTTGTAGAAAAATTTGTTTTCAAATTTTTGTATGAAATTTTAAAATAAGTTATTTTAAAAATTATATAGTAATTAAGTATACAACATTATAGTAATTCATCTTAAAGGGCATGGGATATGTTTACTTGACTGCTGATACTAAATGTTATAGTAGGGTTCTTGAGGTTCAGTCAATAATAAAAAGCTATAGTATGGCGTCGTTTCGTCCTACAATGAACAAACAGGTTGGAATACAATTACATGAATTACATAGGTAAAATTACACTAAAGTTAACAGTAATGTAAATATATAAAATACAAAAGTTGTACAACTGTATGTAATTTCTTTAATATTTCGTTTAATATTATTATTTTCACGTTGTATTATTTTAGGAGAATCGAATTTAAACAAATGATTTGTTTGACTGTAATGCGTAGTGAGAGCTGCTTGGTCCGGTCTGTTAGGGTTTTTATTTAGTGAAGTGCAGCTATATCTATGTTGATAGTTTCGTCGTCGTAACTATATTAGATTGTAATTCTAATTTATCACTGTCCATATGTTTGCTGGTTATTCATTTAAATTCGATTTTCCTAAAATAATACTCCGTGAAAATAATAACATTATTTATTAAAAATATATATTACATTGAAAATTTAAAAATAGTTTTACCTGTTTTCTCGAAAGAAAGAAGAAAAACCAATCACATTTGTGTTTTGAATGGGATTGACACTGGTCCTATTTGGTGAAGTGGAGGTGGCTATTTAACCTCCTCTACAACCAACAGTGCCTCCCCTCCCTCCGCCCGTTCGTTCTGGTATTTGGCGTTGTTGATGGAGCAGGACTAGTTTACCGACATGGTTGAACACGATTACCATAGCGCGCCATGTCGAAAGGTAACTGCGGCTAGGATAGTATTCGCAGCAGATGACTAGTTTCCCTACTTCCATGTCCAATCAAATATACCATCTGCTGCAGCACACTGAATTGGAATTCCTGATTTGGCTGCAGTTGAGCGGGTCCACTATAGTGCTTGCTATCTCGCTAGTGCTTTGTCCTTTCCTGTTTAAACATTAAATCAGTAATTGTGCGACCTTTCCTGTGTGAACACCATTGTCCTGTACTAATAATCAAATTATTTCGACCGATTTGTTCCAGGGAGCGATTCGCAATTCTATTCTCTGATCGAAACTAATCAAACGAGATGAATAAATGACCAATAATTGATATTAGAATAACTGTTCATTATACCCTACTAATATATTTTTTTTACTTTCACTTACCTATAAATAAAATATATAGTAAGGTGTGTGTGACAAACTAGTTCAAAAACTATGAATCGTAAAAACCTGAAATTGGGTATTTCTTGCATGTATGTGCCCGCGATGTGACAGCAAAAATTTCATCAAAATTGGTCTAACTGAGTGGGTACTTTTTTAAAGAATTTTTATTTTCTCAAAAACGGCTCAAAAGATTTTGATTAAACTCGGTATTCGATATATATATATATATATATATATATATATATATATATATATATGCCTGTGACGTGACAGTCAAAATTTTATCAAAATTGATCAAATGGAGGGGGCACTTTACTTAATAAATGTCTCATGCTCACGTGTTTTTTTTTTATTTACTCAAAAACGGCTTTAACGATTTGATCAAAATGGGTATTTGACGTATGTATGCAAGCATATGCCCGCGACGTGACAGCCGAAATTTCATGAAAATTGGTCAAACGGTGCGTTTATGTCTCGTAGTTAAGTGCCCCCAACTACGAGACGTAAACGCACCTTCTATCGATTCACTTTCACGATATATTTACAAAAAGCAACTCGCAGTAATAAACAAGCAAGCAGTAAAAAAAAATTAGACTGATGATGAAATTAGGTTCCTTAAAAAAATAAATTAGCACTAATGAATCGAAAAGTACTGAGAACTTTCAAGTTTTGCAATACACTCGTACTCTATAACTTATGGAGATATACAAATGTAAGCCTATAAATGTGGGAAAATGTGTGACGTTGAAGGAATGTTTTTTTATGGTTGAAAGGAATGGCGTTTACATATTAAAAAAACACGTCTATTTCTAAGCTAAGTAAGTTCGTAAGTGAAAGTTGTGTGTTGCGCACATCGCACCAGATATTTTTTACATATGTTGGATTTTTTTCAATTGAACGGAAATCACAGTCGTTAGGTAGATTTCAAATTCATAATTATGTTTATGAATTATGAACAAATGAATTATGTTCCCATTAAGGGAATGGATGAGCGGATTAGGGTGATGTAGTATCGAAGAGTGAAATATTTTATATTTGTCCTGTATGTAAGAATTTGCTGTCGGTATGTTCATGTCATAGTGTAAACTGTGACCTGAACCAGGGAAATTAGAAACAAACCAGGGTTCATTAGTACTTATTCTAAGAATTTTGGTTTGTGAGATATTTTGTTAAGGTGGACGTGTTTTGCGGAATAGTTCAAACATATGGTTTTGAAGGGTGAAGGGTATGATTTTAATATGATTAAAGAATTGCTGTGTCATCTGAGGAGCTAATGATGGTGGTGTGAGGGTGTTCTGGGATACCTGATTATAGGTAGAATAGAGAAGAGGGCATAAACACCACCTTCTGGTAGGCCTGCACGTTGAGGAAAGAAGTAGTACAGGTAGGAATCAACAGAAACTCAGAAAAATCTGTTTAGAAGGAAAGATTGAAAAATCAGAAAGTAAATAAGTAGTAAGAAAGTGTGGTTTTGTTTTCCACAGTAAGCCCTTGTGGCAAACACGATACAATCCCTTACGGAAAACCTTAATATTTTTTTCAGTGTGTCTAATTCATATAGAAATTATTCTCATGAAACATCTTGTATATTGTATATAAAAACTGGTTGTGAGTAAGCATTTCTCTCTGTAATAACTGTTTATTCGCCCATTGAAGGCTTTTGATGATGTAAATTGAAGCACTCCTCTAAGATTCTGGCCTCTCCCCTCAATCAGAGTGCACTTAACATCAAAGTTAAGCTCCCCCTATGATCATGCCTAAGTCGAAGCCGTTCTCCTTGAGTGGTCAAACTGTCTGCATAGATGTCTCCACACAGACAAATTAAATATTTTAATTGCTGGTCTTACTAACGGGAAATGTTTATTATTCTTGTAATAATTATCTTTACTTCCCACGAGGGAAGCTTAAGGCTTGTTAAAAAATTAAATATCAAATATTGAAATTTAAAAAAGGCCAAAAAGCTTAGGGCGTGTATAACGTTCAAACCACCCCCAGTTACGAGTGGCCCTTACTCAAAGCAAACCAAACTAGTTGGTTTTTGCTTAAAAGAAAATAAAGAATGGAGAGCTAACCATTCCAACTTTCATGATGAATGCCTATTTTTACACATATTATTTTCTCACACATATTAAGGCATGCATCAGTGATCTTGAGCTGCTAAAAAATTTAAAACAAAAACAAAATTGATTGATCCGATAGATGATGGAGCGGTTGTCGTTTTGATGCCAGTCTCAAGTTTCAATGGAAATATCGTTGGCCCATCAGTCATACTTCGCTAACCCCATCTCTCATTTTAATTTCCGACCATTCCTGACATCCGATCTCTCTCTTTGAATCTGCTTCTCTAAGCATTTTTTACATTGGTCTTAAAAATTGAATGTAACAATTTATGTTTTTGTAGAAAAGTAATTTAACAATAATTATATGCTCTAACCTCGTTTGAAATTGACTTTTATTTAATTTTTATTTATTGTAGACTGTATGTTTAGAAACATAAGTAGGAATGGATAAAATTGTAAGATAAATATATGAATGATAAATATACAGGAATTTGAATAAATGTACCTGAATAAATATACAGGAAAAAACAAGTATTTCCATTGAAAACCCGAAATTTTTTCATCACTGCAATACTTTCCTTTATTAATATATACTTTCCCTTAAATATGTTTCAGAAATGTCAGTGTAAAGTAATAGAATTTTGTAAATTTGTCGTTATCATGTTTACTGAGATAATCCCGTTTTATTTATGATCGAACTAACATTCAATCTAATCTATAGTGTTGTGTATTTTTGAGCTTGGTAATACTATGCATGATTTGGAAAATGGTTGGCTGTTTTCTTCATGATTTTCAGGACGAGAAACAGGATGCTTTGATAAACGGGTTAGTTTTAGTCACAAATTTTTATATTTCTACGTTTTGAATCAGATGTTTGAATCTTCATCAGAGCTAGGTTAGTTGCGGAGTGTTACACATAGACTGAGTTTTAAAAAAATTCTTTTTTCCTTTTTTTTTTATTTCTACTCACCCCTTAGTTTTAAGGAGGTTTACAAACCTCGACATGCGAAATATTCAACGAAGAAAGAACAGTGCAACACATACTACAGGATTGACAACCTCAGAAAAAAATTATCCGGATTCAAAAAACATCAGAAAAAACCTATCTGTATTTCATATTAGAGAAAAATCATAAAGATAAAAAAATAAAATAAAAATATGTACATTTAAAATCCTCGAAGTAATAACACAGAATTTAAAATATAAATGTTTCCTATGGGTAAAGGCAACAAAAAATAAATTAAATAATTTATTGACAGATTTCCAAATACGTACAATCTATGCATAATTTAAATTATATAATCAACGTACTTCCAATCCTCAAATTAATATATAAGTTAACTTTCTTCTTGATTTTGTGATTTATTTTTAAATATTTCTCTTATACACAGATGTTTTGTAAATTTACGTAAATATATCGTCGTTGCCGCGGTGAAATATCCTATGTGACAAAATATCCAAAATGTGATTTTGATAACATTTGAATGAAGATTTTACCGTAACACGATTTAAATTGATCAAAAAGAATCATCCTATGATTAAGAGTTTACCGCATAGCAAAAGGTACCAGAAATCACATATTTTTTGTATTGCTTTGATTGCATAATTTTTAGGTAAGAATTATAAGATTTTGTTTTGTTGAATTGCCCATTTTTTCTAGGAAAAAGTTAAAATTAAATTATGTACAAATTAGCTATCTGCTTCTCCTGGAAAATCATGTTTTGTCACTTAAGAGGTTTCACCGCGGCCACGACGATATACAAATTTTAATTACATATTTATCTCTTACTTAACACGGAAATCCGATCTCCTCTTATATTACTGATTATATTTATACCTAAATTATTTTAGCTGTGATATCTTTCAGCCAGAAAATATTATTTTCCATATTATAATTATTAATTTGATTAAATATTTAATTAATAAATGGGATGTTGAATTTATTAAGTCAAATAACCTTGCTAAACGGTTTTATAAGAAACAATAATTCCTTACGAGTTATTCAACCTAACTGAATGTAACCGTTGGTACCACTTAAGTGTACTAAACATACATGTAGGTAAAGATCGCGGGTTCAATTCCAGCGGTGGCCCTAGGATTTTTTAATGGGAGTAAAAAATCCTTAGCTATGCCGTCCCTCGGATAGGACGTAAAATGGAGGTCCCGAGCCTGTACGATGTCAGGTACTCGTTAAAGATCCCTATCCTAATTATACCTGGATAGGCAAAATTTAGGACTCCCAAAGTAGCATCGTCCGATTAGCCTTAGTAGCATAAAAATGGACGTTAAACAAACAAACAAACAAACATACATGTAGGACATGTAGGATAGTTTTGATAATAGGTAGTTATATTAGCTATATAAAATATTAGCAATGCCTGCCTAACGTAAATCGTAAGAAGGGCGGTCAATAAAGTGTGATGGAGAAGCCTTTGACCTCTGTAACAGTTGCTGACTTTTCCAATAGAGAAGTTTCCCTTGATTCGAATGATTGCATTGACCAGTTCTGATTCAGTTACTTGACGAGGAGTATTCGCTTTTCTGGAGTTATCTTGCCCTTGATAGTATCCAATGTTACACAAGTTTGGATCTAGGTTAATAACACGCTCAATGTTTATTTCCATTCACACTAATAAATAAAAGGAGATAAAGAACCGATTCGTTCAGGAGACCGTTGCGATTCATTTGAAAATATTACTGACCATCCATATGAAATTAAATTAATAATTACTCAAAATTAATGTAGAATTTGATTATATTACTTCTGCATTGAGATCAATATAGTATGTTATAATTAATGATAGTTTTTAAATTAACATTCATGATTCATACCGAATATTGGACTGACATGATCATAGCATATACTAATTATGTTTGTTTTTCAATAGTATTGGTTAATATTTAATTTAAACCCTTGCTTTTTTTTTATTTATTTATAAATTTCAGAATGATTCAGTATATATTACTCTATAGTTCGATCCCCTAAACATACAGTGTACCATTATCATACATTGATACAATATTCTGCTAAACGGGATTACGTTAATGACTTATTCAGCCATCTTACATATACAGATATGAACAAATGGCTATTGTCAACAGTGGAACCTTTGATGGGACCAGTAGCTGTTGTGTGGCTGCTCAATATCACAGAATGTATCTGTAGAAACCATCTGTCCTCGTTCTCCCAGTTTACCGCATAGTTTTTAGAACTAACGGGCGGCGGGATGGCCGAGTGGGCAAATGCGTTAAAAAATACGCGTTGCCCATGGCAACATATGTTTGAGAACCGAAAGATAGCAAGTTCAAAACCCGGAGCCAGGGGAAAATTTAATAATACTCGGCAACAATCCCCCACCCTCTCCCCTGGCCCGGGAAACCCCGTATAGCCTAAGGCGAGGAAGGGGAGGACCAATAAAAAAAAAAAAAAAAAAAGTTTTTAGAACTAAAAAATTAGAATGAAAAGAGTGCCTTTTCTATCTTTCTTGGAATCTAAGAAGCTTGACTTTGTTTGAACTAGTAAGCCAAAGCAAAGGCGGAGACTGAAAGCCCAAGTAAAGGGAAGGAAAGGTAAAAACATTCTCCAATATATCAGAAGATCAAATCTTTTCCTATTCACGCATCATCAGGATGAAACAATTTAAATATGACAGTATTTCAACAAAATCGGAGATAATGGAGTATTGAAAGTAATAAATCTCCCGTTTCGTTGATGCGCTTCCACACTTTAATTTCTTTGTTTGGAAGACGCTTCGATCTGCTAATATATGTTTCGTGGTCTTCCTTTCTTTTACTTTAGGTTGCTCAAAAACCTCATGCAAAATTTTTAATCAATAAGGAACATTTCCTTGATGATTAAGAAATATACGAAACCCATACATGCAATTTTGAAAAAAAGAAAGTCTGTAAAAGTGCTTTTTTGAGGAGCGGTCCGCGCAATGGCTCAGTTCTGAGCAACTTCCTCACGCTCCTTTTTTTTTCGAACCCTTTTTATAGGGCCTTGGCGCGGCAATTTTTATCTTAAAAAAAATTCATAAATTGTGCTAATATTTCAATGACAAATAGAAAATATATCAGACTTAAATAAAAATAAATAAGCGAAGTAGACAAAAAATTTTCGGCGTGTTAGGGAAATGCTCACGACGCGACCAACGCCGGTTTAATAAATTAAATCGAAACAAAACATTTATTTTAATAAATATTGTATAGAATTATTGGAAATATAACTCATTTCAGCTTTAGCTGTGTAGTAGTCTTTTTTTTACATCTAGCTATAGCAGCTTGGTGAAAACTTAGATTACATAACCTAAAGTCTAGGCACGATTCTCATATTCTAAGACCATGCACATTTACTAAGCAGAGCAACATCCCACCCTTTTCATTTTATTCTGTTGTTTTTTTCTTCCTTTTCAATTAGTTTCAACAAGTATTTACTTGTGTATTTTCATTTATTTATTTATGAACTTGTTCATTTAAATTGTTTTCATATTTTTCCACCGAAGAAGCTTAAATTAAATGGCTTAGTTTATTCCAATTAATTTATATTAATGATGTCTCTAATCCCATCTTATCTTATTAATTAATCTAAATTCAATGAAAACCAGTTTTATAGGGAATACATTATAATTCGTTGAATGTACTTCTTCTAGCAATTATTTGAATCTTATGTTTCGATTTTTTTTTTCATAACGCAAAGGAACAATATTGTTTTCAGCTGATTTCAAATTACTTTGGTGCCCAAGAACCGCAATATAAACTATAAAAGAATTTAATTATTACTAGAGTCGAAATAAGGGGATTCTTGTGATTAATTTCTTTTATAAAAGTATTAGTGAGCCATCGAGAGTTGACTGTACTTAAAAACATTTTCAAAACTAATAGAATGATTAATGATTAATAGAATATGAATCTGTTCATATTTGGCCCAGTTATTATTTAACAGAAGGTAAAAACACTTCATTTTCAAAGAATAGAACCGAGTAAAAAGTTTGAAATGAATAATTGTCTTCTTCTTCTTCCTCCGTAGTACTTTTCAGCGTAGAGGTTCCTCGGTCCATGCATGACAAACATCTCGATCCCCTGCAATAGACTTGCAATAGACAAATCGCATTTAGTCGCTTTTGGTTGGTGTCCGAACCATCGAAGTTGTCTGTTTTCAAGGATATATTTCAGATTCTTCGTTCTCTTGTACGCTAATTTCTGAACACGATCTCACCTTGTTCGACCAGCCACTCTTCGGAGATACTTCATTTCAGTAGCTGTCAATCGACTAAGGTGTTTCTCTAATGGTGTTCAACTTTCACTTCTGTATAATAGGGTAGCCAGATAGACGGCTTTAAAAATGTGTAACTTAAAGTTTTTCTCTACTTCTCTTTTACCTATTATAGTGTTACAGAGCTGATAGTAAATACAATTGCCTTTTTTATTCGATTGGAGATTTGCTGGTCCAATCTTCCATTCCTGCTTATCACTGTCCCTAGGTAAGTGTAATCTTCCCCCATTTCCATTACTTCCTCTTTGCAACGTATTTCGACGACTTCCTACTCCCTGCTTTATGTATGCATTATTTTGCTCTTTCCGATATAGATAGTCATCCAATTCCGACTCTCATTATATCACTGCCTGTTCTAATCGCTCTTCAGAATCCGCTATGAAGACAATGTCGCCTGCAAATACCATCACTTGCGCCAGTATCGTCCTCATATTCCATTTGTTTCTTGGTATATATTTTGTATTTTATATAGTAAGCAAATAAGTAGGTAATAAATAAATTATGTAAAAACAAGGGTTCTCATGTGCTCAGCCAATTAAAGTTTTAATTCATAGAGGTGGGGAGTCTTAAGTGGGAACATTGAAAATTTTCTTTTGAGACAGTGCATAAAGCTTGGAGCTGTGGCCGATCTTGTCATAGTTAAAATTGACCCCTCATAAATACGATGGGTACCAGCTCCTCTGGCAGTGTGTGATGGGGCAGCTTCCTACCCGCCATACCCGCTCTTTGATTCCAGAACGAAACCAGGGTTTTTCCAAACGATTATATCACGCTTTTTTCATGTTTTATCATCACTCTGTCAAAATTAGACCAGGAAATTAGATAGGTGCCCCCTTTTCATGAAGTCTTTGGAATTCCTTTGTTTATGTCTCGGAGCTACCAAAGGGAGAGGGAATTCCAAGTAGTAACCAAATTACAGTTTTAACGTTAAAGGTCTACATGAGGGATTTCGTGTAAAGGTTGAGGACCTTAATTTAAGAAACTTCTTTGTATGAACTTCCTGCCTTTGATGATAATTTTTAAAAAGCAACCGGTGATTAGAAAAACCCTTAAAGTAAAATAATCATGTGGAGATTTGTTCACACGGAAAAAATAATTTATTAAATTATGAAAAAGCTAAACAAATCTTGTGCACCGTATTCATTCCGTTTCAATATCTATCAACCTGTCAATAAGATCAAATAGATGTTGAACAGTATACATAATTTATCAAAAAGTACTACTATAAAATAAATAATTTTTATCCTATGAAAAGCTAATGAGAAAAGTGAACATTCACAGCAAGTTAAGGTGAGAATGAGAGAATTAACAACAACAAATTTAAGTGATGTTATTGTTGATTCGTTGGACTTCAAACATCTGTAGGAATAGTGAATAAGTGTGTAAGTCGATTTTTTTTTTAATTTGAAGAAATTTTCTAAGGCCTATAACTGCTTAACTAATAGGACCAACTAGGATATGATTGGTATGTGCATTTATATTTTTAATGCGAAATTATTATTTTATAGAACAGTTTAAACTTAAAACTCGATATTCTGAAAATTCACTAAAAACGACTTACATACCTATTCACAATCATTACTGATATTGAATATATATAATATATATATATTCAATATCTGAACACCCAAATACACTTCTGCTGACGATACAGCAATTCTTTGTTCAGATAAAAATCCTTTTATTGCATTTAAAACTCTCCAGAACCACCCAGACGATATTGCTGACTGGGCCAAAATTAAAATGAATGAGAAAAAGAGTGTGCATGTAGTCTTCACACTTAATCATGGTCTTTGCCCCCAAATATTCTTCAACAAAATACCAATTTCGGAATCTAATAAAATTAAATATTTAGGACTTTATCTTGACAAACGACTTACTTGGAAAACCCACGTCAGACTCAAACGAAAAGAATTAAATAGACGCTTTGGACTCCTATCTAGATTACTTGACAGACGATCAAAATTATCCCTACCAAACAGACTAACCTTGTATAAAGTTCTTTGGGGTTCTGCACAGTAGAACTGTAGGGTTCTGCCAAGAAATCCAACATCCAAAAAATTCAGTCCTTTCAGTCGAAAGTGTTAAGAAAAATAGTATACGCGCCATATTATGTCGGCAACGATATTATACATACGGACTTAAGCATTCCAACAGTTTTTGCAACAGCCAAGGACAACTACATTAACTTTCACCAAAGACTGGTCTGTAATAATAACCCACTGACAGACAATTTAAAAAACTTAAACAACCCTTACAGCCCTCCCCGACGACTTCGAAGGCGGTGGCCAAGATACCATCCCGATTAATAACTACTCCTGCACACAGGAAGGTGTCGAAGCAGCTCACAAACTTTGCTCATTGCAAAGTAATTTTGCAGATTGCAAATTTTAAATCTTGACAAACGATTTGTATTTAATAAATAAATAAAAAAAACGTTTCGGAGTAAAGAATTTAAAATTTCTTCTGCTATCTATAATGAAAAAAATATCTTAAGTATAAAATCCAAAACATAAAAACATGATCCATTTTGTTGGACCATTGAGTAATTTTATATGAAGGCTGTGCCACGCTAATTATTAAAATTCTTAATTATTATCTGAAGTGAAAATTTATTTTTGTTGTTTATGTATGTTTCTGAAATGTATAAATTAAGACTCGTACATAGTAAGATATATCATAAATTATTTCCCTATCAGTTATAATTAGAAAGTAAGATGGAATAATTTTAGGTTAGTTTCATTGACCAAATCAGTTCAAAGAAATCACCATTCAATAATGATACTAAATTTCATTTATTTATTCATTGGATATTATTCTACTCCGCCTATAGGGTCAGCTGAAACCCTACTATAAATACTGGTTTGATTTATAATTGTAGACAGATATTAATTTGATCAATGACTATTTGATCAATGATTAAAGATAGATTTTATCTGGGCTCTAAGAAGTCTCTTGGGGTATTAGCTCCTTATTGTGACAGCCAATCCTTTTCTTCTTGACCTTCTAACCACGTAAGAAATACTCTTATCTTGCTATTAATTTGTTATAAAGCCTCCCTCCACATATACAGAAATTACCACATTATTTTATATTATTATCAAATAATTATATCATGTTATGATGAATACATAAATAATAATCAACATATCATACAATATATGAGATAAATACTTAATATAAAATAAATTTTTGGGTTTGTGTTTTTACCCGGAGAGTATAAACAAAAGCTCCTGAGGATTAAGAACACCAACAAGTGTCCATTTATTTAACGAATTTAAATCATTTCTTTCTTTCTATTTAAAATTTTTTTTTAATAGAAAGTTCTCTATTTTCCTTTATTTTTATCGATATTTATTTTTTATTTTGTTAAAATTTTCATTCGATAAAATTGCGGAATCTCTGCCTTTGAAAAGAAAGAAAAGGAGATTTAGAACTGTAAGTAATGAAGGATGTAGACTGAAAACATTATAAAGCTTCTATTCTTAAAAAAAATAAAACAGCCGAAGACGGAAAGTCTTTAGATTTCAAAAAAATATCACCGATTTTTATCAATAAAAGCTTAAAATGTCAAATAGGTAAGCTAAAACAGTAAAAAAATTAAGGGATGGGACTCTACTGCTTGAAGCGTTGTCAGAAGTCCAATCGGTATCCATAATGATATGTTAAAACATTATCACCGCAGGCTCTGGATGATCTTCTGGCCTATAAAACCACGTTTGGAGCACAGGAAATTTTCCAAACATCTGGAGAAGATCCCTAATAATTCCAATCCCCAAACCAGGGAAAAAATAAGGTATTTCCTCCAAGTTAACGGCTGCTACTTACTGATAAGCTGAATTTCTAAATTACTGGAGAAGATGGTATACAAACGACTAGCGTGAATATTGGAATAAAACCAGTTAATAGCGAAGGAACAAAGTGGATATAGTAAGGGCCGCTCTCCTTTAGCCCATCTTGCAACAATACAATACAACATAAGAAACTGCTTTGCCAAAATAAAAAAAAATAAAAAAAATTAGTGCATGAGCCTTTTCTTAAAAACAAAAATCCGATGCTCGTATTCATGCAACAGCTAATGGATTGGGGATCCGAGGGGCTTTTATCCTTACAATGATAAAAAACTTTCTTCGGCACCTCACGTTTCAACTCAGGATAGGAGACAAATTATCTTCAGTTAAAACAATGTCAAACGGTATACCTCAAGGAATCTCTAACACACATTCTTCATCATACCATAGTGCACATTTGTTTGGTCTCGTTTTGTTTGAGGTTTTTGGAATTGTAAGACGCGTTCATTCAAGGATCGCAGCTGTAGTAAAATATATAAAATATAATTAATTTAAGATTACCTTTTAGTATATTTTGTTCATACCGTAAACTGCTTTAATTAATTTGAGTATCACGTATTACAGTACACTAAATTTTGTTATTGTTAAGAATTTTTATTGTTATTAATAGAATTTTTTATTTGTGATAATAAGGGAATGCAATAATATACAATCACGTCCGATTTTATAATTTTCTATTTGGTTGCTGATAACTTCATTTAGTTACCATGGAAACAAATAAGTTCCATTAAAAAAGAGAGGGATATGATAGGTCTGTGCATTTATCTTTTGATTCCGAAATTTTGTTATTAAATAATAGTTTTAACTTAAAATTCACTGTTCAGAAAATTCACTAATCTTCCTTAACACTTTGACAACTCTTTCCCATTATGGCTTTTGAGCTAGTCTTTTCAAACACACGCACACACGTAGAATGCCTTTACTTATTAACAATGGTCTTCCATTAAAGGTGTATTATGCATACTTCGGTACAACGTGTTTTATTAATTGTCTGAATATTTTTCTTTTTTTGATTTTTTTCATATTTCATAATTATCCATTTCTTATTTTTAAGCATAAACAGAGACAGTTAATATCTCCATATAAACATAATCAAAGGTACTTTATAGGAAAAAAATATTTTTTCTTCTCCATAAGCTACATCAGAACATTTCTCTGATGATAGAAACTACTTGATATTAATGAATACTTGATTGTCATTAAACATGGTGAGTTTAATCAAAATCATTAGAGCCCTTTTTTTAGAAATTAAAAATAAAACTGAGACTAAATTTATCAAAATTTAAAATTTAGGGATCTTTAACGAGTACATGACCTCGTACAGGCTCGGGTCCTTCATTTTACGTCCTATCCTATAAAAAATAAGTATTTTTTGTCACTTTTAAAAATCCTAGGGCCCCCGCGGGACACGCCATATCCAACCTACTTGAGAAGGACAGGTCGGCTATCTGGTGGCCTTGTTCCAAACTAAAACGTCTATTGTCATTCCCCAGAAGATCCCCTCGCGATGCTATTTCGGTTAATTGCTTTTCTCGGTAGGAAAACTGGGGCACCAAACTCAATAATAACGCCCAGTTTAAACATTGAATAAAAATATTTATAGCCTTTGGGCTTTTATATTTTAAGCTGGCTTTATAAAAAAAAATCTGATAGAAAGGGCTATCTTAATTTTTTCTTTAAAGAAATTCAACATTTAAAATGGTGAAAATAGAAGTTTTTTTTTTTTTTAAGTATATCTATTTTCTTGTGTGATAGATGGATAAGCCAAAATTATTTATTTTATTCATCTTGTATGATAGGTAGATACAAAAATAATGCAGAATAAAATGATTTAGTTCCACTTTGATTGTAGATTTTAATCGAAAATTAAATTAATTTTTTTTTTTATTGCAGTATTGCAACCAGGGTGAAAACTCCTTTACCTCCAATCCAATCCAATCTCATATGCTGTTTGATCAGAGGTACTTACTAGTGGGGTGCCTTAGCTGAAACTTTTGCCAAAACATTTCACATCTGGCTACCAACGCGCTCTTTTGGATTCAGAGAGTACATGATTAGACGGGTCGGGTCTGCTCACTAGACGGGACACACATTTTTCTGCCCCCCTAGCGGTATTTATGACATTATCAATATGGCCTGGTTAACCTACATTACAAACATTTACTAATCAGGAGGGAACAAGCTATCCAACGGTAAATTCGACATCATTATTTAAATAACATAGAATCCTGTACATTTACCTAAAAACATGTCTTATGAGTTCTGCGCATGCGCTAGCTCTAACAAATCGCACTTTACTTCGCTCTCTAAAAACTTAATATTTTCAAGTGAAACAGTGAAGATAACAGTGAAAAAACAGTGTAATTAGTTACAATAACTAACAAGGAAGAGAAACCAAGTAAATACAGTGAGTAATCGCTTGTTTATAACATTTTAAGAGAACAATATAAACAAGCTGCAGTTAGTGAATACGAGAAGGCAGCCATAATCTCTTCAGTAGCCTTCTGGCTTCTGGAGAGAGCACAAGCACGCTCGTTTATTTTCTTAATATTTACGTACTTTAAAGTGCTTATTATTTTTTTTTTCTTTCTTTCTTTTCTCGTTCGTCATTAATATGAAATGCGATACTTTCATATGGTGATGTCCAGCAAAGGAAAAGTAAGTAAAAGATCCCGTAGTTTGGACACTACAAAAGGCTCCCCCGTCAAACCGAGGCCAAGGCGTCCAAAAAGGAGCTCACCACCAGCTTCAGCTGGCAACTTAAACACACCGGAATCACAGTCTCAACCGCAGCCGGGTACTTCCTCTTCTTCACAAATCATGACTGAAGAGTCGCCTTTTTTTACACCTAATCCCTATGAACCTCTATCGAACCACCAGACTGAGGACATGGAAGCTGCAACTACCCCCACGGAAGCCAAGCCTCCACCAACATTTATAAGAAATATTCGAAATTTTCAACTTCTATGCCAACAATTAAATAAAATAGTAGGGTCAGGAAAGTATGTATGCCTAAGTCGCTCTAATGACACAAAATTACTACCCGATACCCCTGATACTTATAGAAAAGTCGTGAAATATCTGACTGACATAAAGGCCGATTTCCACACTTATCAGTTACGCCAGGAGAGGGCGCTCAGGGTTTGTTATTAGGGGACTACACCCAACCACACCTCGAAATAATCAAAGAAGAACTGACAGCTGCTGGGTTTACTGTTCGTCAAATAGTTAACGTCTATAGAGAAGATAAGGACGAAACCGGCGTAAAACATAAAACAGCCTTACCTCTATTCTTTATAGACTTAGAGCGAACTCCTGGGGTAGAAAATATATATAACATGACGAGCCTATATTATACTAGAATTAGGGTAGAAAAACCTTATCCGAAGCGAGATATAGTGCAATGCCACAATTGCCAGTCTTATGGCCACACACGACATTACTGCCACCATCTACCTAGGTGTGTAAAGTGTGGAGACCACCACTTATCACAGGACTGCAGGAAGCCAAGACAAACACCCGCAGTATGCGCTCTATGTCACCAAGGGCATCCAGCAAATTACAAGGGTTGCAAAACATACAAGGACCTAAAATCAAGGATATAGGCAGCTCCCCGACAGGAAGAGGCCTCAAGGCCTCCTCGGCAACAAAGGAAACCATCCAGGACCGTGGACACAAGCGTGACATACGCGCAAATGTTGGGAGAGACAGATCAGCCTACACCATCGCAGGCCCTGCCACAACCACAGTCCCAAACCTCTTATCCCCAAACCCAGCCATCCCAAATCCCTAGTCACCATCAAATCTCGTACATTCCTCCTCCTAGCAATTCCAATGATATCACTAGCCTCCTGACATCATTCCTGTCCGATTTCAGATCCTTAGTCACTCCACTTATCACCCTACTTACAAACCTAGTTTCAAATCTAATCCCACCGCAAAGAAATCCCTAAATGTCCCTGATGAAGTCCCAGTCCATTCTCCTCTGGAATGCGAACGGTGTTCGAAATCACACCAACGAACTAACAGTATTGCTAAAAGACAGAAATATTGACATTGCCCTAATAACTGAAACCAGACTAACCACTAAACAACTATTCAACATACCTGATTTCAAGGTCTACCGAACTGACCATCCCGATGGAACAGCCCATGCCGGTACTGCTGTCTTAATCCATCAATCCCTCTCCCATCATTTTATTCCACAAAGAGTCCTTAATTTCCTTCAGACCACTGCTGTATCAATCAAAACCTCATCCTTTCCTTTGACTGTTGTCGCAGCATACTCCCCGCCTAAACTATCCATCCCCGAATCCCAACTCAACTCCTTCCTTTATTCCTTAGGAAATCATTTCCTTTTGGGTGGAGACCTTAACGCCAAACATCAGCAATGGGGGACCAGAACAACCAATTCCCGAGGGCGAACCCTACTATCATCCGTTAACACCCATCATTGCAACATTCTCTCTCCCGGCTCCCCTACCTACTGGCCAACCGATCCCAACCGCAATCCTGATATCCTTGACTTTTTTATCCATAAAGGGCTAGGGTCACTAAATTATTCAATTTTAAGACTCGACGACCTATCCTCAGACCACAGTCCCCTAATACTTACCCTTTCAACTTCCCCGATTTTCAAGTTGCCCCCACCCTCATTCCTTAGAGGTCCAGTCAACTGGAAACTCTTCAAAGAAATATTAAGCGACAAAATAGACCTCGGAGTATCCCTTAAAACACCTCAAGACCTAGATGATGCCGTGGATTCATTCACCTCTCTAATCCAACAAGCAACCTGGTATGCATCCTCTCCTACTTCTCAACCGAAACGCCATCAAAATAATTCCTTGCCACAGGACCTCATCAACCTCATCAATGCAAAGCGACGCTCCAGGTCACACTGGCAAAGCACCAGGCATCCTGACGATCGAAAATCATACAACCACCTTTCCAAACTTTTAAAAAAGAAACTAGCTACCTTTAGATCACATACCTACAGTTCCTACCTATCCTCTCTATCTACTTCTGACAACTCCCTCTGGAAAGCTACCAAAAAAATTTTAAAATACCACTCCATCTCCCATCCCCTTCGTCGTGAGGATGGTTCCTGGGCTTCGTCAGATGAAGACAGAGCAGAAGAGTTCGACAAGCATCTTTGCAACACGTTCACTCCTCATCCTGAACTGAATCCTTCCCATACCGCTGATATTATGGAATTCCTTTCTTCACCTATTCCTCTCTCACTACCTCCTAAAGCAGTCATCCCCTCTGAGGTCGAATTCCTTTTAAAGAAACTGAAACCCAAAAAATCCCCTGGATACGATCTCCTTACTTCCCAGATCCTTCGTCAACTACCCAAAAAAGCTATTATATTCCTAACATACCTATACAACTGCATCCTTCGAACTACCCACTTCCCTTTGCTTTGGAAACACTCCAAAATCATCCTCTTCCCTAAACCTGGCAAACCTATCAATATCCCTTCATCCTACCGACCAATAAGCCTTCTTCCGATCCTTTCAAAAGTTTTTGAGAAAATCCTTCTCAAAAGAATCCTACCCCTACTCGAATCCCCAAAAATTCCTCCACATCAGTTTGGATTCCGTTCTGGCCACTCCACAGTCCAACAAGGTCTTCGCGTTGTTGATCATATATCCTCTGCCCTTGAAAACAAGCAATATTGCACTGGTGCCTTTCTGGACGTATCTCAAGCTTTCGACCGAGTGTGGCACGATGGCTTGCTTTTCAAACTCAAAACCCAATCATTATACCTAGTCCTTCGATCCTATCTCTCAAATCGTTCCTTTCAAGTCCGCTGCGGCACAGAACTCTCCAATTACTATCCAATTCAGGCTGGTGTCCCACAAGGCAGCGTCCTGGGTCCTGTTCTCTATATCTTATTTACCGCTGATATCCCTACGAACTCCAACACCTTCCTTGCTACCTTTGCCGATGATACCGCTATCCTCTCATCCCATGCCGATCCTGAAACAGCATCCCTAAACCTGCAAAGGCATCTCTCCATGATAGAGCAGTGGTGCAGCTCCTGGCGCATCAAAATCAATGAATCCAAATGCAAGCATGTTACCTTCACCCTCCGACGCAAATCCTGTCCTCCAATTCTTTATAACTCAATTCCACTTCCCATCTCAGACACAGTCCGGTATCTTGGCTTCCATCTTGACAAAAGATTAACATGGAACCCACACACTAGACTGAAAAGACAAGAACTCAACCGACGATTTGGCCAACTATACAACCTACTTAGCAGAACTTCTCATCTCTCCATTGACAGCAAATTGCTGATATACAAAACAATATTGAAACCCATCTGGACCTACGGACTCGAACTGTGGGGTACAGCAAAACCTTCGAACATCAGACGTATCCAGTCCTTCCAGTCTAAAGTCCTTCGAACCATAGTCAATGCCCCATATTATGTCTCAAACAAAACCTTGCACCACGACCTTAACATCCCACTTGTCCTTGACCTTATCCCATCCAAATTCTCAAAATTTCACCAGAACCTTAATCATCATCCCAATCCTTCTGCACAATCCCTTTCTAGCACCACCCATCCCTACAATCCTCCTCGAAGGTTGAAACGGCAGTGGCCTAGAGATCTTTTGTAATATAGCTTTTGGAGTCCTGGCGATGGCCAGCTTCTCCACTCAAGCCATGTACAGGTGTAGCTGAAGTGCTCTCACCCAGTCTCCCCTGGTTTTATAACAGTGATGCGGCTGGGAGAGAAGCACCGGGATCTCCTAGGGTCTTGCTTTGCTTTCCATAAGTGGGAGGCAAAGCGGGAGTCAGAGATCGCTAGGCTGAATGTATATATTGTATATAGGACGAGTGTGTGTATATATGTATATTTTCTTTTCCTATTTTTATTTCAATGGATAGTTTTATATATTTTAGTTTTTGGTTGTGTATATTTTATTTTTTATCTTGGTTGTATATATTTTAGTTTCAATCTTTCGTTTCTTATTATTATAATGTTTATATTGTGTGGATGAATCTTCTGATCACTAATATTAATGCCCTTAAGTGTGGAAGTTGTATTATTTCTCTATCAATAAAATACAAAATACAAAAAAAACATGTCTTATAGTTTTTGTTTGATTAAATATTACCTTTCGAACGGTACACATTACTTCTAACTCATCACAAATAGTTGCTAAAAATTTGTGATAACAATTTAGCAACGCAGGGCAAATCGTCATTGCAACTGATTGAGTACCAAATATAATAATCGTAATATTGTATTTATATGCTAATCAGTTCTACCTTTTTTGAGGCTATGAAACTTTTTTTTCTGTAAGTTAGGTTTCAGTAAAGTAGAAGAAGGAGAAACCAAATAATATATAATACAATGTTATTCCAATTTAATATCTAAAGTCAATAATTCCCTATAAAAACACAGAATAAAATGTTAATATAAAAATTTATATGTTTCTATCATATGAAAAAAATTACCAAATGAATTGCGTCACTTGATTATTGACCTTCACATACATAATTTCGTATACCGTATTCACTGTTTAGCACATTTGTAAACTGTGTATCGCATGTGACAAAATCTTATTTAACTAAATACAAAATAACATATAGCTAATGAGGGGATGGCTCCTTCCTCACTCAACTTTTCTACAAGTGCAACGAAATAAGGCGGCTGGTATAGATGTAAAGAGACCCAAATGACACTTATAACCCTTGCATACTACACACACACACACACACACACACATATATATATATATATATATATATAAATAAAAATCATTTTTCAATTCGAACCCGTCAAGTACAGTACAAAGTAGCTGTAATGGAGGTTCTTTTCCCGGAAAGGAAATAGAAGAGGAAAATTGCATCGCTATATTATCCTGGTTCAGCTATGTGTTAATATTCTGTAGATCCCCTTGTTACAAACACCGTAAGATAAGACTTTAAAACGAAACGTGTATTCCATGGGAGAGTGTTTAAAATTTCAGAGCGTTATCAGGATAGGGGATGCCAAAGTAGCTAATTCAGGTGGGCAAGATTATGGGGTTTTGTATTCAAAGGGGCTTCATACAAGGAGGGCGGTGGAGCCTTGAGGGTTATTTGCATTTTTATATTACTTTTATGGGGCAGTTGTTAGAGCGGCGGTAGTAGATAGCGAATGGCTGCTTCACACCTCCTAACAGCATATCCTCTTATCATAACAACTTCCCGGACAACCACCACGGGGGCATTTTGCAGACTGATTCGGTTTTTTTTTATTTTTTTTTACTTTTATTCTTGCAAATTCTATTCCTTTGTTTTATAAAGTTAAGAATAGAAAAAAAGTTTAATAAAGAAATATTACATAATATCGCTCAATTCTATCATCTCCGTCATATCTCAAAAATCATGGCTATTCTTTTGTTGCCTAGATCGAGTTGGATATCCTTGCAAGACAGTTCATTTTTAACTCAATCCAAGCAAAATATGCCTAGGAAATATTTAATACAAATGTCACAAATCAAAAGGGACTGTTTAATGTTTGAAATATTAACCTATTTTTGTTTCCTTTTAAAAGTTATTATTAAAATTATAAAAATAAAATGATAATTAAAAGCTATATTATACACATTTTATTCTTCTTACTTTCTTAAAATCTGTTTACGAGGTTAAGTTTTTGGAACGAAGTTTGAACCAAAACTTCGCTATTTGACTGCCAGGGTCAATCAAGGTGGTCTTGATGGTCTATTGACTGGGTTAGGTTTATTTTAAAAAAATTTTTAGTTCACTTATTAACGGGTTAGTAAAAATCATCACCATCTCTGATATATGAAGAACTAGATTGATAAAAACGCTTAACTGAGTAAACCCACGGTCGATTGCGGTGAAAAACCATAAAGCTTGGCTCCAAAAATTAAAAAGGGCTTAAAATTCACTCTCCTGAAAATCATGTTAATTGATATGTGACTTTGATGGAAGAATCGAGCTATGTGATACAAAATAAAGTTATTTCTTTAAGACTTAAGATGAATTCTACTTTCAAAACAAAACCAAACTGATTCCCGATAAGAATCTGATTTTTAAATTTATTTCATTCGATAGAAACAAGAAATCTGTAGAATTAATTTATTGATATTTAAAATTGTATTAAACTAATTCCATCGAGATAATGTGAAGAGCTATAAAAACTAATGCATAAATAATAACTAATTTTGTGTAGTATTTTGGATTCGAAGAATTGGATGCGAGAGGATTTTGATGGTTCTCTGCCACCAAATCTCCGTTAGCCAAATGGATCTTATGATAGTCATAAGGTCTTTTTTAGTTCGTAATCTCAGCTTAATAGAATTTGCTAAAGTATGGGGTAATATCGAGCGGTTCCTTGTCGCTTTAGACTTGGTTTATATTGATTGGAAAATTAATAATGTAAAATATAGCATGATAAGTCATGCTATAAAGTTAAGACGAAGAACATATGATGTCTTCACCTGAAATGATGACCCTCAGAAAAAATTTGTTTTGACACCATTAGTGTACGAATGGGTCCTTCCCATTTTTTTTGCTAATATTGCAATAATATTTTCCTTCAATATTATAAAACAGTGGAAAAAAGCTATTGCAGAGTTTAGTAATTACTTCATTTTTGACTACAAGATATATTATTTCTGAGTTCCTTTTAGACTATTTTTTGCTCGAAAATCATAAATAAAAAAATCAATATAGGAAGGATGTTAATGAGAGGGAAACTGCCAAAGGGAAAATACTAGGAAGGAGTCACCAACATTTTCATTAATATCTTTAATTGGCGGGATATTCAAAACCCGTTTTAGAACTTCTCTCAATACATATGCATTCTCATAACTAATGAACTTTCCGGTTTCGTGGACCGTGTGTGTGTTTCTATTTACCCTAATGCTGTAAGAACGAGTTTAAATATTTACGTAGAAAAATTCTGCCCTTTTAGAATTAATTAATATTATTCCTATTAGCAAAGCAATTGAATTAGAAAATAACAACGACACTGACAACGTGGAGCATATTGTACAAAAATATAGCTTTAAGTTGGAATTATAAATTTATCCAATATATGTGATGATTTTAACACAATTAATTTTTAATTACAGTATATCTCATTCAAGGACACTGACTACGTTCTCAACATATTTATATAAATTATAGTGGTTAATTAATAAAAATAGGAGTGTCAGACTAAAAAATAATATTCAGGGAGTATAAGTTATGTACTTAATGTACGTATAATCGAATTGCAACGTAACCTAACCTCTTATCTCTTCAAAAGCGTGACACATCTCCTAACCGTCATAGTGAAGAAATTCATCCATTGTTTATCTTTTATCTTATGGTCAGATCTCTACAAATCACTATTTGACAGATATTGAGCTACAATGGCACCATTTTTTAGTTACGAATCACTTAAAAAATTGCTATAATACTACCCAAAAGATTTGGTAAAACAAAAGTAGATACACTTTAAGAGGAAGAAAGGATATAATGCTTATAAGTTGGAGAATAAAAAGTGTGAAATTCGCCTTAATTCAAGAATAAGTTAAAAATTGAGGATAAAGAGTAAATTATACAGGATTATCATGTTTAAAGAAGAGAATATTAAACCAAAAAAATATCTTCCTGCATTAACATAACCACCACAAATACCAATAAGGTAATTCGCGCCGCATCTAGATGGAACCATAAATACTATTGTGACAGTACTCAAGCATTGTTGATTGGTTTTGTATTTTTGATTCCAATGGTATGAACAACTCGAAATTGAGATTTTGTAAGTTGTAACCTTCTTTTTGCAGACGTGCGATATAAAGGTTTTTCTTGGAACAGTAAAGATAAATCTGCCATACGACAGGAACTCAATACTTTTCTGTTTATAGGTTTTTCGTCTCATAAATACTGAAAACAAAATTCAAAAGGGAGGTTCCCATATTGTGAAATACCTTTAATCAATTAATCAGGTATAATTTATATAAATTTCGATGAATAATCAAAGGTTGGAATATTTTTTTTTTATCCCCATCACATTGTTTTTACTTTGTATAAATATTCGGTGGTGAGTGGTGGGGTTTGTATCATTAATGAATGAATTCCCTGGAGGCAGATTCTTTGTAAGAGGGGTGAGGAGGAAGTATACTTCATAATCTGTTTGTCTTGTTCAATTGTTCTAAATTCGTAAACTTTCATTATTGGAATTGTTTTAAGAAAGGACTGAAAGAAACATATAAATACTTAATGAAGTTTTTATTAAAAGTACTGTGTAGTTGCTTATCCCCCTATTATTCATCTAAGTCATATGTAAATAAAACCTCTCCCAGGGACTTGATTTTAAAATTTTTTGAAATACTCATATCCAATTGTATATTTTTTTAATCTCCACTAAATGGGCGTGTCAGCATGGTCACTTCTAAGTTTCGTTATAATCGTGCAGATACTATATTTGGTTGTTGTAAGCAGGGATTTATTATTATCGCGCCATAATACAGTAGGTATAGTATTCTTGCTGTTATTATTCCTAAATTTTGGATTCTAAATATGATTTTTATAGCATTTGCATAAAATTGCATCATTTCTTTATTCGCTAATCTACGAGGCTATTTTCATTATTTATAATAGATATACGTAAGGATTTTAGTCTTAAGCTTCCATCAAAAACAAAATTTCATACTCGCTTCGGCGGTACATATACTAAAATTTCATTACAGTAAGCCGCACAGTGTGTGACCTATTGCTAAATTAACTTGACAAAAGTTAAAAATTAAAATAAATATTTTTCAATTCCACTAATATTCCAATAAATTATTATTCTTCAAACAGTCCTTTAGAGATACGGAACGAGGCCGCTGACATTGAGGGATGAGCAACGGCTAAGGGTTTCTGAAAATAAAGTACTACGAAGAATAATCGGACCGAAGAGGGATTAACTAACCGGAGAATTTAAATGCTTACACAACGGTGAGCTGGACCTGGTAAACATAAGTGACATGATATAAGCGAGACTAATAAAAAGGGCCCTTAAAATGGCGAAACTTAGTAGTGAACGGAGTCCAGAATGAAGCGCGGTGCCTAATGGGAAAGGTCCGAGGGGTAGGCCGAGATGGAGATGGGAGGATTGCCTTCAGGCAGATCTGTCGAAGTTGGGCCTGGAATGGAAGGATCGGTAGATGGAGGTGTACAGGTAGCGATTTTTGGTGTCGGCCTCATACCTTTGGGTTCGTTAAGCCTTCATTATTAATATTATTACTTGTATTCCAATATTCAGGAATAAATAAAGATAACGTGAATGCATTAATAATCTCTTTAAAAGCAAATGGTACATCTATGTAAACAAATGTGTATATGTAAATCATTTAATTCATTGCGGGAAATATAGCATTTACATTACAATCATAGTATTACAGATAAACCACATAAATGTTTCTTTTTTTTTTTTTTATTTCATTGGTTTTGATATGTATCGTATTTTCTATACACAGGACTCACTGTAGAAGAGAACTTTATTCAATTCGATTCATCTTCTGGTATTTTTAATGAATTGAGAAATTATTAGTAAGAGAAACATATCATTTCTATAATTTAAAAACTTATTAGCACACCTCACATTTGCTGATTGTTGATGTTTATTGACAGTCGCAAATTAAAGTTATGAAGCAAAAAAAAAAAAAAAAAAAAAAAAACTTAATCTTCATTAGAACCAAATAGAACCTAGAAAAAATTATTTCTATACATTGTCACATGAGTTACACCATCAACTGACATAATTGGTTATTTGGAGTTATGGGATGTGTATATCAGCTCGAAACTCGCAATGTTCGTTACAAAGTGGCAGATTTAACCCTCTGCACGGAACATAATGTTTATAACAGTTAAGCGGAACACCGGTCCCACAGACCAGTATAATATTTCAACTCATTTACAAGCCAAAATAAGTTTCAATTACCGGTGGAGGGGGGGGGGCAGGCAAAGGCTCCGATCTCATAAGCTTCCTGGCAGTTTTTTATAAATCTATAAAATATATCTGATATTGCAGCTGCCGGATCATTTTTTTCTCTAATAAGGCGGGTACTGGAGTCGTCGAATCTTAATGCTCTGATAAGAATATTGCAGCGTTTTTCGGACATCACAGCGCGATATATAGGTCTCCCTGTGGGCCCTGTAGAAAAAAGCGATGATAATGACTCTCTAGCCGATTTGTATATACAGCTTAATACTAATAAACCAAATAATCCTTTGATTTCGTCTAGGTCTGTCGGGCGATATGAGTTGTCATTGAATTTTGTCTTTTCTCTCATTTTTGTGCATGTAACAACGTCCTCTAGTATATCAGAGGTAAAAAGTAGTCCCCAGACCTCTACAGGACTCGGATTAATTCAATTTTTCGCGGGGCCCTTGAGGGTAGATGTTTTTATTTTTATAATATTTTTGCCGGACCGGCTATTCATGGGTTGTAAGGGTTCTTTATGCCAAATAAAATTATTTTTCCCTCTAAAATAATCGTTTGATGGACTGCCACGGCCGATATGATTATGTCCCTCTTGATAGGAATGTGATTCACCATTTCCTGCTCTCTCTGTAGTTGCGGGTTCCTCTTCGTCTTGAGAGAGCTCACTCTCAGAAGTGTGCTTGGAGACTTCCTCGTCATCTTCCGGAGGAACGTAAGAGTCCTCTGACTCGAGGACGACATCTGACTCCTGATCTGAATCTGCAGCTAATGCTAGTTGTACAATTCTTCTTGTACGTGAAGAAAAGTTGCTGGGTACTCCACTCATGTTGAAAAATTTACACAAAACCTTTGTAAACGGTAGAATTATTGTTCTTGAATAAAACAAATACTAAAAACAATAATCATTCCAAAACTTACGTAATTAGGAACACCGGTCTCATACGTTCATCCGGACGTTCAAGGGAAGAGGGGTCTCTGAGACCATGTGACTTATACACATTTACAGGAATAACGGTCTGTCAGACCGGTAAGAAATTACCTTCTTGAGGGAACACCGGTCTAGGAGACCCAGTAGGTGACGGAAAGGCGGGGCTGGATGACCACGTGGACGAAAAATTCGGACGCTGATAGTGTCTGCTTGCTGTCTGATGGTGTAGTGAGACTCCCATAGAGGAGGAGGGCGAAGCGCTACACCTTGCGTGCTCTGCAACCCAAATTCGAAACTATACCGGTCCCAGAGGCCGGTGTTCCGTGCAGAGGGTTAAAGCAAAACTTACACTATACATTAAAAGATCTTAGAAAAAGAAAAGTTACATCCAACGTAATTCTAATTACCTCATTTACTTGCCCATTATTTCCAGTTTCTTCTTCACTTCCAAATATTTCCTTAGTTTCCCTTTTTTCCTTATAATTTTAAAAAAGCAAGAATTTTAATTTTTAATTATACTTACCTAAATATGAAATAGATATTAAGGGAAAGTATTGCGGTCGTGAAAAATTTCGACCTCCGGTTTTTATTCATCATTAAAATGAGCAGGCTTAAAAAAATTAGGTGGCATAAATGGGCAAAGGGCCTTTTTTGTTTTTCAATAAAATACCTTTGTTCTTGTTTATATAGAAAATTCAACTGTCGCTCGTTATGACTAAAAATAAGAAATGCCTAAATATAAAAAAAATCGAGTTAACATTTAAAGGGGGGAAAAAAGGAAAATATTCTGACAGCTCATTAAAGCGAAAGCCCAATATGCCTTTAATAACATACCACTGTTTATAATTAAAGGCTTTCTGTTCATGGGAACGAGTTGTCAACGTGTTTTGAAATAAACAAAAGTATTTAATGAAAATTATTTGTTTCCAAGGTAACTGAATGAAGTTTTCAAAAACTAGATAGAGAATTATAAAATCAGACGCGATGGATTATTATGCTTGCATTGCCGAATCATCACGTATATACTTTTATATAAGAATAAAAAAAAAATAATGTACTTTAGATAGCAAATACAAACAAAAATAAGTAAATTAATATGTGGAATAATGTATGAATTCGAGGAATGACGTTTACATTTTTATCTATAAACTTTAATACCTAATATAAAAAAATCTGGTGCGTGCCCGCAACACACAACTTTCACTTACCAACTTACTTAGATAAGAAATTGACGTCTTTTGCTAATTATCATTTCCCAAAGTCACACATTTTTCTACATTCATATCTAATTTTTGTTAATCGTTAAAGACGTTTTTGAGTAAATAAAAAAACCCGTGAAAATGATACAAAATTTATTAAGTAAAGTCCCCCCTCCCGTAGATCACTTTTGATGAAATTTTTACAGTCATATCTCGGGCATATAAATACATCAAATACCAAGTTTGATCAAAATCTTTAAAACCGTTTTTGAGTAAATAAAAAAAAACATGTGAAAATGGTACAAAATTTATTAAGTAAAGTCCCCCCTCCGGTTAATCAATTTTGATGAAATTTTTACAGTCATATTTCGGGCATATAAATCGATCAAATACTCAGTTTTATCAAAATCGTTAGAGCCGTTTTTGAGAAAATCGAAAAAAACGTAAAAAGTTATTAAATAAAGTACCCCCTCCCTTTGAGCAATTTTGATGAAATTTTTGCTGTCACATCGCGGGCATATACCTACACTAAATACCCAATTTCAGGTTCCCACGGTTTATAGTTTTTGAGCTAGTCTGTTCACATACACACACACACACACAGACACACACACACACAGACCATTTCGCGGGACTTGGTTATTTCGACTCAGGGGACCCCAAAACCTGTATTTCCGTTGAAAACCGGAAGTCGAAAATTTTCACGATCGCAATACTTCCACTTACTATATATTTCATATATAGGTAAGTGAAAGTAAAAAGAGGTAAGTAAAAGTTTTGTGTTGTGCGCATCGCACCAGATTTTTTTTTTTTTAAACTGTATCTCTTTTGATGTAGGAGATAAAACTGTGGAAAAACAAGTGAGGACGGCCGTCACCTTTCAGCTGTGTTGTTTCATCCAACTCGACACTGTGCCTTTAGTTATGACATTCGAAAGTAACATAGAAGGGGTTGTACATTAATGGAAGTTGAATAAGAAGATCCAAGACAGATAATGAAGCCCTTATTTACAGTAGCCGGGTTGGGTCGCTGCCAGTACTCTTCGCTCTCTAGCCGGAACCACTTCTGCCTCAGATCATACTCATATATAAGGCAATTAAAATTTGCCAGGCTTATTTAATGCCTCTCCATTGTACGAATAAAACATGACTATTACCTAAAGGTTGAGACTATAGCACGTTAGTAATTTGCTTAAGGAATATATTTATATTCATTTGACTTCATCCGCGAGTTTTAAATCATAAAGATTAAGTTATTTTATTTATAAAATGAATGCAGTACTAAAGACCTATTACTACTATTATGAACTAATTCTTCATTCAACAGATTACCAGGAAAGAAAAATGTTACTTATTTTTTAACATCAAATGGTTTGTTTTTGTTTAATATATTTTTGTTTTGCTAATTATGGAATTCATTTTTAAAGGTTCGCTTTACATCTTTGTGTGCTGATGATCTACGGATTCCTATTCTACCTAATGATCTACCCTATACCCAGGACTAATCGCATAACATTATTTCTTCATATAATGTTGAAGAATGCCCTATAGATTAAATCTTAATAGATATTTACAATTTTCAATATGGCTTTTTACACATAGAAAGTGCCTAAATTTAGGAGAATTGGCTAAGATTTAAAATTTTGTTTTAAAAATTAAAATTAGAAGAAAAGAATGTACATAATTTTTTCGATGCTTTTACAGAACATTAAATACGAGAGTTAGACTTCACGGGAATCTTCTGCATTTAATAATACTTTTTATATATCTCACCAAATAGGATACAAACAGGAGTATCGGGCCAGGTAGAACAAAAAAAAACAGTTTACTAAACCACTCTTGATCTTTATTGCCTGTTAAAAATCACTGTTAATAAAAATAAAAAAAGTCTCCTAGAAAAGGTTTGATTATAAGTTTCGATATAATTTCAATGACTAAAAATATGTATATACAATAGATATAAAAAAAAAAAAAAAAAAGTTTAATTTCTCACCAAAACAATAAATAATGGACTTTCTTGTCACAATTCAGGTGCAGCATAAGCTTCTGAGGTTTCCTGGTTCTTATGGTACACTCTCGATAAGTAAATTAATGAATACGGCCCTTCCAAGTACTTATTCCCCCATCGCCGATGAGCCAAGATTGATGAAATTTCACTCATCATTTTCTCATTACTTCAATTCTCAAATATATGAGATGTTCTTGTAAATTTGTAGATGGTTTTATTTCTAATTGATTATTAACTATTCCGAAATATCACGTAGTGTAATATTTATGTTATTACCAGAAATTTGCCTTAGAGTTAGTTTTTCATGAGATATTTAATTGACTAATTTAGAATAAAAATTGGTATCAAACTATTAATTTTTAATGCAATTAAAAAAACATTGTAGAATTCTTTTTTTTTTTATATATATATATTCCTAAAATTGAGTTGCCTAAGTCCCCAACATTCTGTTTTTAGCACGAAAACAATATCGTAATATCAAGATAAATAAGAAAAAGAACAAATACTGTGGGAAGCCGTTATCCGCGGAACCGTGGTAAGAAATAAATATATGATTGATGAGGGAGAAGGAACTTCATTTAAATTCCTCCTTTCCAAGAGAAATAGGAGAATCTTCATAAATATGCGGTACTTCTAGAAGTCTATTTTTCAATCTTTCTCATCTTCCAGATGTTCCTTCATACAGCGAGCGAGACTCAGCCGCTGTATTCGTCTGATATATCGAATCCAATCAGACTTTAAAATCTAATACAAATAGGAATACAGGATATGGAAGAGGGAGTGTAGGGGGGCGTTGAATATTAACCAGATAAGTCCCAAGTCAGATCAAGGAGGTTGCTTTTATTCCTACGAGGCCGTCTGAAGGAGCCAAAGAAGGGGTGGGACTTCAGCTTCAGCTTACACAGCATTGTACAAAAATGGAGGCGGAAGGATTTTTCTTCCTTTCTCCTCTTTTTTTTTTTTTTTTTTTTTTTTTTTCTTTTTGGTTAAACTGATCCTTGAATACTAAGAAATAATCCGATTTGAGCTTACTCGTGCGAGATTTTCACGAGATTTGAATGCGCGATTGTAAGTTTTTTTTTAATTCTTCGTTTATTTATTTTTTGTATTTATATGATCACAAGTTGAACACCTAAAGATTAATTTATTTATTTCATACTACTAACCTACTTTAGGGGCGATATGGATAACATTAAAGTCAGGGTTTCTTCCAAATAATACTCAGTCTAATCAGAAATTTATGGCAATATTTATTCCAACCATCTTTTTTTATCTTTTTTGAACAGTAGGCGTACATTAAGAACTAGGGCGTACATATATATCGTTATTAAAGACCTATACTGTATTCTTTTTCCCTGGGCTCAGTAATGTCTTTTGCATATTTTACTTCATGAATTGCCGGGAGTCGAGAGTAGTTTTGAAACATCGATTTTCTATTTTATGAGTATTCATTGAACTGAATCTTATGATAAGTTTACTTGAATTGGATTCGGTCTTCAAGTAGACCATGTTATTTCTAACTACTCATCAATGTTAAATATTATATGTGGATGAAACATCATGCTTTACCTAGGGTCTGTGGCGACCCATGTTTCTTTCATATGTAATATCTTTACTGTTTTAAAATGTTAGCTCTATGTTTTTATTCCTATATCACAACAAAAAAATTGTTAAAAATTATTTGTTTGTGTTTCAGGGGCGACGGAGGTGCACCCTGGCGTCATAGGAGCATCACCTACCCTTACATTCAAGGACTTCCCACCACCTAGATCCTAGGTCGAATAGAGTGTGATATATTTTTGTGAATAACAAAACAGAATTAATTTATTTTATTTTTATTTTGGCTCTGCGATTTATAATGTCAAAGTCCGGCTGTCTGTTCGATGCTGTAATGTTGATTCTTGATTTCAATTTGGTGCTGTGTGTTTTAAAGGTCTTTATAGTGATTGGGTCCTATAAGAAACCATCTACGTATAAATGTTTACAATACATAGTTATGTGATCAGGAAAATCGGATTTGTCCGTTTGTAGAATTATATAAATCTTTTTTTGTTTTGTTAAATTATTTTGTATATAGCATATAAATAATAGGGCCTTTGTAATTGTTTGACATTTTAATCATACCTAAGATTCATGGTGTTTAAGTAATACTATTGTTTATTACGATCATTAGAATTTAATTATAATTGTATTTTTGGCATGACTTTAATAAATTACAATTTGACATTAAAATGTTTTTAGAATTTGTATAATATTTCTAAGCAAAAAAAAAGGGGGGATTTAGAATTCCAAAAGGAGAAGTTAGGGTATCGTTCTACAACGAATTACAAGTGTGACTCTAGGTAAAATCCTGGGTTCACTAAAGCAAATGACATCTCTTAGCGCACCAGCGTTAGAGCCTTAAGCACTGAAAAAAGGTTTCTTCTTTTAAGGAGGTTCCCTGGTATCATTTTTTCATTAAATGTTTGTAAAATAACTCTTAAAATTTTAATATCTTGTCCATACATTCATAATTGTTGCTATTTTAAATAAAAGGAAATGTTACATTTTTTTTTAATTACTATTTACAGTCTCTTGTGGTACACTTGATTCATATATAAATAATAAATCTACACTATAACTTTTAAATTTTTGAATAACGCCGATTAAATACTTTGTAATTAGTACATTATATTTTATATATTAGACATGTAAATAGATTAATTGATGTGTATATATATAATTATTGAAAATTTTATGTACAGAAAAAATTCGAGCTTTGTTGTTAAGTGATATTAATTTTGAAATAATGATTGTAAATGCTTTTTGTAAAGTGTGAAATATGATGTAAATAAATGGAGAGTCATTAATAATACCGAAATAATATTTATTAGCTATAACATTATAAGATTTTATTATTATTATTAAATATAAGTATTAGTTTTAATGTAATAAAAAGATAATTTTAATATCTATAGTGAGTGATAGTATTCTCATAAAAAAATGTGGCTAATAAAATACTAAATATAAAATTATAAGAAATTTTGTGGTAACGATGGTCAGTTTTTGGTAAAAGGTCAGGTTTTGAATAATAAAAGCTTTAGCTGTTTCAATGCTGTAATTTTAAATATAATGCTTTATTCTCTGTGTGATCATTACCGCTACAGTTATCAATTGTAGTTGGAAATAACAATATTGTGCAAACTGTTTCTTAAGTAAAACTATTGTTTTAAGACTAGTTTATTTGTTGTCCTTCCTATTTGCTTATTATTTTCATTCACTAGCTGCAAGTCCTGAAAGACTTGGTTTTATTAGATTATAAATAGTTAAAATGATCAGGATATATATGAGCTATTTCATCCTTTCTCCAATCATGCATATTTTCAATAAATATCTGATATCCTTAATTTTAATTTGAAACACATAAAAACACACAAAGAAGAAACAAATAAAAAAATGAAAAAAGAAGGATATTTCTGATAGAGATACTTTAATTTCAAAAATCTAAGGTACGACAGATTTTAAGCAGTAAAGAAAAAAGTATACAAGGTAGAGCTGCATCTTTTACAAGATAAAAAGAGGTTTTTATTTAAGTAGTAGGTAGATCGTTAAAAGTATTGTTCATAGTACACCCACCAAGACGCTCTCATAAAATATATTTATTGGTATAATTACAAGGAGCTTTCGGCGTCCAGCGCCATATTCATCTAGAAATGTAATATATAGACCGTATTAAAAATTTATAAACCTAACACATTTATATAATATAGTTCGCCATTCCATATAATATTAACAATCGCATGCTTACCCGTTAATTCCCCTTAAAATAGGGTCATTTAGTGCATGAAGGTATTCAAAATATTAAAAAACATGTCTGCATTCCTTCATGCATTAAACGACCCTATTTTAAGGAGAATTAACGGTTAAGCATGCGAGTGTTAATATTATATGGAATGGCAAACTATATTATATAAATGTGTTATTTTTATAAATTTTTAACACTGTCTATATATTTGTTGTTCATTACATTTCTAGATGAATATGGCGCTGGACGCCGAAAGCTCCTTGTAATTATACCAATAAATATATTTAATAAGATCGTCTTGGTGAGTGTACTATGAACAAGAGATTTTTATTTAACTAAAAAATTAAACTTGAGTATAATCCCACTGTAAAAACACAATCCAAAGAAAGTGAAGAATGGATAGCAGTACTAAGTGTAAGTTTAAGCATTGCAAACACGATACCTTTGTATTCTATGTCGCTTTCATGTGATGATCCCCAAAAAAATTAAATTAGGAGCTCAAGTGGATTTTAGATTATTGATATGATCTGTTACTTAAAATTAATTTTATTTTTTTCCAATGCCCTTTATTCAAATTAGATTAAAAATGAAAATCTATTTTGAAACGTTGATAGTTGAATGAAAAATGCATCTACAATATAATGCCTAAATTATGGAAGAAAATAAATTTTGCATTTTGCGAAATGCATTTATTCCTACAACTAAATTATATGAATAAATTTAAACCACCTGGCCTGGTTCTATCAAATAAATTAAAAATCAGAGAAAGTATACTAAATAAATAGTAAAAAGTGGTATACTGGTATTACTTAACGTTTGATAAGATATGTGAATCAGTATTAAACTATGAAGCATGAAATATCATCAGAAACTGATTTATAAAATACGTTTTAATCGAAGTATTTTTATTATGAACGACAGAATGGTAAAGAAAAAAAGTAAAGTGTTTTGTTTTTTAAATTTATTTATTGAATTATAACTTTTAATGGAATTCCGTTCTGTGCGAGCCACCGACCTCTTTACAAAAATGTTTAAATGGACTTTAAACTGAATTATAAGTAGATATATAAGAACAAAATATATTGAGAATTCCAAATTAATCGCCAATTATGATTCCTAAACCTTTTTCACTACCTGTCCTAAAAAAGAGTCTGCCCAGATATTGCAAAAAGGAACTAATCTTTTACATCTGGGCGACATCCTGCAAAAATACAGTTGTAAAGTTATCCCTTTGCACTGAGTCATCAGCTTCATATTTGCGGTAATGCATGAGAAAAGGTCTTTATGCATAGAGACTCTATGGCAGATTCTCTATGCATTTTATATAATTTTGAAGATAGAATAAATGAATGGGCTAATAATAAAAAAAATCTGGTGCGTGCGCGCAACACACAACTTTCACTTACCAACTTACTTAGATTAGAAATTAATGCGTTTTGTTAATTGCCACTTATCAAATGAACAGAACAGTTTAATTATAACGCATTGGTTTGTAATTAAAGGCGTACGGCGCATGCGTGAGCTCAAGGTGTTTTATGAGTTGACGGAATATTTTTCTTTTTTTCTCCTGTATATGTTTACTTGATTCTCTTCATATATCATATTTAGCCGTTTCTTATTTTTAAGCGTGATGAGAGACAGTTAATTTCCCAATATAAACTAAAACAAAGGTACTTTATAGAAAAACAAAAAAAGCCCCTTCCCCATTTAAGCCCCCTCAGAACATTTTAATAATGATAAAGCTTACCTTAAACATAACGAATTTGATAAAAAGCCGTTTTTGAGATAATCGATCAAAAAGGTAAAAATTGGACAACATTTATTAAGTAAAGTCCCCCCTCCTGTTGATCAATTTTGATGAAATTTTTACAGTCATATCTCGGGCATATGAATACATCAAATACCAAGTTTGATCAAAATCGTTAAAACCTTTTTTGAGTAAATAAAAAAAACATGTGAAAATGGTACAAAATTTATTAAGTAAAGTCCCCCCTCCGCTTAATCAATTTTGATGAAATTTTTACAGTCATATTTCGGGCATATAAATCGATCAAATACTCAGTTTAATCAAAATCGTTAGAGCCGTTTTTGAGAAAATCGAAAAAAACGTAAAAAGTTATTAAATAAAGTACCCCCTCCCTTTGAGCAATTTTGATGAAATTTTTGCTGTCACATCGCGGGCATATACCTACACTAAATACCCAATTTCAGGTTCCCATGGTTTATAGTTTTTGAGCTAGTCTGTTCACATACACACACACACACACACACACACACACACAGACACACACACAGACCATTTCGTGGGACTTGGTTATTTCGACTCAGGGGGTCCCAAAACGTGTATTTCCGTTGAAAACCGGAAGTCGAAAATTTTCACGATCGCAATACCAGGTCATTCAAAAAGTCCTGTCGTTTTTCGTTTGTTCGTTGTTTATTTTGATTCTAGAGTGTTTGCTAATTAATTCCGTTCTATACAACTTTTATCCATGTAAACACAAATGTTTATACTTTATGAATAGGAGGCTAAGGAGGATTAACTTAATGCAGTCACCATCCAACTGTCTAGTTAAAATGATTCCAGTTGAAACTCAAATTCGGTCGATTTTGCTCTATGAGTTTAAACTTGGCTCAAAAGCTGCCGAAACTGCTAGAAAAATATGCTCCGTGTTTGGGGAAGATGTGCTGTCTGAGCGGAAGGCACAATTTTGGTTTTCAAAATTTCGTGGAGGCGACGAGACACTAGAAGACGAGGCACGCTCGGGTCGACCAACTGTAGTTGATAAGGAGGACGTTCGAAGAGTAGTAGAGTTGGATCCGCGTCAAAGTTGTTCAGAGATAGCCTCTCAACTTAATATCTCAGCCACCACTGCCTGGAATTACCTTAAAGAACTGGGAAAAGTGAAAAAACTGGATAAATGGATTCCTCATAAGCTTTCAGATGCCAATATGCTTGTTCGCTTGACAACTGCATCTTCGTTAACTTCCCGCTTGAAAGTCGAACCCTTTTGTTTTGCCTCACCCACCATATTCCCCTGACCTGTCACCCACTGATTATCACCTATTCAGAGATCTCGACAACAATCTGAGACAGAAATGTTTTCAAGACCGTGACAACCTAATTCACGAACTGACCACTTATTTTTGCAGTAAAAATCAACTGTTTTTTAAGGAAGGAATTTGGGCTTTACCATCTCGTTGGGAGAAGGTTACCGACTGTAACGGTGGATATTTTGATGAATAAAGGTGATTATTTGAAAATATTTATTTATTTATAATTTCCCCCAAAAAAACGACAGGACTTTTTGAATGATCTGGTACTTCCACTTACTATATATTTCATGTATAGGTAAGTGAAAGTAATATATGGATTTCCACTTAGATGACTAATACGCCCTTAATGTTTATGGCCGTAACAATATTTACGGTTTCTCACTTAAAATACTCACAATAATTGATTATCGATCCAGTCATCATATTATCTTTGCCAGCCAGTATACTTTACTATTTATTTAGTATGCTTTACAACATATAATCAAAGATGTGTATATTACTCAGATTCAGAACAGACAGAAGCCTCCGAGACCTTTATGCTGCCTAGTCATCGAAAATGATTCTTCACTCCGATAATGCCATGAGATAAATTGAAATATAAATATTGAAGCTTACACAAATTATTATTATTATATTTGAGTTAAAACAAATTATAAAATAGTATTAATCAGCTCCTTGATTAAAACATACCACGTCTTCCCTTTTAATCTGCCTGAAGTATCACCACTCTGAGTAATAACAGATATTTTATCTAGTTAAAACTACTTGGCTTATCAAAGTGTTCTTTCCAACTTCTCTTCCGAGCTGGTACCAGTAAATTAATAATAAATAATAAATTATTTTCGTAAATAATTCAAAATTCATCTCCTTATTTAAGCAAATGATGCGTAGGCCTGCTGAGTATAACTTAACATTTCACCATTTATACGTAGATTTCAAACTATTAAAAAAATTAGTGCTAAGAAAAGATATATATAAAAGATACATCTCCAACATATTAACGAGGATATGGGGCTATGATGTGGTGATATTGGCGAAATTAATAACAGTATTTGTAGGAGGACACGAAGAGATAATCAGAGTAGCTAAATAACTTCGCCAACTCACAAATGAGCAGAAAAATAAATATTTCAAGACTATCAGATAATTTTTTTTTTTTTTTAATAAAAATGGTCTAATGATTAGCAATCAAAACTGCTCAGCATATAGTACCACTAAGTAGGAAATATTCTTACGCGAAATTCAGAGAACACAGAGGACATTATTGCTCGAATCGCTGATGGTAATTAGTATCATCATCATGGCATAATGTTTCAAGAATTTCTCAAAAGTGTTCTATGACCAGCTTTAAATCCAATAGCTGCGTACGAAGGCCATGGATTAGGGATGCGACATCGACGTCGATGGTAAAAACATCGATTTTATGCACATCAATGGTTATGTGGGAAATATGTTTTTGTAGATTAATTATGAAAAACAACATGTTTTACTCTTATACATCTGTCTAAATACGATTGGGCACTAAATAATATGTTGAGGTTTAAAGAATGTATACATTAAAAAACATAGATGTTCTTGTACATCATTGTTTTGTGGTCGATGCTTTATTGACATCGATGCTCTGATTGTAAAATCATCGACGTTCAAAACATTGACGTTTTTACTTCGATATCGCATCTCTACCGTGGTTAAAACGAAAATAAGCAAAATAGTGGAGGAAGATTCGGTTTGAGTGGGCCGTAAAGCTAATCAGTCTGTAAGGGAATTAATTTAATTACAATTCTTTGTAATATTATTATTTAATTAACAATCAATTATTAGGAGTATTATAAAGGAAAAAGTTTAATAGTTTTTATGTTCATATACATTAAGAGTATAGTAGGGTAAAAGGATTTATTACAGAAACTTTATTCCTAATAAATCATTATTTGAATTCTTAATTAATGGATTAAGAAAATAGTGAGAGTTCTCACTATATTGTCTACGTAGATTTATAATACTGTATAATAATTATATAAAATGGTCAGTGAACCCAATATTTCGATGACGACCCCATCAATCGCTGCCTACACACTTCCATTCATCCGATAGCCGTCAAAACCAAGCACCGACTTATCAGCCTTATCGCTACCCTCTACTATCATCGGCAAACCCTTAGGACGTTCACCGGGTGGCACAACTATAATTAAACTTTTCGTTTGATTTAAGGGAATTCGTTTTATATACATGTCCTTTTTTTCACTACAATCCTATCAACTCAATAATATTGTATCATTAACGTGGGTTTAATTAATTTTTTTCTCCCGAAAAGTTATAATTCACGAGGTCAGACAAACAATAGAAACTTAAATTATAAACAATACACAGAAGTAACTACTTTTAACGCTACAGTAACACAGAAGTAACCATTTGATTCGATCTTCAGAAGAAGACTAAGACTCCTGTCCGTTGCATCTTATATGAAATCTGAAATCGAGCATTCTGGAAGGTTCTCGAAAAGCCTAGAAGATTCTAAAACAATCAAGAACACATACTAGAAATTATTGTAACTGTTTCAACAAAATAAATACAGAACTCTTTTCAATGTAACAAACCAAAATCATGTGGTTTTATTTCACGTTCTAATATTAAACGATTAAAGTTTCTTGGGATTTTTTAACAGTCTAGAAATTACAATTTGTTTGTTATTAATTTATCTCGTCAGTCAAGTGGGGTTCCCAAAGGAAGTTTGTCAGTTCCATCTTCTACACAGCTTATACAATCAATTGAGGCGTCTGAAAAGATGATGGCGTCGGGAGCTCATAATTTAGGATTATTGTTAGATAGTTACTTGTAGTTAGGTACTTTTTAAGTCCATGCATGTCATTTTTTTTCTTTATATTTACTATAATATTACTATGTTCTAATACAGTTGTAAAAATGTAATTAATAAGACATGTAAAACACAAGACATCAGGGAAGTAGAGGGCATAAGGTGGTGGAGTAGGGCCTTCATTAGAAGATTTATTAAGAAATGTTGCGACAGGGCATGACCGCAAATTAGATCTGGTGGAGGGAGCTTGGCCAATTGTAGTCGATTGGATCTGGGCCGGGTCCTCGCTGGGGGACTACAGTCCACTATCTTCTCAAATGTTTAACGTTTTTATGGTTTTTCTATGGAATATTCCGATAATTAACTTTTTAGTTAATGAAAGTAACAGCTATCTACTACGTGATTAGATGTAAAAGTTTCATCGTGCTTTAATGGAACACGTGCCAAAAATTGCTAATTGCTTATGGTAACATAGTTGAATGTTTCGATATTAATGCATAAAGCATATTGGTTATCGATGTCTGTGCTTATTTTATTTGGAATTATAGGTATAAAATTTATTATGTTGTGACACAATAAAACAATATAAATAATTAATAATAAGAAAAATATAAAGAATGAAAAGTAAAAATAATAATATAAATTAAAAATAGAGTAGAAAGAGGTAAAAAGTATTAATGTTGCAAAGCCTCCAATTTTTTATGTATCTATTGGTATAATTTTTGAACAACGAAATTAATCCTTTATGGGTTAAAAATGCTTGACTCCGATTTGAGTAAGTTTATATGAAGGCAAAGTTGCAAGAATGAGTACCTATTCGAAGGAATATTAATGTTTTGACCACCAGAATAGCCTCAAGGTATTTTTACTCGTTTCCTTATTTCAATATGTGTCAGAAAATAGTTGTTTTAAATATATACCTTTTTTAATCAATTCTTTAATCAACATAGTAAAGTAAGTTAATGTAAATGAGGTGATAACGGTTGAAAATGTGATCAAGTGTATGTAACTTTCATATCGAATAGCCCCGACATTTTAATTTGTACGCGAACGTATTCCAAAAAATTATGCATATTTCTCTAATTAATAATTAAATGTCTACAATCCATTGTTATTGAGCTTTTTATCGAAGACCGGCGTTTATTATGCTGTTGTCATAGGTGTGTAGGCTCCTCAGAGTTTGTAGTTTTCATTAACCATGTTCTGACGAGGCTTGATTCCCGGCTGCCGTTCTTTGGATGAATTTCCAGTGTACTGACTGCTTGGGATCCATTTATGTGAGGAGACTGGTGTGAATTGATTCGGATCGCTGTAGATGTAATAAATTCTATTTGCTTTTGTAGTTTTGATTTTACTATAAAACTTTTTACTTTCACTTACCTATATATGAAATATATAGTAAGTGGAAGTGTTGCGATCGTGAAAATTTTCGACTTCCGGTTTTCAACGGAAATACACGTTTTAGGGTCCCCTGAGTCAAAATAACCAAATCCCGCGAAATGGTCTGTGTGTGTGTGTGTGTGTGTGTGTGTGTGAACAGACTAGCTCAAAAACTATAAACCGTGCGAACCTGAAATTGGGTATTTAGATGTATATGCCCGCGATGTGACAGCGAAAATTTCATCAAATTTGCTCAAAGGGAGAGGGTACTTTATTTAATAAATTTTTAAGTTTTTTTCGATTTTCTCAAAAACGGCTCTAACAATTTTCATTAAACTGAGTATTTAATCTATTGATATGCCCGAGATATGACTGTAAAAATTTCATCAAAATTGATCAACTGAGGGGGGACTTTACTTAATAAATTTTGTATCATTTTCACGTGTTTTTTTTATTTACTCAATAACGGTTTTAACGATTTTGATCAAACTTGGTATTTGATGTATTTATATGCCCGAGATATGACTGTAAAAATTTCATCAAAATTGATCAACAGGAGGGGGGACTTTACTTAATAAATTTTGTCCAATTTTTACTTTCACTTACCTATATATGAAATATATAGTAAGTGGAAGTATTGCGATCGTGAAAAATTTCGACTTCCGGTTTTCAACGGAAATACACGTTTTGGGGTCCCCTGAGTCGAAATGACCAAGTCCCGCGAAATGGTCTGTGTGTGTGTCTGTGTGTCTGTGTGTCTGTGTGTCTGTGTGTCTGTGTGTGAACAGACTAGCTCAAAAACTATAAACCGTGCGATCCTGAAATTGGGAATTTAGTGTAAGTATATTCCCGCGATGTGACAGCATAAATTTCATCAAAATTACTTAAAGGGTGGGGGTACTTTACTTAATAACTTTTTAGGTTTTTTTCGATTTTCTCAAAAACGGCTCTAACGATTTTGATTAAACTGAGTATTTGATCTATTTATATGCCCGAGATATGACCGTAAAAATTTCATCAAAATTGATTAACCGGAGGGGGGACTTTACTTAATAAATTTTGTAACATTTTCACGTGTTTTTTTTATTTACTCAAAAAAGGCTTTAACGATTTCGATCAAACTGGGTATTTAATATATTCATAAGCCAAAGATGTGATAGCCAACATTTCACCAAAATTGACCAACCGGAGGGGGGACTTTACTTAATAAATTTTGTATCATTTTCACGTGTTTTTTTATTTACTCAAAAACAGCTTTAAAGATTTTGATCAAACTGGGTATTTGATGTATGTATATGCCAAAGATGTGATAGCCAACATTTCATCAAAATTGATTAACCGGAGGGGGAACTTTACTTAATAAATTTTGTAACATTTTCAAGTGTTTTTTTTATTTACTCAAAGAAGGCTTTCACGATTTTGATCAAACCTGGTATTTGATGTATGTATAAGCCAAAGATGTGATAGCCAACATTTCACCAAAATTTACCAACCGGAGGGGGGACTTTACTTAATTAATTTTGTATCATTTTCAAGTGTGTCTTTTTTTATTCAAAAACGGCTTTAACTATTTTGATCAAACTGGGTATTTGATGTATTTATATGCCAAAGATGTGATAGCCAACATTTCATCAAAATTGGTCTAACGAAGGGGACCACAACAACGCATTAATTTCTAATCTAAGTAAGTTGGTAAGTGAAAGTTGTGTGTTGCGCGCACGCACCAGATTTTTACCTTTTTGATCGATTATCTTAAAAACGGCTTTAACGATTTTTATCAAATTCGTTATGTTTAATGAAAATTAGTTGTTATTTAATATCAGGTAAGCTTTATCATTATTAAAATGTTCTGAGGGGGCTTAAATGGGGAAGGGGCTTTTTTTGTTTTTCTATAAAGTACCTTTGTTTTAGTTTATATTGAGAAATTAACTGTCTCTCATCACGCTTAAAAATAAGAAATGGCTAAATATCATATATGAAGAAAATCAAGTAAACATATACAGGAGAAAAAAAGAAAAATATTCCGTCAACTCATAAAACACCTTGAGCTCACGCATGCGCCGTACGCCTTTAATGACAAACCAATGCGTTATAATTAAACTGTTCTGTTCATTTGAGAAGTGGCAATTAACAAAACGCATTAATTTCTAATCTAAGTATGTTGGTAAGTGAAAGTTGTGTGTTGCGCGCACGCACCACATTTTTTATTTATTCTTGTACCGCAGAAAGATCCTGTGATTCGACAGACATCCAGAATATAGTCATTGTGGTTTTCAGATGAATTAATAGACATAATTGTTAATCTATCCACGTACTTTATTAAAAAAATTAATTAATTTTAAATGAGTAATTATATAGTTAATCCTTTACTAATTTTATCTATTGTAAATTTGAGAAGGAAAAGTAACGTTCAGCTCACTAGTTACAACCAGTATCTCTCAATTTCTTCGTTAGATAGCAATCCCATTTTTTTTTTACAGTTTACAGTTTCTATATATCGATATTATCATTAAGAGTACATGTAGATTGCAGATCTCTATTCGAACCTTGAATGAATACACTCTTTTGTTCTTGTTTATACTGGTAAATCGGTAAAATATTACAGAGCACACTTTCCTCTTACTATTACTTTAAATGGTGGCTGCCAACTACTATTAATGTTGACAGATTTTTCTGTTTTCTTCAAAAGATCGATGATTAAACGATTATGTTTAAGCCAAAACATCGGTTTTAATAAAATCTTTGTTTTAGTCAGAACATCATTATTAAAAACATCCTTGTTTTTGTGAAAAATGTCTATGTTAAAATATACCTCTGCTTTATTCAAAACATTAATATTAAAAAGTAATACTTATGTGTTTTTCTGAAAACATTGGTAATAAAAACAACTTTGCTTTTGTCGAAACATTGATATTAAAAACATTTTTGTCTTTGTCAAAACATCTACTTTAAAATAAATCTCTTTTATTTTGTCTAGTCTATTTCGTTAAAACCATCTTTTGCTTTTGTGAAAACATCAATAAATATCACTATGTTTAACCTTCATTTGTTCAAGTAAATTTGTCTAATATATTAGACATTTTAGAAAATATTTCCAAATAATAATTACCTTAATATACAAACTGAAACAAAACAAGAACGTGTCACAATAGACAATTGTGTTTAATATAAATAGTGTTTATATCCCTTATCACTAGAAGTCAGGTGGAAAATAATGAAAATGAAAAGACAAATAGGAAGGTTACAGAGTGTTTTGATTTGGTTTTTGGAAAAAAGTGCTAACAATGTTGTAAGACTTTTAAATCCAATAATGTTGTTATATGAGTAGTTTTTTGTTCATGTTAATAATATATTGTTGCTCATTACAATATTCCTTAATTTAATTTGATAATTAGTAGCGAGTTACGTTGTAACTCGAGAGAGAACTCACTTCCACTCCGACTGGGTAAGTTTGCAAAACTACTATTTTCTAAATTAATCTAACGTTGAAAGAGACGTTACATTGGCGCCCAACGTGGGGCTTAAGACTATTTAAAAGGGAAAATGGATGCAACCAAATTACTCAAGGATGAGTTGGTGTACGAGCTACACATTAGGGGGTTATCCGAGACAGGCGATGCTTCAGATTTGAAGAAAAGAATATCAAAAGCATTTAGCGATGGGGTGCAACCAATTTCAGAAATAATATCTTCATTAAATGGGCAAAATGAATTAGACATTTGTATGGGTAAATATTCGGCGCTCGCCGAACGTATCGATGAGCTATCGATTAATGACGTGATGGAATTTAGGCGTCTTGATGCACGAGTTGGGCATCTTCATGATCGTTTAGGACGGTTAGTTGTCCAAACCGAGTTAGAAGAACGTAGGAGACACCTTTTTGAGCGGGTTACTTTTCTAATAGCAGAACTTTGGGAAAAGAAACCATCTGTTAGGTTACCAGTTTCTGCTCATATCAATAATGCCACTCTACAACCCACTGATGATCTTAAGTCTACTGAACAAAAACTCTCCGCCACTGAGTTGGAATGTTTAGCGGTAATTTGGGCGATTGAGAAATTTAGACCTTATATCGAAGGAACAAAATTTACTGTGGTCACTGATCACCACTCTCTGATGTGGCTTCATCGCCTACAAGATCCGACAGGTCGACTGGCTCGATGGGCGTTACGCCTTCAGAATTACGATTACCAGATAAAACATCGGCCAGGAAAGGAGCATATGGCAGCTGATGCTTTATCACGTGCGATAGACAATGCTTCCAGTGATCGAAACCCTACTGTAGCAGCAGTCGTGATTGACGGAGAAGGGGCTGATCCCTGGTATCAGGATATGAAGAAAAAGGTCACAGATAAGCCGGAGGAGTTCCCAACTTGGCAGATTACCGAAGGTCGCCTCCTCAAACATGTGTTTGAGAGAAATCCCTTAAAAGTTGGGGACAATCAATGGAAAATTGTGGTACCGAAAGACCAAAGAGAAGCAGTTCTCAAACAATACCACGAAGACACGACTGCAGGGCATATGGGGATTAACAAGACCAAGAATAGAGTAGCTACTTATTATTTCTGGCCGACCATGATTCGAGACGTCGCTCGATTTGTGAAAAAGTGCTCCATCTGTCAAAAGATGAAGCCGGAACAGAAAGCTCCCGCTGGTTTGATGGGCATGACGCCCCTACCTTCAAAGCCCTGGCAGGTAGTTTCTACTGATCTCATGGGACCATTTCCTCGTTCATCCAAACAGAATCGGTATTTGTTAGTGGTGACCGATTACCTCACAAAATTCACCTTGCTGTTTCCACTAAGGCAGGCATCTGCGCAGGCAGTAACTAAACATATAGAGAACGACGTGTTTCTCATGTTTGGAGTACCTGAAGTGGTATTTTGCGACAATGGTACACAATATAAGAGTACGAACTTTCAGAATATGCTGAACAAATATGGTACTGCTTGTAGGTACAACCCAGTATACCATCCCCAGGCGAACCCCACTGAGAGAGTAAATAGGGTGCTCAAAACCATGATATCATCTTATGTGGGAGATAACCATCGCTCCTGGGACAGACATATTGCGGAGTTCGGCTTTGCGCTGAGGACGGCAACTCATGAGGCAACTGGATACACACCAGCCTTCCTTAACTTTGGTCGCGAACTCTTTAGCCACGCCTCGCAATATTTGGTAAATGATGGGTCGGAAAGCATAGGCAAGATCGACGAGAAGCTCAAGTTAATCCAAGAAGATGTGAAAATTCGATTAGGACAGGCCCAAGAGAAGAATGCCCGTTACTACAACCTTAGACGGAGACCAGCTCGGTTGGAAGAAGGTCAACCGGTATGGGTGAAAACGCACCCTATCTCAGACTTAGGTAAATATTTCACCGCCAAACTAGCGCCTAAATATGAGAAAGGTGTTATTAAAAAGGTTTTGTCGCCTCTGATATATGAAGTAGTGGATGAAACAGGAAGACCATTAGGTATTAGGCACATTGAAGAGCTAAAGGTAGAGTCTTCGGATGCTGGAACTGATGTTCCCCAACTCCAGGAAGAGGGGAGAATGTCACAATAGACAATTGTGTTTAATATAAATAGTGTTTATATCCCTTATCACTAGAAGTCAGGTGGAAAATAATGAAAATGAAAAGACAAATAGGAAGGTTACAGAGTGTTTTGATTTGGTTTTTGGAAAAAAGTGCTAACAATGTTGTAAGACTTTTAAATCCATTAATGTTGTTATATGAGTAGTTTTTTGTTCATGTTAATAATATATTGTTGCTCATTACAATATTCCTTAATTTAATTTGATAATTAGTAGCGAGTTACGTTGTAACTCGAGAGAGAACTCACTTCCACTCCGACTGGGTAAGTTTGCAAAACTACTATTTTCTAAATTAATCTAACGTTGAAAGAGACGTTACAAACGAAGGATCTTGTTCAATTCAAATGTTAACCCGCCACTTTTTACTCCATTAATAAAAACCAAAGAAAGGTTCATGTCAGCCAAGATTCCGAAACATCTGATTGGTTGTTGGTTACCGCTCCTTTGTCGCGTTCTTTCTTTTGTATTTATCCCTTTTAAGCTTACATTTACTGAGTGCCATTCATAAAAACTATAGTACAGTGTAATTTTTAAGTTCAGTTAAAAAAAAAGTTAACTTAAAGCATCGACACATAAAAAATCGATGTTTTAGAAATATCGACATCGATGTCCCATCCCTACATTGTAGAGGCCGGGTTTGCACCAGGAGTCTCAACCCCTGAGACGATCCGTGCCAGAATATTAAAGATATCCTTGGTATTTTCAGCACATCATCTAAATGCCTTACCATTGAGCTAACACCGTGTGGAACGCATATCATCAATTATGATGAAACATCGATTTAAGAATTCAGCACTGAGCCACAAGAAACAAATCAAAAAAAGTGATAATATAAAACAATGATTATTAATAAAAATAAAAATTAGGAAAATAAATAAATAATAAAAATGCAAATATTGAATTTCATTATCCAAACCCGACTGTATCATAGACTTGATTAGATAACTACCTTTAGCTTTGAAACGCTCCAGATACGATGAACTTCTCATCAATTTTATATAAATTATCCTGGATGTGGTGAAGAATACCCCTCCTTAGGCCATTATATCATTTATTTACATCATGCCCGCCCTGTCAACTACCTTCACTGTAAATATGACAGTTGATAAATGATAGTGTTGCTCTTCTTACATATTTTAAACATCGGAATACAAGAGACAATCTTTGGTTATTTATTGAATAATTGTTTCTTAAAATCATTATTAAGCTTATTAAAAGAAATGATTTGTCATTAGATGTATCATTACCTCCAATCAAATCTCTGAAATTCAGGTGACAGTGCTTCCTATGAGTGCTTGATACGACTTCAGAGCTTTATCCGCTCTGAATCATCGAAAATATTAAAAAAAAAAAATTAAACATTTAATCGTACGGTTGATTCAACTTTCACTATATATAGATGACTCTATTCACTTTATATAAACTTTATCACTTCACTCGAATACGGAAACAAACACCACGATGGTCTACGAAATTTAATAAACATTTCCTAAAAATAAGAGTAATGATAATATACACTAACTCCTTAGTAATAGTACTTTCTTAATTAAAAAACCTTTTAAAAAGTACTACTAAAATCTTTATGGGCATAGATTTTCGGGACATAGGCAACTACAAATATCAAATGCACTTAAAATCTAAACAATTTATAATGATAGTAGATACATACATCTTCTTCAATGAAAAATGATTTTCTTATCATTAGACATGAATGTTACTACATGTATCAGAACTTTACGAAAATATCCGTCCAACAAAGATTGACTTACAAAATGGATACCTTAGGGAAAAACACCTGAATGAACTATAAATCAGTAAGTCTATTCACTATTGAAGAATTTCGAAAAATTTGAAAAAACGTTTTGAAAAAAAAAATCTGGTGCGTGCGCGCAACACACAACTTTCACTTACCAACTCACTTAGATTAGAAATTAATGTGTTTTGTTAATTGCTACTCCTCAAAGTTATACATTTTTCCACATTCATTTCTTATTTTTGTTTTCATTTGCTCAAAAAAAAAAAACAGCACTAATTTCTTTTATTATTAAATAAAAGTTTTTACTTGTGATAATTCGGCAATGCAATCATAATACTCCAAGTCGTCAGATTTTATAATTCTCTATGTACTTGTTGAATATTTCATTTATTTCCCATGAAACAAATAATTCTCATTAAATGAACAGAACACCTTTTATTATAACGCATTGGTTTGTCATTAAAGGCGTACGGCGCATGCGTGAGCTCAAGGTGTTTTATGAGTTGACGGAATATTTTTACTTTCACTTACCTATTTATGAAATATATTGTAAGGGGAAGTATTGCGATCGTTAAAAATTTCGACCGGTTTTCAACGGAAATACATGTTTTGGGATCCCCTGAGTCGAAATAACCAAGTCCCGCGAAATGGTCTGACAGTCAACGATCGGTGCCTCCATATTGCGTACCCTTCGAAGGACGACATAGCCAAGTATTATTAAATCCTAGGACCATCTACATCGTATTTGGCTATGCTAACCACTACACGACACGTGATCCCAACATTAGTTATACTCTCATGTAAAATTTTGCTGTTAACTTTGAAAAATAGCCATTATTTTATTAAAATAAAATTTTAGCCACATTAGCAACATTTTAACAAACGCTGTTAATTTGAAAAAAAGTAAATGTAATTATTAAAATGTTTGACGAACAATATTTACTTATTATAAAATTAACTTTTATTGAACAAACTTTATCTTGATTAATTTGTTGAATACTTATAAAGTAAAACTTTTTTAGGACTTCTAGTTATGGTATTCAATATCTAACCACCTCCTTCTATTACTCGTCTTTTATTTTATTGAAGTGTTGTTACCTATGTGACTAAGTTGTGTGCTTATCATAAAAAAATTGCATTCATCGCCTTTAAATGTGACAATGTGGTGACAAAAATGAAGGGAACCATTAAAAAGCGTAGTGGTGGGAGAAGAGGAGAGGAGAGGGGCCTAGGTCCATGTGAATGTTTAATATCTCCCAGCCCTCGCCCACAATAGCACTAAAAACCTCCCCTCACATCGAGTTAGGATAAAACAGAAGATAAAAACAAATTTATCTCTGACAATAAATCTCATCCTATGTCCCACTTTTTCCGTCTCTGAAACAAAACTAGAAGAAAAAAATGGCCAGCTTTTATTTTTTTTCTGAGGCCCTGAGAGCTAAGTTGTTTTTCTCATCTTTTGCTATTTTTCTCTTTGCATGCAGAGCACAGATAATTTTGTTTGTTTCGGACCTTTTATGCATAGGTATAAATGCACTTATACGTAAGTATGTATATGAGTACAATTGTTTATTTATTTATTTTTTGTAAATGTTTAACTAGTTTAAATATGTGGCTGTACCGTAAAGACTAAACTTAAGTATAAACTAAAAATATTTTTTAATTTTTTTGAACAAGAATTTGTAGATTTATATCACATAACGCATAAGGCGAGTCCTTGATGAATAAGTTTAAACAATAAGGAGGTTGCTAAGCATGTAAGATGCTAAATAAACTAATCAATGTGTTACAAATTTACAAATATAATACTGTATCTGTGTTAACCACAAATCGAATGTCCTGAAACAAACTACCTATACATTTCGTTCTTAATAATATATTCTTAAATTTGATACACTTATTTTTACACTCATGATTTTTTCTCAATTTATGTTTCCTTTTCGGTAATGTAATACTCCAAAAGCACATTATTTCCATTTTCCAACCCGAGAGTTATAAATCTTCAAAAGCATTTATTCAATGAAAAAATGCAAAGATTTGAATTTATTAAATTTCCCATAATAATGAAGGGTATATATGTTTTGTAGGATACAAATCTGATTTTATGAAAAATTGATTGAGCATTAAAATTATACTGGAAAAAAATTGCTCGAATTTATAAATTACCCAGAGGTAAATAAGAGTATGTACATGTTTTTATTAAATAAAATATATCATTTTAAATTTAAACACGATGATAAATACTTACTTTGATATGTTTTTCATTTATTTATAGAGACACCTGATTGATCGTTTTTCAATTTTATCGATGTCGATAGAAGAAGTATTTTGTAGGTAGGTATATAAATCCAAGTTAATGTTTTTTTTTTTTTTTTCACATCTGCATTTACAAATAAAACAATAACTAAATGTGCTAAAAGAAAAATAATGTCTTGAATAAGCATTTAGATAAACTATCCACTGATATTAAATTTAAATCAGTAAAAAAATGGACACGGTGTTATCTACCTTCGGGCTCCAGAACTATACCTACCTAATATGTATGTATCCAACTTAAATAAAAAAGAGTTTATACCGAGAAATTCCGCATAATAACCGTGAAATAGTTAAAATTCAATCATTTCGAAAATATATAACCACCACCTGTAAAATTGTTACCTAGCATTGACATATATTTTCTCAGGGATATGTAGAATTTATTTTCATCAACATCTCACATACGATTAATAAAGCCTATAATTTATTCTGAACATTTTTTGTGGAAGTTGAATTACTTTCTAAAACCGAATAGAGACAGAGAACATCGAATAGTCTCCATTGTATTTCTTTTATTAGATTTCATGCTTTAAAATAAATGAAAAAAATTAAATAAATAATAAAAAAAAACCTGACTGTGTTTGACCAAGATCACACTCAGTTGCCAGTTTTTTTTCTGTGACTCAATTATTTAATTATGTGTTACAATTCAATTAAAAAATGTTTGGTAGTCCCCAGGAAGCCTTATTTGAAGTCAGGACCATTAACAAAGTACAGTGCCTATGAGTGGTGGTCAAGGATCCCAGAGAACCTATGATAACCCGAACATTGTGATTTTTTCTTATCGTGTGCCACTATTTTCAAAAATCGCCATCATTGATGCCTGTGAAAAAAAAAAAAAAAAAAAAAAAAAACCTGTTTAGCGAAAATGACTCAAGAAAGGGTGAAAAAATGAGAACAGTTCCTTTAATTCCATACAATGCATTACCGTTTATTTAATGGCTGAGTTATTCTTTTATTCAATCGTTCATTGCGTAATGGAATCTTATGCCAGCATTATTACTTAAACGATGATATCTTGCTGAATAACAATTATTCATCAAATCGCTAATTTAGATAACACTAAAGTAACACAATTCATCGGTAATAGGTACGAGTACTCTCTTGGAAAACCTATCAGATATTTCACTTTGAAATTGGTTTGTCGTTGCCTCCCCTAGTGGTCGGTCTGGTTACCCCATCTCCTCGTTCCTTTACTTCTTATTTCGTTTTTCAGTTTTCTTTTCATCCCCTCGATTCATGTTTACTTGGAGTGATCGCTTCAGAATTCTAATATCCCTTAATGTATTTATTTTACTTTCTACTAAGGATCCCTCTCTTTCTACTAGACCCGCCTCCGAAAAGAAAAAAACCACTCCTTTATACGATGTCGCTCTTTCAAAGGTTCTTCGTTTGCTTTGTCAGCTGCGGAGCCCCTTGCTTACTGAACGGTAAAAACGGAAAGGAGTACAGGATATTAATTCCTTTATGGTTCCTAGGAAAATCAACATATCCGTGCAACTACTTTTTCCAAGGGTAATGTAAGGACATTTCTTCTTTGAACTCTTTTATTTCTTTTTTTTCCTATTATGTGTATTTTTCCAGGAAAATTTTTTATACATCCAACACATTTTCATTCTAATTGTCGTCTTTATTTTTCTTACATTTGTACAACGTTTCGGACTTCTTTGTCCGAATTTTTATTTCGGAAATTAATTTATTTCTTTTTTTTTCTCAAGTTGCAATTCAGAGGCAATACTGTCTGTCACCTTTAGGGGATAATAGATTTTTTGATGCAGAATGTGAAATTCAATGATTAATTCAAACATCTTACGGTCGAACCGTAAACAAATCTTGTTCCATAAAAAAATGAAAGAATGATGAAGGAATAATGAAGGAAACAAAATTGTTTTGTTTCCTTTTTTTATAGGTTATAAAAATAGAAGTAGTTCAAAGAAAAACATTGACGAAACTGCAGCTTAATTCTCTTCATAACATAATTCTTTCAGTAAATGCAAAGGGAGACAAAATATATGTTTATAAAGAAACTACCATTGGAATCGCACTCTTATTTAGCTCTAAAATTTAAGGTTTCGAGGCCACCTTATCTAACTAAAAATAAATAATTATATTGTGGACAGCAATAAAAAAATAATATTGGAATAAGAAAGTATATATTTTGGACACAAAATAACACATAAAAAATCTGCGTAGTTGTGCCAGAGAGTGGTTATTGCCAAACAGTTTAATTATGCGATCAATAAAATTAAATAAATATGTCGATATATACAAAGAACGGGCAGATAAAATAGTTTTATATGGCCAATAAAATGCGCCTGCCTCACTTTCATTGATGCGTTCCAATTAAATAATCTGCCAACTATCAGGGGAGCTTTTATTCAATGAAGATAAATATGAAATATACAAACACCAGTTTTATAATCCAATCGTTGAAAGCCGACATGCTATCATCTATTATCGTAGTTTTATCTTATGGATTCATCTTTAAATGAATGTTAATTGGAGTTCGTAAAGCGAAAAACTTCCTTCTTTAATGCAAATGTTTGAATAGAATTTGTAAACGCCCTCTTATTACTTCCAGCTTTTGTACAGAGCTCTCATTATATTATTAGAAGATTTAAATTTTTTAGGTTATGGTCGTTCGTAATCAATTGTAGATCAAATTTAATTTGCGCCTTACTGTATACTCACCTACGTCTAATTTTCATTAAAATTCTATTATTTAGTTATTTTTCGGTCATTGTGCCAATTTCTTCAAATTATGCCTTTTTTACTTATTTTATATTCACTAGATAATATTTTTTTTTCTAACAAGATACCTCTGTCATATTTAGTTTTTTATAATTCATTGTTCACCGACCAATCTTCAAGGGTATCTGGAGTTACATTATTGAATCTTGTGACCATAAACTTTGAAAATAATTTTTATGTTATAAACAGACGCCATGAAATAAATTAAAACATATTTAAATAAATTGTTGGTGGTTGTAGATTTATTTCATTGTCTCTGTCTTTGTGTCTCATTTTTTCAGACTTATCTCACCATTTCAATTGCAATATGAGGTGGATAGTACTCAAGATATTCTCTATTATTTTTTTATCAAAGTCCACTACCTACTAGACTCACAGTTTTTTACAAAGTAAATAATCAAGTTTTTGTATACCCTTAATACCCATAAAACAAGTGACAATAAAAGCGTGATTAATTACTTTAACCTTTGGTATTAATCGACCGAGGTAACAATTAGATAATTGGATTTTGATGCATTCTATCTTTTACTTTAAATGATTTAAATATTGTCAGATATCATTTATAATAAACTTGGTATTGTATCAAATATTTTCCCGGTTTTCAAAAGACTTCACGAGGAGAAAGTCGCATTTTAATACCAAAATTAGAGTGAAAGGAAGTTATTTAAATGCAAATTCTAGAATCAGACTAAAATTTTGGCCATTGATTGGTTTCGTCTGTTCGTTAGACTGGGGTTCCGTTTTCATTCAGCTGTTTTTGCGGTCAGCTAAATAGGAGGCAGAAAGAGTCGAAGGCCGGATTGGAATCAACAAAACAAACACCATCTATTCCGTGAACCATTTGAAACATTTTCATTTCCGCTGACCACTTCAAACTTCCAATCAAGTGTCCGGGTGGCCCCAGCAAATAAGTAGACTGGTTGTTTCATAGGGTATAAAAAAAAAAATAAAAAAAATATGGTGCATTGAGTAATTTACGTGGAATTTATTGGCGTGTGTTCTCCTTTCATGTTTACCACTGTTTCATTGTTCTACGTAAACTTTTATGATAGCAGTTATTTTTTCAATGTCATATTGTTACATCTATTAAATATTATTATTAATATTATAATGTTTGTATCATCAGTAATAAAATTACCTCTTCGTTAAAAAAAATGTGCGAAATTGAGGTATTGTGTCACAAGTTCGATACAAATAATCCAGTCAGTTTTATATTTTCCACTATTAAACACAAAAGTTCATTTTTTATTATTATAATAAAATAATATCACCAACCGTTGTAGGGAAAACAAGTATTAAAGAATTAAATTAAATTCAATTTATCTTAAATGTATATTTATTTCTATGGTATTTATTATTCGTACAGCGTTTTGGAATCCATTAGCAAACACTACCCTAGAAATTCCCCAAATAGGAAATGCTCAATTTGTGGTGGGAAATAAAAAGAAAGGTACATATTTGTAGTTTTTGTTTGGGTTCCAGCGTAACTGCTAACCAAGTAGGACATTTTGCTAGGAATGAAGATGTACTGGTGGTTCAAACTGTAACTTGAGAAGACTAAATGCATCAAGTAAAAAGAAAACACCAAACTGAATGAGAGATCCATTGGAAAACAAAAACAGTAAATGGTTGAAATAAAATACACCATCAAAAAATGGACCATAAGTCGCAGAAAGCCGAGAAGAGAAGAAACCGTTCTATGCAGACTTGGATCTGGCATTCTAATTTACTCACTGATAATTCCTAAGATGTATCGATGGGCCCAATGTTCAATAACGCGCCACATTCGGTAAAACATTATAACAAGATTGTTCTCAAAATAGAAAATCTAGAAGGAAAATTGACCTCCAAAGATAACTCAGAAACGATTATTATTAGACAATAACTCTACTCTTAGATTCTTAAAAACCATAAATTGTTATATCAGAAATTTATTTATTCTTAGACATATAAACAAACCTGTTGGGTAGAGGTGGAATATCAAGTAAATATATATTAATGGTCTTATAAATAATTTAAAAGTGAGAATGGTGTACAATTACTTATTATATTAATGGATATAAGATTAAGTAATTCACCTGAATTAATTTCGGCCGAAGTGTCGTTTATAATATATTCATATTTAAGCAGCAAGCATTAACAGTTAGCTTTCTTTAAAGTCATAATTTCTTTCTTATAGATTTTATTCAGGTTCTTCCCGTGTCATCTCTTTTTCATTATTTTACTGCTCGAATACCTTTAGCTAAATACTTATGTGCATGTAATGAATCAAAGACATGCATTTATCTTTATGTCACAGTGTTAGTAGAGTAAATCAGTGCTAATTAATGATCTAGTGTTTTCAGTTTTTCGACTCTAGCTTCTTTCATCTGAACAAAAAAGGCCGTGGAGGGCATTGTTTCTTTTAATTCATTAATTAAAATTCATTAACATATGATGATAATTAGAAATATTGATTTCAAACTTCTCAATAATTATTTAATCAATAAAAAATGTATAGGTACTTTTTACTCTACTCATTACTCTATAAGAGGAGTTCTAATTTGTTTTTTGTTCCTCAACCCCCTGTTGAAATGAAAATCTCCCACTCCCTTCTTTGTTATAAAAAGCGATACATGCCCTCGTTACACAGTTAAATGTCTGGGTAGATAAAAAAAATTTTAATTTTCAAAACATCATGATTAATTAAAATAATCTACAACGTAAATTTAGCTTCAAAATGTGTACTAAAATTTTAGATAAGTGAGATTTTTTTTTATTTTTAACTAGTTTCTTGGCCCTACGTTTTCACACTGACCATTTTTGGACCCTTTACTCAAAACACTCATTAAAATTTAGGTTAGTATAATTAACTTCCAGTTAGGAATAATATCTAAGTATATTATTTTGATTTGTAGAAGATTTTTTCTTTTTTAATTTTTATAATGAGGTACATTAGTAGTTACAGCGGCAAGGCTGCGAATTATTCAACAATAAGATTATGAGGGAGGTTGCCGTGCAATTACTCCGGGCGGTGTAATCAAAGCTCGGGAGGCAGGGGGCGAAAGAGGAGCCGCGGGGACACAAAGCCTCTATTTGGGACTCAAGTCTCTTTCATTAATGTTAATCAACTCTGTTTTGGCTGCGTCATTCAATTAGGGCCATTCAGTGGCTCTTCTAGAAAATACTTTGTTTCGTTTGTAGCCCCCCCCCCTACCCCATTCTCTGTGGGTCACATTAAAATATCACCACAAAACTACCAGAAGTTGAGGGAAAGTAACAATAGATATTCTTACCAACTACCAGTCTTAAAAAAAAAAAAAAAAAAAAAAAAAAAAAAAAAAAAAAAAAAAAAATTATTTTTTATTTGCACCTGTCGCACTAAAGCAAATAAGAATGGTTAAGCAATGAGAAATTTTTTTACCAGGCAGCACGTCCCGCCAGTCATGAAAAGGTATCCTACATAATGAAGGATATCTTCATACAGTTCCAGTTAAATCGCCTCCTAATGGGCATTGATGACCTGAGAAGGCTATTTCCTTTAAACGTGTGGAAAAAAAAAAACTCGAATTTCAATACACAAAACACTGACCAAAACAAACATGCAGCAATTTGATGTTTCTCTATTATTTTCTTAATAACTAGTTAAACCGTTTGAATAATAAAATTAAAAATCTGGTGCGATGCACGCAACACACAACTTTCACTTACGAACATACTTAGATTAGAAATCGACGTGGATCGGTAATATGTAAACGCCATTTCAGTGTAAACTTCACACATTTTTCCACATTTAAGAATATACTTATATCTGTATATCTCCACAAGTTATAGAGTATCTGTATAGTAAAATTTGGTAGTTCTCAGAACTTTTCGATTCATTATGCTATTTTATATTCATTGCTAATTTATTTATGAAGATACTAATTTCATCAACAGTCGAGTTTTTTTTTAATGCTTGCTTGTTTTTTACTACGAGTTGCTTTTTGCAAATACATCGTGAAGGTGAATCGATAAGTGTATTTACGTCTCTTACGCCTTTCTGGAAATCAAGAACGATTACTGTTAATCTAAAATCGCTTTATATTGTTTTCAAAATATTATTATGGAACTAAAGTTTCTAAACTAAAATATAATTAATTAAACAAAATCGTTACACACGTTTTTGAGTAAATAAAAAAAAAACTGGTGAAAATAGGACAACATTTATTAAGTAAAGTGCCCCCTCCAATTGAACAATTTTGATGAAATTTTTACTGCCTCATCGAGGGCATATACATACACTAAATACGGAGTTTGGTCAAATTATTTAAAGCCGTTTTTGAGTAAATAAAAAAAACACGTGAAAATGATACAAAATTTATTATGTAAAGTCCCCCCTCCGGTTGATCAATTTTGATGAAATTTTTACAGTCGTATCTCGGGCATATACATACATCATATACACAGTTTGATCAAAATCGTTAAAGCGGTTTTTGAGTAAATAAAAAACCACGTGAAAATGATACAAAATTTATTAAGTAAAGTCCCCCCTCCGGTTAATCAATTTTGATGAAATTTTTACAGTCGTATCTCGGGCATATACATACATCATATACCCAGTTTGATCAAAATCGTTAAAGCGGTTTTTGAGTAAATAAAAAACCACGTGAAAATGATACAAAATTTATTAAGTAAAGTCCCCCCTCCGGTTAATCAATTTTGATGAAATTTTTACAGTCATATCTAAGGCATATTAGTACACCAAATACTCAGTTTAATCAAAATCGTTAGAGCCGTTTTTGAGAAAATCGAAAAAAAAGTAAAATGTTAACAAATAAAGTACCCCCTCCATTTGAGCAATTTTGATGAAATTTTTGCTGTCACATCGCGGGCATATACATATACTAAATTCCTAATTTCAGGTTCGCACGGTTTATAGTTTTTGAGCTAGTCTGTTCACAAACACACACACACACACACACAGACCATTTCGCGGGACTTGGTCATTTGGACTCAGGGGACCACAAAACGTGTATATCCGTTGAAAACCAGAAGTCGAAATTTTTCACGATCGCAATACTTCCACTTACTATATATTTCATATATAGGTAAGTGAAAGTAAAAAACAAATTATACTAGAACAATTCCTTGCTTCAGATAGTACATTTTTTACTTTCACTTACCTATATATGAAATATATAGTAAGTGGAAGTATTGCGATCGTGAAAAATTTCGACTTCCGGTTTTCAACGGAAATACACGTTTTGGGACCCCCTGAGTCGAAATAACCAAGTCCCGCGAAATGGTCTGTGTGTGTGTCTGTGTGTGTGTGTGTGTGTGTGTGTGTGTGTGTGTGTGTTTGTGTGTGTGTGTGTGTGTGAACAGACTAGCTCAAATACTATAAAGCGTGGCCGCGATGTGACGGCAAAAATTTCATCAAAATTGCTCAAAGGGAGGGGGTACTTTATTTAATAGTAATATATATGTAGTTTTAATAGTAATTGTTCCCATGGAGAGCGCAGTACTCTTTGTTGCTAAATGTTGTATTGTTTTTTTTAATCCCTGAAAAAAGTATTCTTTTGTAAATAAATGTCTATTTAGGCTTTCATCTTACTAGGTTATTGATTTTACTTGGAATAAATAGAGGCTAAATAGGGCTATCTGGGTAGGAGAAGGTTAGGGAAAATCCCGTATTTTAAACAAACTGGACAGACTAATCTTGGTCATTTTCTGGTAACATCCACCAACTGAATTAATGCACAAATAACTGGATAATATTATAACTGACTTTGACCCTTAAGGGTACAGTGTTAGTAGTGTGGAGGAGGAATATAAATAAATGAAAACTTTGTTTTTAAAATATCTTGATTAAAAGAAAATCTGTTGGTTTTTTTAATAACTTTATTTCCTCCTTAGATTGAACAAATATGTGTTTAAAATTTCTTTTATTCCAATAAGCTATAATTGTTTATAGGCGAATAAAATCATTAAACAGTCCATGTCAACATGAATTCTTTGTGTTTTCAGTCGCTGCTTAAATTATGTAACAACTGAACAAAGATGTTTAAAATTCAAAATATAACGAATTTCGTTATGTATTCCGTAGGAATCAGAATTACAAACCTACAATGCCAGAATATAGTCGCAATGATATTAATAGTTCCTTTCGCGCAAGGCGCAAAATATCATATTCTTTTATAAAAGAAGTGATCTTGTTAATGGAGGTAGAGAGTTAATTTTTAAGTTACAGTTATTACCAGCAGTAATAACTGCCCCCCCCCCCTTATTTTTATTACATACAGTTTTTCCTAGTCGCTGTTTGAGGGTGCATGGTAAAAGGTTGAAACTTAAAATGCAATTACCACAAAAAAACATTTATTTAAGTTGTATTTATTTTCTTAACGAATTTATATTTGAAAAAGATTTGATAGTGTAACAATAACATGCATTCCTCCCCACTTTCCTCTCCCCCCAGAAAAGAAAGGAAGAATTTAAAAACCTTATCTTTCTCCAAGTTTATTTTCTAAACCATCCCTTGCAACCCATTTTTCACGCATCTTTTTATTATTATATCTGGTGTAATATTATGATATATGATACTATTCCAATGAGTTTTTTTATTATGGTAAAATATACGGTATTGCATACAGGTGTGATGCATTTGTTCCATACGTAACACCCCACTACACATACAGATCACCTGCTTTTCTCATTAAGAGAATTCTCCTGAATATAACCATTTGTATTCAGAATGGTTTGCGAAGATTGCCACAAATGTCCCTTCATATTGAATCAAACAGTAATAAGCATATTTCATGAAAATTTCCTTCCAACCGCGATTTCCGCAGTTGTTTCCCACATGTGGATTTTATAGGGCGATAGAGGTTCAGTGATAAAAATTTAAAGGATACTAAGCATGTAGTAGATTTGTGTGAAGACAGCTCAAGTTTTTAGTTAGGAATATGATTAATGTGTTATTAGCATAGATAATTTCTATGTAATTAGCATAGATAATTTCTGTTTAAAGGTATGAATAGCAAGTGACATTGTTATAATATTAATACTAAGTGAGTAGATAGAGGCACAAAAATAGACTTAAACTTAAGATTCCTTGAGTATTTTTTACCCCCTTTCATGATATAATTACAAATTGAACAAAAGAAATTTTTTTTTGAAAAAAAAAAGTCTGCAGAAGTACATTTAAAATGTTGACTAATCAAGGTGCAACTAAAACATTAGAGTTGATATTGTCTATAGAAAACAATCAGAGTATAGATATAAGATTAGATATTTATACAAAATTATAAAAACAGTTTTTAGACTACAATAATAACAAGGATTACATCAAACTGTATTATCTAGACTTTTTTTTTTTTTTTTTTACAAATGTCGGTAGCTTCAATATAAAATTAAAACCACAATTTATGATCATAGATGGAATTAGTTTGCAGTTTAGCTTAGCAGACAGATTCGAACCTTCCACCTTCCCTCTAAACAACGGCCATGACTCACCCAGAACACTCCCTACCCTCCATGGATTCCTTTGATCGACTACATCAATTAGCCGATGCGTTTCCTCCTCAGAGGTTCCCTTGGAAATATCTGTGTCTTTGTCAAGTTCTGCTTCATCGGTCCCAGTCTTGTTTTATTTTATCCAACGTAAAAAAAAAATTCAATTATCGGTGAGGGAATTCTGTCGATAATTGGTATATTGTTTGATGATTTCACGGTATCTGATCAAAAAAAAAAAAATAATCGTTAGCTTAAACGTCTCCTTACTTCCTGTTCTTCAAATTTTCTCCTTTTGTAGATGCTCAACTATTGTACAGTTTCCTTATCTCATTGAAAGTAAAACGAGAAGTATTGTTTCGTTCATTTTACTGATATAATAACAATTCATATTAACAGAGTCATTGAACTGCTAGATATGTGGGAAATGACCAACTTTTTTCTTTTAGATACACAGGGATGGTTAATAATCAAGAATCTACACTGAATCTCTGTGTAACCCTCCACAAATCCCTGCTGATTACCCATATGTACTACAATAAACAGACTGATAAAAATTAAAAGAAAAAAAAAATGGACTTGAATTCCAGTTGATTAACTTGATATAAGTAGTTAAGATTTACATTTTTATAGCATATTATTAAAATGCTAAATTTAGAATTTATTCCAATGAAATATCTATATATATTCAATATAGTTATAATCTTAAATTGGAATCCATGATCGCTTTGCCTTATTGCAAGATGATTTTCGTTCTGTAACGAGGAAGGACCCTTTGAAATTTTCATTGAAATATATTTTAACATTTAACCATGAAATTTTAAGCCGTTCATGAATGAGTCTGTACAACCTAGTTACTAACTATGGACTTAAAAAAGTTTGAGAGAAAATTGCGATATCTAAGAGAAAAGGGAACTGTGATCAAACTATAAATAGATGGTGAAGGACCAACACACTACTATTGCCAGAAACTCCTCAATCTTATAAATGTTGATATAAGGAAAGGAGCTTACTAAACACATATTTTAACTTTTAAATATAAATAAGTTTTATTTTAACAAATAATTGAAACTTTCAAGGTCAGAAAACATCGACCCCTTCGAAAATTTTGCCAGTCTGCCCCTACCCTAGAAAAAATCCTGCGGACGCCTCTGTTAAGTGCATCAATGGTAAAAAAGAGGTCAAATAGTAGATGGATGGATTGAATGATGATTAAAATATAATGCAGAACTTAATACAACCAAGTGAGAAGTATTAGCCTAAGACAAGAAGAAGTAGAAACGTTAGTAAATGAAAATAATAATGATAAATATGATGATAAACTGAATTTTAATTATTAATATTGATCAATTAATTATTAAGTTTAATTATAAATTCACTTATAATAAATTAATTCCTATATTTCATTGGTTTTACCAACATTAAGTGTTTTAAAGGAGAGAAAGTATTTTAAGAATTAACTTATTATTTTTCGTCTAAGGTGATATGGTCTATTTTCCTGCACGGACTCGTATGTGGAAGTAGGGGCCTTTATATTATATAACAATCAAAATTAAAAACGTTTTTAAAATAAAATTACGCCTTATTATAATAGACAGACAGACAGACAGACAAATGTGTTTATTTATATACAGAAACAGAAAAAAAATTAAAATACAATGAAAATCTCACCAAAACACCACTGCAGTGGGAAACACCCGTTCGCAGGAGTTCTGATTTAATAGCAACTTAAAGTCAAATATTAATAATCGCCTATTAATAAAAACAAATAAAATAAGTAAATAAATATAATGGTGGTACAGAGAAAAATAAATAAAAATGATAATAATAATAGCCTCCAATTGCCATAAATAACAAAAGAACTAGCAATTTCAGAAAGAACTTCATTGTTCAAGACTGAAAATAACAGATACAAAATAAACTATATTTCCTACAGGACATTTTTGATTATCTTCATTGTTAACTTTAGTATATGGAGAACTTATGGTTGTTACTGAAAGGGATATTTAAAGGTAAAAAGTGGAATATTATTATATATTGGAATATTATTATAGTAGTCGTGGTATGAGGATTCGGTATATAATATTTATTATATTATGTGGCATTTTAGTCAATAATTTACGAAAATCCTTTGCGGTATCTTATGGGAAGTTGAACTGCTCTGTTAAAAAAAGCAGATAGTAAAATGCCTCTCTAACATATCCGCTGAGCAAAGCCCAATCTTTACCATTCAAATACGAGATTACCTCCTTGTCAGTTAGAGTGTAAGCATTAAACCACTTAGCCCTATAGTCCCTTAAGATAGTGCAACTCCCAATAAAATGGCTTATTGTTTCTAACTGGTTGGCATTGCATAGGCTGCAGTTATGATTACGCTTGCTGTCCCATGGCGCATAGTTACGCTTCAGCAACTCCCCCCCGGCTTTGATTATATTGATAATGAAGGAAAGTTTGTACTCATCTTTCATATACGGGTTGTTCAGTAAATCAATGTCTAGCTCTTTGTAAGAAAGATGAAATTTAGAGTTACAGCAGGCTTCCAGACATTGACCTCTAAACAGCTCTTTTTCTTTTTCAATGAATACTTTCAAATTAGTTGATAAGTAGTCAACTGTGAAATTTCTTTGGCCCAAATGAAATTTATTTCTGATATATCTGACACAAAATACATTTCTTTTTATTAAAATATTTGCAAGCTGAGAGGGTAATCTATGGTGCGGGTATTGCATGGTTTTAATAATATATTTTAAGTGCAGTTGAAGTGTGTGAATATAAATCTGGTCGATGCCTTTCTCCAAGTATAAGATGTAATTTGGGGTGTTCCTGGGCAACCGAAAGAGTTTTTTTCAGAAAAAAAAAGTCCCTAACCGTTCTATTGTGCCATGTCTTTGATACCCCTAGACTTGGGCTCCGTCTGCCGGCCTTATTATAATATATTGTGACGTGAGACAAAAAAGATATATTTTTTTCTCATATTGTACCAAGTTCTAGAAATGCCTGGAACAATTACAGTCATGTAAGAGTATGTGATCACATGTTTGGAACGTTCCAGGCCCTTCTGAGTGGTTCTATAGGAGATAAAGTTATATGGGCCATATAAGGGTTCGGCTAGGGACCAGTAGTGAAAAATACAATTACTTTCGATTCACTTTTGTCATCACTAATGTTTTTTAAAAGTTATTAAGTGATGTGATCTATTTTGTTTGACACATTCTTGTTATATATTTATTATAATAAGTAGTAAAGCAAATTATTTGAACCCTTATTAGTGTTACAATATCGTTTTTTTTAGTATTTAATTTTATTTAAGAAAAATAAGTTCTAATGTCAATTTATGCTGGTTCACGCCCTAATTTATCATCAATTAATGCTTTATTCGACTGTAGTTAGGTATTTTTAATAATTTATGATTTTAGGAAAAACTGAAACGGAAAGTAAATTTAAAAAAAAAACAAAAGAGAATGTTTTTGCTATGCTGCATCTTGAAAATCACAAATTAAGTTGCTTTTTTGTGTTTTGCTTTATATTCAACAAAATTAGTTATTTTGGTTACTTATAGAAAATAATAATTATAGAGGATTATGATTATGATCTTGGAGGAAGTCCTTTTCAATATTACTGTTATTTAAAGGAGAACATGATTCATTTACAATCCGATAAATAAAAAATGGGAGGAATTAACGAAAAAAGTTCTTTCTTGCATTAAGTTCATTGAACAATATAACACTAATGTTTCAGCGTTTATTCATATATTATTTACCCACCACACCTGTCTATTGGCTTTCTTATTGTTAAGTACACCGTGAATAAATCGAGTAATTATTGATGGAGTAGCATGGCATCGGCAAATCAGAATTGTTGATCACAGTTGACACCATTTCCAACTCTATCTAACTTAATAAAATATTCACAATGTAACCTGTACCGAAAACTCAACCCCTTACGAAACATCAATCTTCTTTATTGCCCATTCAGTATTCATCATTATCAAGTTATTTCGTTGATTTAAATATTTCTGTTTTAATGATTTATTCCGGATTAAGAAAATAGAAAATGACAATGAAATGCCAAAATTAAAATAAATTTTTCTTCTTTTAAAAAAAAGAATGATCAATTTTCAATTCTAAGCATTTCATCCTAATCATAATGTGAGATTAAAAAAAATAGTTCTTGGTAATTACTATTATTAGCATAAATGTAAATATTGGGGCATTTAATGGAATCAAATATGGATGTTCGACGTTGTTTTATTTATCGCATCCTTTATTAATCTTCCTTTTCAATCTTCAAAATTTCCTTCTTTGCTTATAAACCTTTAAAAAAATCTGTATCTCTAAATAGTAGAGTTAAATATTAATATGTTTTTTGTTTCGTTATTATCGAATGATTATTTTTATCAGAACATTGTTTTCTTAATATAACTCAATAATTGAGCTATATCAGGACTGAAGTCGCAAAAAAAAAAATAAAATAGTTAAACCGATGTGTTTTCATAACAATTGTGCACTATGCGACAAGAGGCAAACAAACTTAGTTCGAAATTGAATATTAATACAGATTTTATTTTTGGTACCCTTTTCTGGTCATGTGTGAAATAAGAGGAATAGTTTAGAATAGTTTGGTTGCCCTAGAGGCTAACCAAACTATTCTAACCATGGTGGTAAGGTCGAGATTTATTCCGTGGATCCGCCACTAAAGAAAAGTCAACTCGCTCAGAAAGTAATTCCGTTATCCAGGCCCATTCATAATATGATTTAAAGATGTGAAAAACAAATAAATTTACGAAAATGAATTAAAAATATTATCTTAGTAGACTGAAGATAAGCCATGTTCATTAAAACGTCAAAACCTCAACTTGTGGCAATCAATTATTATATAAATTAATATGCATATATTTTGGAAATAGTAGTGCATTTTGTCATGAAGTTAATTATATGTTGGTGTATTAACCACTAAGTAACATACTGATAATGAGCCCTGGGTTTGGCGTTTTAATCATAAGTTCAATTTACCTACTTTATTTGGGATCAAAGAGGGGCCGGGATAACCGAGTAGATAAGCATAGTTAAGCAACGTCTAGCTTTATAGTACTTGGATGTGTGACCGCTCTCGATGGGTGGTGACCACCCGCCGATGAAAGCCACGCAGTGCAAGCCTCCCTAAACCGGTATGTGAGACCCGTGTTAAACCCAAGACCGAGTGATAAACCTTCTACGTTTATCTTATCGAAAATCGCGATGTGGTTTTCCAGGTCAGTAACCGCCCAGAGGTTTGGTAGAAGGACGGTATGCTTCGGGGAAAGAAACATAGGTCCTCGGGCCTGATGACTCTGAGCTGCCATAATCCTTGGACGGAGGCTTGTTTGTCACTGACCTTGAACCCGAGAGAGCTGATGCCATCGGTGGGAAGAACCACAACCATGTTGGCCCCAATGGGATTGGTTATGGAGCTATGGCGGTCTGCTGCTGCAACATCTCTTGCAGAAACTTGAGGTTTGGACTACCCCTTCCATGCTGTCCGTAAGAAAACGGTATGGAAAACTGCGCTTCGCTAACCGCAAAAAAAAAAAAAAAAAAAAAAAAAAAGGATTAAAGAAATATTTATTTCTCAATTTAAGAGATCGATTGGTATAACAAGACCTTTTTAACTAAGTGATCACAAGTATGTCAAAAATGAAAAGTAATAATCAAATATTACAATAGTACATAAAAAAGTGAAGCAGGAAAAAGAACGTTTTCAAATAAGAAGACTATTTTCATGATTCTCGATTGGCACAAGTTTTCTTTTACTTGGAACCAGCCAATTACCAGTGACCGTATATTATGTTTTCCACTTTTATATATTTCTTAACCCATAGGTCCACATTTTCGCTGTTTTTTTTTTTTTTTTGTAATGTATACTATATTAATTTTTTTTCATTAAATAATAGAAAAATTCTTTGACTTAATATCTATACAGCCTTTCATCTTCTGAATTATTTATATTGGAAAAGGAAGCTAAAAAGAGCTTTTCCGAGTAGGAGAAGGTTTTGTCTAGTCCGTTTTTTTACCTTCCGGGATAGACTACTCATTGTTATTGATCTACATATTTTATTTTCCTAAAGCATCGCATGAGTGTTTCCCCCTTCGGTTTAAGTTTTATTTCTGGGAATCGGAAAAAAATCCTTTTTCAGCGGCCGTACGTAGCTCGAGGGACTACAAAAAGAATGAATACCTTTTTATAGGATATTTTAAGGTTATATTGATATTACCTTGTATATTTTTAAATTTATACTGATTTAACCGTTTATATTAGTATGTCCTATATGAAAAAATAAAATAAATAAAACAACAATCTCATTGTATTGAACGTGTTAAGAATGGTAATCGTATAGAACGTATTTTTCTAGAATGAACGGAATTTGTATTCGTTATTTTCTTTCACTTAGGCATCGAATTCCCTCTCCTTTCCATTTTATAGTCCAAGAGCTCTGTTGAATTCAATTATGAAAGAAAAATATCAATCAAAATCAACATAAGATGAGGCAAAATATTTTTCTTTAGATTTAAAGTCCTGCCAGGTATAAAGAAATTTAATGTAGAAATGCACTGTACTGATGTGAGCTCCAGCACCTAGCATGAGCTCTACCGACAATTATAGGAACCAGGTGAAATAGGACCTGGAGGTAAAGCAATCATACTAACTGCAGGATTTAGCTAGGTCATTTTTTGAATATATTCACTTATTTAATTAATCTTATCTACACAAATGAATGACTTAAACAATTAAATGACATTATAAATAATTGATAAATCTGAAAGAATAAACTGGTAGGGACGCTTCACGAATTCAATTTTTCTTTTGATTGAATAAATCTCTGAATATTGTGAGAAACAATAATTATAAATTAAATTAATTTGTATTTATTTACTATATTAATTAAATATTATATATACAAATAATTTCCAAATATCTGTAAGTTTTTTTTAAAAATAATTGGCCTAGCATAGTCAGAATACTTCCCCAAGTCACAATTTTTTATTTCTTTTTTTATTTACTTTAAATAAAAAGGACAATAATGATTGATTCGTAAACAAAACTAAATTTCCACAAGAATGGTACTGTGGGGGCCCCCTCTCCAACATACTCAATATATCGCTAGGCGGGCAACACTGCAAAAAATAGATGGAAGGAAGGTTATGATATAGACGGTTACCAAAAAGTGATAAAAAGATTTGAATTTGAATGTTGTTATATGTTATTATTTTGTCGAGTTAAATAAATAATTATTAGTTATACAGTGTGTTTAATCACATAACATTAAGCCCCATACTGGTGACCCCGACGTGATGTCTTCAGAAGAAAGAATTTCCGAATTGGAAAATCAACTCAAACTTCTTCGTTCTCAACTGCCTGCACAACCAGACTCGCAAGTGGCTCACGTAAGTGTCAAATTACCACCTTTTTGGTCTAATTACCCTGTTTTATGGTTTAAGCAAATCGAGGCTCAATTTGAGTTAGCAAATATAACCCGCGACAGTACTAAATACAATTACCTCTTATCAGCTATTGACTCCTCCGTGCTGTCCACGGTCAGCGATATTTTGCATGCAACCGAACCCCCTACTTATGATCAAATGAAAACGGCAATAATTAAACGCTGTGGTGAGACTTCGGAACAGAAAATAAACAAATTATTAAAAGGTTTAGAATTAGGTAACAGGCGCCCTTCTGAATTCCTCCGAGAGATGAAGTCATTAGCAGGAACCTCTCTATCCGATAATATTATTAAACAATTGTGGATTCAGCGTTTGCCTATCGCAATCCAGGCCATATTGCAGGTTAGCTCAGATGAAATGGAGAGGGGGCCCCCACATCACTCCCCTTCCAAGAGGACACATCAACCTCACCAATGCCGGACTTTCTCAAGAGCTTGCTGCCAGCGAAAACGGTATCCTTTGCGGAACCGCTAGTCATGGCGACGCCAGTAGAGAATAGGCGTACTACCAGGCATGGTCGGGTAATTAACGTTCCTAAACGCTTCAGGTAGACCTCTGCTGGAAGGGGAGTGATGTGGGGGCCCCCTCTCCAACATACTCAATATATCGCTAGGCGGGCAACACTGCAAAAAATAGATGGAAGGAAGGTTATGATATAGACGGTTACCAAAAAGTGATAAAAAGATTTGAATTTGAATTTTGTTATATGTTATTATTTTGTCGAGTTAAATAAATAATTATTAGTTATACAGTGTGTTTAATCACATAACATTAAGCCCCATAGTACACTAGTTATCGTTATATGTTTTAATATTAGAGATTTTCCACATTAAAACCCAAAATATAACAAAATTGTTTATTTCATTTTGATACTTGGTAGATATATTTTATATAATAAGGTACTTTTCCATATCCTACGATGAAGAAATAAATTTCTTTTCAATGTATTTACGACATTCACTCAAAAGATCGATAAATATCAAATGTATAATGATGAAAAGACTGTTTTGCAAAGAACGAATTAAGTATTCTTTCATTCTCATAGTCCTGAAGAGTCTGAATTGTTTTTTTGTTATTTTTTTCAAGCTGTAAAGTTATAAGAAATTTAAGAGGAAAAAGATCTTATAACCCAAACAAGAGAAGACCCGATAGCTTATCTGAAAACGGAATACAACTTCCAAGCGGTTCTTTGGAATGAAAGCTGGAGATAAGAGTCGTTCACATGTGTGGAGGTTTAGATGTTGATATTATATATTTATACCAATCCTTATCATATCTTAGTTGTAAATATTTTATGTATTTTCTTACCGATATCATTTTATTTGCTTATTTACTTGTTAAATAACTTTTTCCCACTGCTCGAGTTCGAGTGTTTGTGTATGAAAGTTTTATATTAGAGTAAAGTGTTATGTTATAAAGAGGAATAGGAACACACCATCCAGAAACAATTAAGAAAATTAAAATATGAAAGGTTTTGATAGTATGAATGATAGAAAGTTAAAAATATATGAAAGAGTCTAAGAGGAGAAAAAAAGAATCTGAAGGGGAAAATTAGGACAAGAAGCAGAGGATATGATATTTGGACGCACAATGCAGAAAAAAGACGTAAAATTTTTATTAATGTTCAATCAACAAATTTTAAGTTATATGTTAATTTAACTTTTTTAGAAATTGAATTTTGGGTTTGAAAAAATTCAAGTTATGAATAAAATTTGATCTGAGTATCATCAATATGATGTTCAAAAAACATCATACGTGAACGAAGTTCGTTCAGTATTAGTATTCCTTATTATTTTTTCTACTCAAAAATTAGTTTTGTGAGGAGCGTTTCTGTATTTGTATTTATTTATTTTTTTTATGTTTTTTTTTTTTTTTCTATTCTCGCCCACTCTCTTCACTCCATATCACAGCATAAAAACTCATTTCTAAGGCATCGAATCTTGTTTTCCTTTTGTTGTACAATAATTACTAGGCTGGCGTCAATTCCTAGTCCTTTACTTGCCAAGCTTAGTAGTCTATACTTTCTCGCTAGTTGACCTATGAATAAGTCGTTCTGTCAAGGCTTAGGTTTTTCGTCGGATATTTGCAGCTCATTGATCATCTCGTTGTGAAATATATATGATTTTGCTGCACAGTTTTTACTCAGTTCAGTGTCAACGATTCACCCATAATTAATTCGTACACTGTAAACACATGTAGGTCAAATTCAAAGACTGAGAAGTATTTTCACAAGCTGAGTAGACTGAATATTTTTACAAACTGCCGATTTGCTTATTTTCTTTCTCTTGGCCAACATCTCTTTTTTTATTAAGAATATATTTTGCATACGGTCCCAAGTCTATTTTTCTTTCCTCTATTGCTCCTTTCTTCAGCTTGTTAAAATGGCTATACAAAAGAAATGAATCATTTAGGCATATAAACATAACAATAACAACACTTCCCCACAATTGTTTTTCCGTCACGAGTGATACGTAACACTCGTGACATTTTCACAAAAAATCTCTATCCTTAGCTAAACCCAGTGTCGGACATATATGAGAGGATAAACTAAATAAATAAATGTCCCTAACCAACATCTTTTGCCCGTATCATTCGGATTTTTCAATGAACGCTGATACATACAATTAACGTAACACTCGTGACAACTAATTTTTGTGATATACATTATTTTGCATTTGATATCAAATAACTGCCTATTGGATTCTTTCTTCACCAAGTTTGCACATCGAGTGATAGCCGGTATTATAAATAAAGGTTATCATGGCCAGTCCCAACATTTTCAAAGAACAGTGTTGCCCAGAACAGCCGACAATACTCGCAATGAATTTTTCTACTAACCTTGGGGACAGATTCATTTTCCTGATTTACATTCGAAGTATTAGAGGTAACTAAAGATATCATTCATAACTTGAAACACCACCGTATTACAATTAAATACCTAATTGTTCAAATTTAATCAAATATCAGGGGTTCATTTCAGGGTGTGGTGAACTAAGCATAACCAGCTTGGGGACTGTAACACCTCGTGACATTTTCAAACTTCACATTGAGATATTTTGTTTTTTGTGATGCATAGGTTCATTTAAATGTTACCATCGTTTTTTTATAACAGAAGACTATAAAACAAATATTCAAAAAAATTTTTTGGATATAAAAAATATCTGAAAAACGAATGTTAAGTTCAGGGACACTAAATGGTCAATTCATATAAGAATCACCCATATATCAAACTAGCTGTATAAACCGGTTTCACCCGGAGAATTCCATTTTTTAAATCTATAAAATCTATAAAGTGAGACTATTATTGACTCAAACGGTCGATTTCGTAAAAACCAACGTAAAGCGAGATTTTATAACAATAAAGAATATCAGCTGAAGATCAGCTGAAATTATGCAATTTTGATATGGACAGGTGTTCGCCCCTGGTATGAAAGAACCACTGAGCGAAATTTGGAGAATTTCGGACATACGTTATGGATTTCTATAAAGAACAAACAAACAAACAGAATTTCATCTTTATTTATATAGATTAATAATATATTGGCTATTTTTCAAAATAATATAGAAGTTTTTAGATATGAGAAAATTATTTTACGAATCTGTAGAGAATAACGTTTTATATTTATTTGTATACTAATTTTATACTGGATAACATAATCAACTTGATGATGGACAGAGGGTCCGAACCGTTGCACATTAATAAAATGATTATAATTATAATATTTTTAGATGTTTGATCACCTGATACAAAAGATTTATAAAAGAATAACAAGAATCATCCAAAGTAAAATTATTAGGAAAAGAAAAAAATCATTAAGCTAATAGTCCAGTCAATAAACGAACTTCAGCTTACATCAAATGCGGGATCGTTTTTTATTTTTTGATGTTGTTTGGGACCATTAGGTAGTAATTAATCCAAGTTTCCGTCATCCCCCCCTCCTTGCTTCGTCCGCCATCTTGAAAAAACTGTCAGAAATCGGCACTTTTTTCAGTTTTCGGCCTCTAGCTCATTCCCAGTTCATTTTTTTGAAAATATGTCTATATAAGAAAATGTAGATTACTAAACTTCCAACACATTTGATTTGGAAGTTTTTTTTGTAGGTCCAAGTGTATCCGAGCTATGAGGAGGCGAAAAAGGTCGAAAATTGGAGATTCGGCAAATTTTTCACTTTCGCTCCACTTACCATCGCAAAAACTGGGGGAAGACTTGATCTCAGCAAAAAGTTTATGGAATCAAAGTTGTAGAGAATTTAATTTCCTTTAAAATCATGTATTGAAAAAAATTTGACAAGCAATGGGTAGGAGTGGGGATAAATTTAAGAAAACTAGAAGAAATGCGTTTTTTGTGATTCAGGCCTGGGGCGCCTTGTTGATGAATGTTTTTTGTTTTTATTATATTACAACCATTTTTTGAGCACAGCAGTGAATCTAAATAATATTCGAACCATTTTTTGTATAAATATGAATAGATGGGAGAGAACAAATTCGTAGCACATTCATTTAAAAAAATTGCTGTATATTTACAAAATATAGATTACAATACAATGCGTTTTATATATTAATTATTTACATATTAAATAATGAACACACTAAGCACTAAAATAAAAACTTTAAAAAAGAAGGGGGGGAGGTTGTTACAGTAACCGGGGACGTTTCGCAAGGGGGGTTGGGAGGGCTGACTCTTCTTCTGCAGGATTTTCGTCGAATGGTATGGACAGGTCGTCGATATTTTTCTCTTCCTCGTCAGCGACTATCAAGGGATGGTTGTCGCAGGACTTTCCGCCGGAGCAGAACTTGCAGAAAGTGGAGCAATGTAGACCGGCTTTTCTGCATCCACATGCTGTGGAACAGCCGGTGACACACCTGCATGATACCGTCTTCAGCAGTGTATGAGGAGCAGCATCTCTGGTGGTTGTAGTTGGAATCAAGCCCCTGCTTCCTTTTTTCCAGCCAAAGATGATCGGGTCTTTTTTCCTGCTCATCCAGGCCATCACTTGGTGGTATACCCTCAAGGAGTGGTATCGTGCTGCATCAGAGGTTGGGGGGCAGATTTTCTAGGTTTAAGTTTGTCGTAGTGGCAACAAATTTTGTGTGTCTTAGGTCAGAAAGTGATTGGTCTATTTCCCCACCATAGAGGACGACCAATATTTGCTCTCCTGCTTTGGATATGTCCTCTAATGTGGCTGGCTTCTGGGTCCATGAAGACATCACCTATTTCCAACAATAATGGATTCCTCCGGAACAGGGAACAAAATTTTGCTTTTCTGAACCCATAAATGTTTGACGTCGTGTCACACCCACTGATGGCGTGGATAAGCAGCTGGTTCTCGGCGAAGTCATATATAAATGATGAGGTTGAGTACATGACGTCAGGTGAATTGCCTCTTCCTGGTTTTTAAAATATATGTTGTTCGTCATATTTGCTGCTCCAATGAGGATGACTAATAAATCGATGTCTTCCCCCACAATAATTACAGCGTCGTACGAAGAAGCCATCGATTTAGCAGTGGTCACAATGAGCACGTCAGCATCCTCCTCAGCTTGCTTGTTCATGACGTTGGACGCTTCAAGCGTTGTTCTGAGGAGGGCAACAAATCGTTTTTTATTGCTCTCATTGGACAGAAATTTGTCTTGAGGAGTTGTGTTCACTGTGTCTTCATCAAATATTACATCTGCTGAGGCGTTCAGCTTGCGCCTTCTTGCTCTTTCAGCATTCTTTGTGCTTATCAGAAGGTTGTCCAGGTACCCGTCGAAGATGACCATCATCTCTGTCCCATAATGCTGGTGGATGTACTTGATGTAATCGGCACAAATTGTCCCAAAAGTCGAATTTCGATTCCACACTACTTTGTGGAGCAGATGCCCACCATCGATGGCAGTGAGGTGATTTGAGGGGAGCTCGAAATCAATGGGCAGGGGTGTGAACGCTGCATATAAAGAAGATTTTATTGAAATTCGACAATATTGAAATTAGAAAGCCAAGGACACTCACCTAGTAACTGCAAACGCTCTAACATCTGTAAGAGGACTTACTAGTAGGGTCCCTTGTCAACTCGATCACGTTCTAAGAGGGGGGGGGGAGAATACATGAGGGGAAATACCCACCCGTGGGTCGGATTCGACCCCCACCGTACCTGTTAAGGGTTAAATATCTGAGATATACATGAAACGTTTATATAACATAATAAATTACAGAACTTATATAATATTATAAGTTATATTATATAACTTATAGAACAGTTGATACTTTTAATGAAGAAAGTTTGAAGAGAAAATTTGAATCTCAAAAATCCCTAAAAAATTGACACCCTTTTTCTACAGGCGTTGATGACCGAATTGCGGTTTTACGCCTTTAAACCAAATAAACCAACCAACCATAATAAATTAAAAATATTTATTCATTAAACAATTTATTGATGAAATATATTTTGTTATTTACAATAAAGTTTCAAAAAAATTATATTAATTATATTATATATACTTGTATGTGGTTACATTTGTACAAAAAATGGTTCGAATATTATTTAGATTCACTGCTGTGCTCAAAAAATGGTTGTAATATAATAAAAACAAAAAACATTCATCAACAAGGCGCCCCAGGCCTGAATCACAAAAAACGCATTTCTTCTAGTTTTCTTAAATTTACCCCCACTCCTACCCATTGCTTGTCAAATTTTTTTCAATACATGATTTTAAAGGAAATTAAATTCTCTACAACTTTGATTCCATAAACTTTTTGCTGAGATCAAGTCTTCCCCCTGTTTTTGCGATGGTAAGTGGAGCGAAAGTGAAAAATTTGCCGAATCTCCAATTTTCGATCTTTTTCGCCTTCTCATAGCTCGGATACACTTGGACCTACAAAAAAAACTTCCAAATCAAATGTGTTGGAAGTTTAGTAATCTACATTTTCTTATATAGACATATCTTCAAAAAAATGAACTGGGAATGAGCTAGAGGCCGAAAACTGAAAAAAGTGCCGATTTCTGACAGTTTTTTCAAGATGGTGGACGAAGCAAGGAGGGGGGGATGACGGAAACTTGGATTAATTACTACCTAATGGTCCCAAACAACATCAAAAAATAAAAAACGATCCCGCATTTGATGTAAGCTGAACCCCCTTTTTGAGCCTCTATTGACTGGACTATAAAGTGTAGAATGGGATCGAGGGAAATGTAGGCCTACCCTGTCGTGGAGACTGCTGCATTTGAATAAATTTTCCATACGTCTGTTACATAAACTGAGAGATTGTTTCTATTTACAATTTGATGCTTCTACATTTACAAGTACTCAGCTCAAATATTATTCTTTACTGTTCCCTCAGCCGTAAAGGACGGGCGGGGAAACAAAACGAAGTGGTTCGTCCCATTGAATGAGACCTAGATAAATTATTTATCTAAGGCTGTCCATTGCAAGGGCTATTTTATTATCCGTACGGGTTTAGGTGCTCCACCGTTTGGCAAATGGCAATGGAAATCACACGGGACTGAGTTGAAACATCAATGCTTTCTTGAATGTGACAGGAATAACATTCGAATTCAATGCGCGGAAAAAATTAAGGCTTCACTTTTACCAATTGTTATCAAAACCTATAAGTTAGTAAACTTATAGGGTTTGATAACAGATTAGTAAATCTATTTAATAATGTTTATTTTGTCCGAATCGAGCCAAGGGAGTATGAACTATTAGTTGGGCGTACATATTTTTAATGCTTGACATATCATTATTAGGACTTGTAGAGAAGCTAGAAAAATCGCTGATTTTCTACAGTTTGTCGAATCTCATAGAGTAAGATAAATTAAACGAAAAAACAAATTTCTTTATAATATAAAAACATTTTATAATTGTGATATTATCACAATTACTTTGTATCTTTCTGTTTTTACTTTTTAATGGAATAAATAATACAGCAGCAATACTCGTGGGTATTAGCGCAGGCATTAGTGTTATTTTGTTTCACAAAGCCTTTCGTTGATCCTTAATACCTCTCTTCCGTATTTAAATACCCCCAATACTTTTGAGTAAGTCCCACTCAAGTTTGATCAATGACTGAACACGTTAAGTGGGACTTATAAAGGAATATTATGATGTATTGTGGAGCGCGAGAGGGTTAAAATTATTTCTGAAAAGTTCAGGTGAAGGAAAATAACTTCAAAGATGAATTTTACAATTACATATTAAATGAATTGGGACAATTCATTACAGAATATTAAAGACATCCTGCTAAATCAGATTCGAATTCAGGACTCTGAGCACAGCTGTTCAATAGCTTACCAATGGGCTACCCCACTCCCTAAATAACATTAACAAACTAAACCTATGCCAAATAAAATGGGAAACATGTTAAACTTTAGGATAAATACATATTACACGCCAGAGTTGGGCACTATCCGAGTAAAAAAGTACTAGTTTCGGATACTAGATACTTAGTTACAGATACTTTTTTACTCGGATACTGTACTCGAATCCCTCCAAAATTTTCAAATGTATCCGAGTACTTCTCGTATCTGTCAGCTTCGGATACAGTGACTACTCGTATCTGTCAGGACAGATACCCGAGTATCTGTGAGTACTTCGGTATTTAGTTATTTTTTTCCGGATACTATTTCGGATATTTCTACTTCTGGGGCTGGGTTGTTTACAATTCCATTATTATTCTAATATTCTATTAAAATTATAAACAAATTATTAGTATTAAGCCGTCAACATTTTATCGCTTCGAAATAAGGGTGCAATATCCAAAGCGTTAATTTTGACAAAAAGTAATAATTTAAAAAAAATATATAGGAATATTCCATCGTGAAATTATTTACTTTTTTTATCTTTTCGGATTTTTAAAATTGTAAACTACTGTGATGATAATAGTGGCTTATAATTGGAAAATACTACCGATTTTAAAATTCGATGCTGGTGGGGGGGACATTTTATTAACTTTTTAGAAACCACAGATTCAAGTGCGAAACCGACAGTCTGGCAGCGATAAAATTCTTACTAATGCCTTAAAAATTAATTTGAATAATTAATTTTTTTCATAAAAATTCACCAATAAAACATACGGATGAAATATGGCTTAATCGTTAGGTTTTTATTTCTGTAGAAAGGGGAAATCCTCTGGCAGCGATAAAACTCTTACTAGTACCTACCAGCCCTAGTACCTACTAGACGCGCGCGAGAATCACAAAAACTCACCCATAATACATACGATTCATTCTTGTGCCAATTTATTCAAAAAGGTTCCTAAACACGAAATTCGGTCGTCTGGCTGGTTAAAAATTCTTACTAATACCCGCCAGACGTGTTATAAGTTAAAAAATCGTTCCGGTCCAGGTGAAAGTTTGCCTTATTATTCCATTTAATTTTTATTTATGAGCATTTCTAAATGTTCTAAGAAATCATTTTTAGGGGCTTAACATTCACATTTAGCAAAAATAATTATTACTATCGATGCTAATTATTTATATCGGAATTAAAAAGCATACTACCAAGCATTATTTCTTGGGACGAAGAGGACTTATTGTCCAGTCCATGTATTTTTGTTGCTCCAAAATAACTTCCTGTATGATCATTGATTAGTCAATGTGAATACATAAATGTAATGTTTTAAGCAAATTCTTTGTAGTATTGAAGTCACCTTTTAAAAGTTATTTTTTTATTGATTCGCCAGATTTTTCTAGAATTTACGTTTAAAATGTTTAATTAATTATAAGTACTTCTTTGAGTAGATTTAATGTACAAATTTTCATTCTGTCATAAAAAGAAATATTGTTCTAAAAATATTAAAAAACAAAAACAAACTATTTTATTATGAAATGTGAAAAACCGGAATCATATAAATAATGCCCAGGTCTGCTTGTGTGTACTCTCAGTTTTATCTAATTATTGAGTCCAGATATGAACAATTTGTATACTGTACCATCTATTGTATATTGCTAGTTTTACAATTCCTTATCTTAAGTTTACACCTGATCTTTGTGTACCCTTTCACTTCAAAAGGGTTGGGTTTCCCCGCAGTAAACCCTTTGAAGTCGGCAAATTAACCTGTCCTACCTCTACCCTTATAATTTTGCCCTAGTCTCTGCAACACTCTTTACTCAGAAATGAAAACAGGAGTTTTTTTATCATTGAAATATTCATTTTTAATTTCAATATCTTTTACATGATTATCTTTGTAAAGTACCCATGTCAATGCTAACACACCATCAGTTTGATGAGGTTTCCATTATTTTGTTACTTGTTGTTACCAGCCTATGCGACAATGACAAAGATTCCTTAGTCATTTTTAAGTTAAAAAGATAAAAAGTTGAATAAATTATTAAAATGTAAGATAGTATAAATGTTTTTCCATATAATTTAATTGGTTTGTAAAAAAATTGAAATAGTTTGTGAATTGCATTTTATTATCTCAAATAAACTGTTCCTGATTCTTTTTGATTTATAGCGTCTCCATTTTAGATAGGAATGTTTCAATTCATATCTACTCTTATTGTGTGTTTCTTTATATTTTGATTATAATAAAACGTACTATAATAAAATTTATGTGCAACTAATATAGACCCTCACAACGAAATAATCAGAAGTTAAAAAAAATTGCGTAGTAGCCCCGCACAAAATTTTAAAATTGTAAATATTTTCGAAATCAGCTCCCCCAATATCTTAAACGCTCATCCCGAAGAAATCCTCCCTCGCTGCATCGAATTTTAAAATTGATTCCATTCACCAAATCCATACCCGTATGAGCCCTCATTTAGTGTATATTAACAAAAATATAAATTCTATTCGTATTAATTTTAGAAGTTACAATTTTCTCTTAAAGGTGGACCCCCCACAATATAGTAATTTTAAAATTATTTCTATTTTCAAAAGTTAAGCCAGCCTAAACATAATTATGCTTCTTTATTGTGAAGAAATAGAAAAAAAAAATTTTCCGTTTGAATATTATTAATTTTAAATAATTACAATTTTAAAAGTATGATTATTTTTAAAATTTTCGATAGGATCCTTATTTCGAAAACATAAAATGTTGACAGCCTAATAATAATAAAAAAGTTTAATAACAACATTTTAAATATTCCTAACCTCAGAAGTAGAAGTATCCGTAAAACATTAATACTTTTTCAAAATCTACGAACGCGTAAACATAGATATAGACAGACAATCATAACAAATTAATCAGAAGTTAAAAAAAAAAATCGTAGAAACGCTCTCCCCAACCAAATTTTAAAAATGTTACTATTTTCAAAATCTGCCGTTACCATAAAGACTCTTCTCGAAGAAAACGGAAAGTTAATAAAATGTCCCCCCCCCCCCACCAGCATCGAATTTTAAAATCGGTAGTATTTTCCAATTATAAGCCACTATTATCATCACAGTAGTTTACAATTTTAAAAATCTGAATAAATAAAAAAAGAAAATAATTTTATATTCCAATGTTTTTTTTTTTTCAATTATTACTTTTTGTCAAAATTAACGCTTTGGATATTGCACCCTTATTTCGAAGCGATAAAATGTTGTCGGCTAAATACTAATAATTTGTTTATAATTTTAATAGAATATTAGAATAATAATGGAATTGTAAACAACCCAGCCCCAGAAGTAGAAATATCCGAAATAGTATCCGGAAAAAAATAACTAAATACCGAAGTACTCACAGATACTCGGGTATCTGTCCTGACAGATACGAGTAGTCACTGTATCCGAAGCTGACAGATACGAGAAGTACTCGGATCCTTCGGAATCCGTCCGTACGGATACGGATACTATCTGTATCTGCTCTCATGAGTACTTTCCACAGCTACAGTATCCGATATCTGTATCTGCAGATACAATTTGCCCATCTCTGTTACACGCTATATTATGTGATGTCGCTTTATTACGTTAATTTAAAGAGGAGTTATGAAGAAATAATTACTTAATAAATAATTTTCATTACAATTAAATATTAAATGAATCGGCACTATTCATTTAATATTCTAAATTGACGAAAATATTAAGGTTATAATTATTATTTGGATCTTGAGGTAGGAACGATATAAATATAATAAAATGTATAACAAAAGGTCAATAATAGATATTCTAAATAGTCTAATTGCATTGATATATGTACTTCGATTTGAGCACTAATCCAAAATTTTAAATATATACATATATATAAAGAATTTTAATTATAATTCATTATTTTATCATTACATAACTTAAAAAACAAAAAAAAAAAACATGTACTTCTATAACCCATGAAGGGCCTTGGGTTCAGTACTGTGTAGGTAATACTGTATCTTGGTCCGAGACCGTGCATGGAGATGATTTGATTGTTATCACGCTCAACCGCCAGAATTCCCCCTTATTATATTTTCAATTAAGAGTAGTATGTTGGGTTTGCCACAGATAGGATATTAAAATAAAATAAAATTTTAAAGACATCCTGCCAAATCAGATTCGAATTCAGGGCTCTGAGCACAGCTGTTCAATGGTTTACCAAAGAGCTATCCCACTCCCTAAATAACATTATCAAACTAAAACTAAACCAAAAAATGGGAAAAATGTTAAGGATAATTACGCATTACACGCTATATTATGTGATTTCAATTTATTACGTTAATTTAAAGAGGATTTATGTAGAAATAATTACCTTTGTGAACCGCTGAAGACAATATGAATTAATGTTTCCAAAAATGTTTTTGATCCAGAGATGATGATCGAATTAGGGAAACAAATCACTTCGAAGTTAGTTACACCTCACATGAATGTTGCTCTAACTAGATTGACAAAATAATAGGTTGCCGCTTTTTTTGGTCATCCCCATCCTCACCGTTTTCTCTACACAGGGTTTTCTTGGGCCAGGGGAGAGGGCGACGGATTAATGCCGAGCATTATTAAATGTCCCCTTGCTCCATGTTTCTTCAGTTTATCAACCTCATCTGTTTAGGTGTAACTTGTAACGCGTTACCCCACTTGGCCGGCCCTGTCATTGTATGTTGTTCCAAATATATGTACAAATATGTTTCATCTGTTTTTCGGTTCTTGCGGATGGGTCGGACAGATGTTATTGTTATCCAGCCATCTTCCTTCTAACCTAATACTGTTAGAGACTGCCGATATTAGCTGAAATACGTTACATCGTAACCTTTATACAACTTAAAGCAAGGGCGGATCTAGAAGGTTGTGAAGGAAAGCTGAAGTAACAAAGTGGTGACCCACACCACTACCGTTCGATCTTTCAATGGATCGTTTTTATTTTTTTTCCTTTCTGACTATATTCTACTTGTTCTGCATATTATATGTTCTTCGCCTTACTTCCTTAATTTTAGTGACGTTAAATTCTACCCTAAAACCTGAAGATAAAAGACAAAAATCTGAAAGTGAAAAAAAAAAAAAAAATAAGAGAAGTACAACTATTAGGACGCAAGATTATCGTAATATCAATTCATATGTCGGTAGGTTGCGATCCGCCATTTCCATCCGTAAGTACCTGTCTTTCCTTACCTTCACTTTTGATGAAAGAATATAAACTTCATCCAATGAGCAGCGAGGTTACCATGTTAAAAAGAAGAACCGGGCTGTTTTCATGGGAATAAGCCTGCTGTGAAATAAGTTTTGAAATGTGAGAAAGAAAAACACTTTATTGAACAAAGAGATGCTGCTCAATTATATTGGGTTGCTTATACTCCGCACACGTTTATGGCTATTTATTATCTATTGTAAGGGTGACATACAAGTAGGGTGAAAGGGTTAAATACTAATATACTTAATATAGCCCAGTATGTATAGTAAAGCTAATAAATGTTTTTTTTTTTGTTTTTTTTTTATAACTTAATTAGATGTCCAGCTTGGAATGAAAGATAATGGTATTGTAACATAGCAGTTTTAATCCATCTTTCAAACTTTTTCTAGAAAGTAATATGTAAACACGTGACCTTCACTCTCCGCCACAGCTCCTGTCCACCGGTGGCCTATTTAACAATATCCCTTTACCCGAAGCTGACACAGTGCGGTACCTGGGTTTCATCCTGGACAAAAGACTCACCTGGAACCCACATACCAGACTAAAAGACAAGAACTTAACAGAACATTCAGTCAATTATATTGTTTACTAAGTAGGACTTCCCATCTCTCAACCAACAACAAACTATTGATTTACAAAACCGTGGTAGGGCTCAACTCGGAGATCCCTTGGCTGAATGTAAATGTTGTACATAAGTGTGAATGTGTTTTCTTTTTCTTTTTTAAGTATTATTTCTTTTTTATTTTCTCCTTTTGTATTTCCATATTTGGTTATTCTTTAGTTATTTTGTATGAATATATTCTTATATCACTAATACCAAATGCCCTAGAGTGTGGCAGATTGTATTATTTCTTTTCAATAAAATAATTTATTATTCTAAGAAAGTAATATTCTTTGTGTTTTTAGCTAAACAGAGTGTTTGAGCTAAGCTAAACCTTCAAATTTTAAAGGCTCGTACTCAAAGGGTAAGATGGGTGGTCAAACAATAAATTATAAAATAAAATAAATAGAAATAAAAAGTTAAGGTTCGTTAACCAACAGTTCTGGATTAATAGGCGTGTAACGAATGTTCAACTACCTTTTCGGGAATTAAATCTGCCGACTGATAAGTATATTCTATCTAAAAGTATATTCTCTGAAATTAACGGCAGAAAAGCTGCATGTTCAATAGCGAGATTGCAGGTAGAGATAGGCAGATTTGATTTAAATGGCAAATAACCTTTTGTGGACAATAAGTTCAAATTAATAAAATGTTTTCATGACAACGAATCTATAATCTGATGCTTTTCAATAAATTTATTAGTAAGTATTAGTACGCATACCATTAAAATTTCCATGCACGTACCGTATATTATTTTCATAAAAATACAGTTTCTTTGATCTAGGGACAAATAATTTTTAATCAAAGATTTGAAAACACGATTAAAACCCTCTTGAAATTGGAGATTTGAACAGGAAACTTCAGAAAGTGATTTCCATGGAAACAAAACATTTAACTTTTTGTGCGGAAGTCATGGCTAAAAGCCTTTTGAATATTTGTACACATATTAATAGTATAATAAATATGTATGGAAAGACTTCCTATAAGAATTTATATGTATCTTTGATATAAAAGATCCAGCCTTAAAATTCTCATATATAAAAAAGTTCTTGTTTCTACAGCCATATTTTCGCTTATTCGTGCATCTCCAGGGGAACAACATGTTAGGAAATATTATTCATAATACATCATGGATTGGAAAATTTAGTAAAATGGGGACGTATTGGTAAAAAAAAACACTCAGTTGGACCTTAAAAAAAAAAATCAGTTGTAACTTCAAAACAATGTCTAAACCCTAAAGCCTCGGAACCTTAAGGTGCCCGTTAGACAAACATTTTACTGTTTTAATTTAATTTAATATACCGTTTTTTTTTTTTTTTTAATATTTATAAAGTTGTGATTGAAAACATAACAGTGTCGAAATAAGTGAATACTTGAAGAATACAAAATACAGATCCCCCAACTTAGGAGACGATGATTCACAAAAGAACCGCTTAAAGGACACGGATGTAGCCCAGAGCCGGATAAGAAAGGACTAAAGGAAGGATATCACGAATGGCACAATATTGTGGAGTGGATGGGCACCGCTGGAAATACCTCACCAACAATATTTACCACAAATCGTTTCCCACTCTTCCTTGTCCGCAACCCCTCCACAATAAATCCTGTTCAGATTCCTTTCATTTATTTGTTATTTTATTTTTGAGGTTTACTATCTCCTAAGTTTCTAGAGAAGTGATTATTTTTTAATAGCGAAATTTCAAAATATGCATATAATATAATTATTTTTATTATAAGTAAAAAAATAAAATAAGAATGAAATAAAAATAATGGGGAAAGAACATGAAGGTAAAAAAGCTGACTGACAGATCCAGGGGAAGGGCTTTCGGGGCTAAAGCCCTCTCCACTTTCCAACCGGCTGGATCCGCCCATGGCCCGGATCTGAAAATAATACATATTCGGTATTATTTTCAATATATACTTATAAGAATAAAACCTATTGGATTTTATAATATAATTACTACTATGATGGTCGGAACTACTTTGATTATCAAAATATGATAATCATATGATTCAAAATCTCTATAGAATGATGTTCTGAACTTTGGTAAAAGTGGATGGGAAAAAATGAGATTTAAAAAAAAAAAAAAAATAATCAATAGTTCTTTAAATCTTGACCCTATAAGTCAAATGTTAGATTAATGAGCTCGTTGAATAGATAATTTTGAATACCGTTGCTGAAAATTATTTTGAATAATTATATATGAGTTATATTAAATGAAAAAAAATATAAATAACTTAACTAATAATGTCGACACTACTGTTTACCATCTTTCAGATGTAAATAAATATAAATCAAATAATAAAAAACTAACAACGAATACGTCAGGAATTTCATTTAATACATTTAATAGTTTAATAATAATAATAATACTTTATTGTTAGCTATATACAAAATTTACAAAAGGATTAAAAAATAAAGTATACATGGCAATGGCAATAGCCGTCTGCCAGTAATAGTTTTATGTACATGGGTACTTTTGAAAATTTTAAATCAAAACATCAATCTTCTACATGAAATCAGTATTCAATAGAAGTTAACATTTTTATATACATAGTTAGGCATTTCGTTATTCTTAGGCCATTAAAAGCAAAAATAACCTTTCACGCTATGAATATTTAAGCTTGATATAACCATCCGTTAGGAAAAAAATTACACACTCCACGAATGAAATTACTGTCCATAAAGGTTAATGATATACATAAATATTAAATGTTTACTGCTATTTTAAGTAACGTTTAATAATTTTCATATAGAGGTTCATGTGACATAAAGTAACTCGGTGATTCTACTAAATAAATACGCTTGATTCTACTCCAGAATATGCAAATATAAACGGTTATCCTCATAAGAAAATGTGCAAAACTAAATTACGCTTAGCATTGGAAGATTCAAATTTGAATAATTGAGAATGATTGTACGCTATTTATCAAAGTTGAAATGAATCCGTCCGTACAATTTATCCGGCATTCCTACTGTTGCTGTAATAAATATGAAAAGTAAATTTATATGCCAGGCAAGTAATCTGCATTGTAGGCTGTAAAATATATTCCGTAGCGTAAAAGCTCCTATCATAATGGGTTGATATAAAATGCCAGGATTCCTCCTCGTGTATATAAACTCTGCTACTCCGTAGCACGTAGATTTTAATAATCATAAACGTTTTTATTATTCCTTATAAATCATGTTACATTTGGGATCGACAGTTTTACTTCTTCCTGAGCTGTTTATACCGGATCTCATTTCACATAACACAACGCAGGACGTCAAAGCGTTATAAAATGTGTATTTATGACTTGAAGAGGTGTTGCGAAGATCGGGTAGGTATAAAGTTGCAAACAGCCTTCGCATTGCTAAACCGCTGGAAGGGGTTTGGGGTTGAAGAATATATGAGAAGCCTGGAAATAGAAGTGTGTGTGGCTGATACCTTATCATCGGCAGACCTCCATTATAAAAGTTAGATTGATTCCAGGAGGTGGGAGGTGACGTCCAGATAAGCGGCCGGTAAATCATTGCCTCTTCGAGCAGATATCTTTCACTGCAGTTCCGAGTTCGCTGTAGGAAAGACATTTTCCACTGATATCGAAGTTGATGCGAACATTATAGTTTATCGTAAAATGTGTTTTGAACGATATACAAGTCTAGTAATTTAGATAAGCTACAGAAAGATGCTGTAAAACACTAATAACGTCGTGAATATTAAGCATTAAAAAAAAAAAATCTCTGAAAGTTTCAAAGGCAATTTCATTGAATGGAGACAGAAGGGTTGAATCAGTTTAGCATAAAGTTAGAAGGGGGCAAGTGAAATCTAAACAAGTGAGGGAAGCGAGCAGGTATCGGCGCTCATTAATTTAATTGATTGAGGTCCTTTAGCGGGCAAACAGAGGGTCGGCCTACATGTGAGCTCCCGTCCTCTCCACAAAACCAACAGCCTTTACCTCTTTCCCCCGCCTCTATTACCTCAAGAGCTAGTCCCTTGGGAATAGCAACTACACAGTCCACTATCAACTTCTGATTCCAAAAGCGCTACCCTTAAGTAAATATAAATCAATTAGCATTAACCTAAAGGGCAGACTCATAAGACTTGAACAAATTTTTCCTGACAATTTAATAGTAATCATCAACTTATGCTGATTCTTGGGAGTAAAAGGATCTCTGTCCAAAACTTTGAATTTTGAATAGTCTTCATAAATTAAAAGATAAAATCATTTGTTCCATCCAGTAGATCTTATTATAAAATATTATTTACATCTTTTTTATCTAAATAAAATAGTAGTAGGTATTTACTTAGTCATTAACATCCATCTAATCTATAAATCTTATAAAATTCAACTAGGTACATATAAATTTGAACAACATATATTCCATACAAACATAATAATGTATTCCCTCTAATTTATTTATCCATGCCCTAATCAACACACACTTAATTACTATAATCAATAATATATTATCATATAATATATTATATCGCTGAACATTACATAGTTTATATATCCATTAGCTATCTGTAATATAAAACTCAATAAAATGAATTATTATTTGGGCTGGGATTGCCGAGCTTGTTTGAGCGCTTTAGGACGCTCGAGCCGAACGGTGGCGCACAGTGGGGCGAGTCCACTGTCCGGCCGGTCATTAGGCCAAAACATGAAAGTTAAAATTTAGAGATTTCATTGTAATATTAATAAACTAGAATCCTTTCCCCGTCATGTGCACTAATTTTTAACTCAATCTTTGCTTTAACAATGATACAATATGAGTTGAAACATAACAGTAAGACATTTATCTTTTTTATATTTGAAGTTAGTGTGCCTACTATTTTTTGGCTAAACCTAATGTAATGTTTACAGTATGATCAAGAGTTACTAATAAATTGTAATACACCAGAATTATAGTTTTGAAGAAACATATGCAACAGTTACGACGGTTCAAACAAATGTAAACTATTTGGTATAATATAGTAAAACGCCGGAAATTGCCCTGAAAACTACATGTACCCTATTGTTAGCAAAGGTTTGAACTTTTATAAACAGTTTTCTGATCTTGCCACAATCTGCCTATACTCATTTAAATGAGATTTTACCACGCGTGAACACTGAATTCAAGAGTGAATTTGGTTATTTAGAACATCTTCTTAGCATATTTGGGTTTTCATCAACTCATAATCCTTAAATTAATATATTCCTAATCAAATGCAACAATTTATTCACCAAATTACGATTTACAACAGAATAGCTTTGAACATTTAATAAAATTGTTAATTTTTTTAATCTATATGAATAAAAGTGAAATTCTGTTTGTTTGTTTGTTCTTTATAGAAATCCATACCGTTGGTCCTAAATTCTCCAAATTTCGCTCAGTGGTTCTTTCATACAAGATGGGAACACCTGTCCATATTAAAATTGCATAATTTCAGCCAATCTTTGGTATATCCTTAAGCTTTAGAATAATGATCTATTACTACTATTTTTGTTGTACCTTTTTTTTTTTTTTTTTTTTTTTTTTTTTTTTTTTTTTTATGGAATTGTTCAGGTTTATTAGAAAAATGAAATTCCCCGGGTGTAACCGGAATATACAGCTAGTATTTTATATTTGTACTGCACTATAATAATTAGTAAGTTAAAAGAGTACACTGTACACGAAATATTGTTAACAAAAATATTTCACTGTCTTTAATTTACATAAAATTATAAATATACAGTAGTTGCTTGGTTAAAGTAGGTAGTTTGGAATTGACTAAAGTTATAATTTTGTTAGCCTTTTTTTTAAGTCCTGTCAAACAAAATCAAACGTAGTAATTATAAGACTTTTGTGCTGGTAACATCATAATTATGAAAAGAAGCAATGACCTTTTTCTTTTCTTCTAAAGAATAAGATAGATTTGAATGATTCGACCTGGCTTCGGAATAAGGATCAAGAAACAAATCAGAAAATTTTTTGGGATTATAGAGAGCAGCATTCCAGAAAAACGTCAATAATCGATAGTTTGCTATAAACTCCGATCCCATTCCATTCTCAATGTAATAGTGTTGTGAAAAGTAAAATGTTCTAGGAAGCAAGAAGCTTGCTCATAAGGTAGAACGTGAAGCTAATGAATTATTTCATAATTTTAAAAAAGGTATATTACATTAAATTTGTTATTATTTAATTACATTTTAAATCATGGTAGTTATATATTTATTATTGTTACAACATACTACTGTAAACTTAATTGCTATAATTATAATGTACGTACGATATGTATATATATATATATATATATATATATATCTATATATATATATATATATATGTAATGATTATAAATGAAATGACAATAATTAAGATTCTGCATTCTCAAAAACATAAACTGACAAAATTTGAGAAGGCCAGCGAAATTTCTTTGAGAGTTATAGCCGATGCACACAGGGGTATTTGACCCGAAAAGCTGGCCAAAACTATTTCCTTGCATTTTATTAATTCAAAAGTCCTCAAAATGGCTTCTATATTTGTAATAGACATTAAAAATGTTTTTTTAGCAGTTAAAAAAATACTCTAAGGAGAAAATTTTCATAAAATAAATTTTTACATAACTCCACCGACTGTGAAATAGGCATCCATGGGTTTACAATTTATGTTCATATTATTTTCTCTTTATGCATTGCACCCATGAAATACTTGTTATATGAATGTTATATGAAGTACATAATGCTTGTTACTAATTAAAGATTTATTATCATTTATATATTACTATTATTTTTAAAAAATGAAAATAGTGTATAATAGGTGAATATAAAAAGTTATGGTGATAAAGAAAAAAAAATGTGTTTTCCTAATTCATTAAGAATTGTTTAATACCTCTTCGAAACACAACTTGTATCCCAGGAAGAAACGCACCAACCTTTCTTGAAAATGCATATGAAATATAATTATTCATTATTCACTTTCCTCGTCACTTAAAGAACTTTCGGAATCACCGCTATCGGTTAAGTTGATTGGGGGAGACAACATTTCTATGTCTAAACCTGATACCTTTTTTCTTAAACTTCTCATACCTGTGATAACTGGATCTGATGTCAATATTAATCTATTAATTACATCCAGAATTTTCTGGTCTTATTTTCTCTATAAACCCGGAAATGGTTATTTCGGGTTTCTTCTGCTTCCTCAGATAAAAGACCAATATGAAGCAGAGGGCTTTTTATCACTTCAAAACCATTCCTTAAAATTTTGTGAACAGATGGTGTCATAGCATACCATTGATAAAGTTTCTTCGTATCCGTTGTAAATTTTAAAGTAACAAATGATTTTTCAGAGCGTCCACCAGATCTTGAGCTTTTGATTGATATCGTCCCACTTAGCCATTTCTTGTTGCTGTTTCAAAAACATTTCTTTTCCTTGAAAAAACGTTCTATCTCACTTGGAAATCATGCTTCAAAATGGATAATTTTGTTTTAGCTCTTTCACATGCTCTAGGTTATTACAATATTTCCCAATGAGAAAAGACACCAAAAATTCCTTCTTTTTTTTAAAAGCTAATGTTTATGACTTTAAAAATATGTCAAATAATTCCATTCAGGTTACAGTTATTCTTCCTGAAGATCCTAAAATACTAATAAATGAAAATATAACAAAATTGAATTTTTGGTATTATTTAATGAAATAGACATTTTAGTAATAAAAAATTATAAGTCTCCGAATCGCAGCTATTCGCAGAATTTTTTTCAAGAAACATAATCTACGATAATTATACATTATCATAAAAAATATTTCGTTGCCCAGAAATGCCCAGAAGTATAACTTTTTAACCTTCAAATTTAATTTATAGCTCTAAAAGACACCTACAAAAAAACAAAAAGATATTGATACTAGTATAGAATACAAAAAAATTATAACTATCTGGATAACAAGTACAAACCTGGCCTCGAACTATCCATCATAGGATAATGCCGATACTTCAGTAAGAACAAAGAAAATTAATATATTTTGTAGACCAATATTTATGAGCACAGACGATTTAAAGAATAAGGTCAGTTTTGAATTAGAATAGCCGCCGGATTAAGGGCCTGGAAGAGATAAAAATCATCTTGCATGATCCAACAGGTCCTCTACTTGAACTTCCAGTCATTATTTACCAGAAATTTTAAATTTCAAAAAATGGGTTTTGGCCAACTTTTAGGGCCAAATACCCCTATGTGCGATGTCCGACGGGAGTGTGGACTCGTCCCACTGTGTGGCGGTTCGAATCCGCCCTGGTATGGTTGACTTTTATTTGTGGAGGCCCCATGGAATAAATCTCGACCTACCCACCATGGTTAGAATAGGTTGGTTACACCTCTAAATTAACCCCCCGTATGCCACACATGGCCAGGTAGGAGTATCGAACAAAAAAAAAAAAAAAATATGAATTATTGTTTTTTGAAATAAATCTAAATGTTCATATTTTCCTCGCTATAGGAATTCACATAAGTAGTAATTAAGCTGAATCATACTAGTACCACCATCCCTTGGTCATTAATCGCATCAAATGTATATTTCAATGTTCAATACATACCAATCTCAAATATGTTTATGATATTTAATTTTTTTATGGTCTTGAGAATAATTAGATTGTAAACAGTACCAATTAGAAGTTTATTCAATGTTATTAAATAATTAAAGAGCTGAAAATATGGCCTTAAAATTCAAGAACTAATCTCACTATAACATAATTACATCGGAATAAAATTTTGAGTTCATTGACATTATTTCATACCAAAAGTAATTATATTTTCTAGTGCCCTTCCTGGATTGTTTAGCGTTCCAGATGAGCCATCTATACTTCTACCCTCTTATGTTCCGGAGAAGGGAACTATTAATTTCTCAGGGAAATGACCTACGTGACGAGATGAGCCTCCGGGACGTGACACCTCATCATCGGAAGGTAAAACGACAATTAGAACAGTGTTCCTTAAATGAAACTAATTGCGAGCCTCGCGGGACTCGGAGCAGCAAGGCGTAGGAGTTCCTTCGCTAAATTTAGGAGACTCCTTCTTTAATGAAAGCCCAGGCAAGAATCGAGAATAAGGATACCAGATCCAATATAACTCCTCTCCTCTTGTCAATGCTTTTTCTAAAAAACGGAAATTTTCTCTCTTCTTTTTTCTTTCCTCCTCCCTCATCAACGGTTCTTCTTCTTCTACAGAACAACTTGCCCCGGTTTAAATACTATATTTTTAGTAAAAAAAAAATAAAAAAAAAAAAAAAGACTGAGTAGAAGAATCATAGAAGCAAAAATAAATTTAAAAATGTCCTCAAATCTTTTCAAAGATTTTATTTTTTGTTATTACGATTACGATTCCTTTAACTGTAGTAAAGTAGTTTTGTAAATTTATAATAACAAATATGAAAAATCATTCGGGCACTCATACGCAATAATAATCAATAAAATATAGTGCAGTGGATATGCAAGATGGTGAATCCATTAAATAAAAACATCGCTATTATTGAGTACATAAGATTCAAATTAGAGGTGGATAATAATAAGTTTGACTACCGATCAAACTTGCTTCATAGAACCATCGTATTATTACAGTTAGTCCTGGACTGCTTGTTGGAATATTCCTGATCACCCTACTTCAAACATATTGGCCTACCGAGACATCTTTTGCAACATAGTCTAGCCAACAGTGGAATATTTTTAGTTGTTTAATTTAAAAGGTAATTTAAAATGAATTTACATGCAATTGGATCAAATAGGACAAAAAGGCAGTGAAAAAACAAAACAATATTATACATTAATCTGGAGCCATTATTTGAACTTCTTTTTTTTTTTCGAAATATCCAATACCTTGGATTGGAGAAAGAACTAAATCTCCACAAATTGTGTTTTTACAGAAAGTAACTTTCTCTGAATCTAGCACCTTCAGCAAAGTTGTTAACGATCGAGATGAAGTTGTTTGAGCGAAGTTTTTTCTTTAGCCTGGTACAAAACTATCCTAAGTTTTTATATTCTTCATCTTCACAACTCACTTATTTTTTGTTTTTTGATTAACGAAGCAACGATTGACACGTTCTCACCCGAACTTCCTAATCGATAAAATAATTTCAAATATAAATCAGCTTGACCATTTTCGTAAGATATGGAAAACATGCTTCGACACCATTTTAAAGTGGTGAGCAGATTGTCGTTCATCTTGCTTTTAAAAATAATAATACAATTATGATTATATTATCAGAATACTAAAATTAGAACAATTTCGGCTTGAATTGACCTAGACGAAACCATATTAACTTTTGCCGAAATTGCTGTAAAACATAATAATAATAACCCTCGGAATATGAAGGACACTTAGGAATGTGAAGCACACAAGAGTATTATTATTTCTTTATTGTCTCCCTAATTTCTCCCTCCACTTCAAAGATGGCAATAGAAAAATAGGGAACAGAAAAATTAGAAAATTAGTTATGTAAATTATCTTGATACAAAAAAATTACCTAAAACAAAGAACGGAATAAACCTAAAATAATTAAACTAATCTACCATTATTGTTTGGTGATAAAAGACCTGGTTTTGACATGTACGCATTGTTGGGTTTATACAAAATTAACCATCTCAACATGTTTTAAACAGAAAAATATTATAAAAAAAAAGTCTTAAATAAACATAAATGCAATGAATAAATCAAAGATTCAATATACAAAACAATAGAAAAAAAAAAAAAAACTGAAATGTAAAACCAAAGCTTGATTGCTAATTATAAATCTATAATTTATATAGATATAATATAATTATAGCTAAAAAATTATAATTCTATTTTACTTGAAAAAATAATACCTGAAATTCAATCTTTTGCCTCTTTTCACTCTACTGATAGAACGTACCACGTAAACATCACTGTCAAAATAAAGCAGACGGTATCGATGAAATAACATCAGAGCTTATTAAATACGGTGGGGAGGATATGATAAAAGCTCTGCAAAGTCTATTCCAAAGAATTTGGAATGAAAAAAAAATACCCAAAGAGTGGGGGACAATGTAATCGTTCCCATACATAAGAAAGGTAGCCCAATTCTTTGTGACAATTACAGACCAATTTGTCTTTCCTCTGTCGTCTATAAGGTACACTCCCGTATTTTTGGGAGAAGATTGAGAGGATTGGTTGAGGAGAACCTAGAAGAGGAACAGGCAGCATTTCGACCAAGTCGGAAGACTCAGTATCATATTTTCGCCCTCCGGACAATAATAGAAAAAACATGGGACAAGGGAAAAAATATATATTTAGCTTTCCTGGATCTGAAAGCTGCATTTGGCTCGGTTCCCCGAGAAGAACTTTGGAAAGCCCTGGTTAATAAAAAGATCCCTAACAACCTGATATAAGCAATACAGTCAGTATACCAGGACCCAAAAGGTGATGTCAGGCTTAATGGACGTAAATCAAAACCTTTTAGGTTTCTTAAAGGTGTTAAACAAGGAGACAGTCTCAGCCCACTCTTGTTCATTGTTTTCATGGACGAGATATGGAAGGTGTGCAAGAGGAGAACACAGAGAGCAATAGTAGGGTATTGGAACCTTATGCCAGTTTTGGTGCAAGCGTTTATATATGCAGATGATATAGTGTTGGTGGCGGATAGTCTATAGAACCTGCAAATAGCTATAAATGAATGGAGTGAAGAACTTCAGTTGAGAGGAATGACTGTAAACGCAGAGAAAAGCAAAGCCATGCTGGTCGGAAGAGATGTGAATGAGGGGACTGTAAACTGCAATGGGGTACCGCTTCAATTTGTGGATGCCTGGGGGCAATTATTTGCAGAGATGGGAAAGTAGACAATGGGGTACTAAATCGAGTCAAAAAAGCAAACGGCGTATAATCTCAGATGGGCTCTACCATTATAAGAAGGAAGGAAATTGGCCAAAAGAGAAAGCTCCTCCTATTCAAAACAGTGTTCCTTCCAGTTTTGCTGTATGGTGCAGAGAGTTGGACAGTCCTGGATCGGCATGCAAGCAAAGTTGCAGCAGCAAAGATGAGGTTACTGAGAAGAATCCAAGGAAAAACCCGTAGGGACCGAATCCGCAATGAAAGAATCCGGGAAAACCTCGCGGTCTCGCCAGTTGGAGAGATAGTGGAGCAGCGCCAGCTGAAATGGTTTGGGCACGCGAGCAGAATGGGGGACGATCGAAAGATCAAGTGGTTGATGGAGGCTAGACCACAAGGAAAGCGCCCACGGGGTCGGCCTAGAAAGATGTTCACGGATCACGTCACAAGGATAGGAAGAGAAAGAGGCTGCTCTCTGGCAGAAATAAAAAATTGGGCGAAAGATCGCGAAAAGTGGAAACGTTGGACCGAGGCTAAACCTCCACGCTTAGCGGCATCCTGGAGGTAGCGAAAGAAGAAGAATTCCCCGTCGTGGCTTTGCCCGCGAGCCTTGAAATCAATTCTGAGATCATTATCTTGATATTGATTTAATATAATATGTTAACAAAATCAATTTAAAAAAACGAAGTGAACGAAGGGGGAGAGAGATCGGAGCTTCCGGTAGGTGGAATGTTGGAGAAGGAAGCTACCAGCTCGGTAGAAGAGAGGGAGACGCGCAATGGAGGGAGTTAACTAAAACCGCCGAAGCAAAAAATTGCTTACTCGTCGTGAACGCTTTATTTTTCGGCTTTAAAACATGGTTTTCGACGCCCCGTAGGAGCGTTCGAGTTAAACTCCTCGTATCAAGATCTTTAAAATGAGTCCAAATTAGATATTTTTTCAAGTGCAAAAATAGGTGTCCGTTAGAGTTACGACAATTTCGCCATTTAAACCCCTTAGGGGTTACATTTTTGAAATTCCTTTCTTAGTGGTTACCTATATCGCGTTTAAAATCTAAATTCCGAACTTCAAGTTTCTATCATTAGTAGTTTTTGCTCTGCGTTGATTCTGTCAGTCAGGACAAAGCCGCTTTTATATATAGAGATTATCAGAAATTAAATTATTAAAAAGAAAATCTTCTTAATAACATAATTTATTCTGTTTTATTTACTTACACAGCTCAATTACTTTTTCCTGTTTTTAATGATATTTTAAAGGTTGTCATTTTACAAAAATATTTCCTGAGTCTAGTAATAACTTAATTTTCTCATTCGATTAACAATAAATTACGATATGATCGCGAATGTAACAGATATTCTGTTGCTTTTCTGTGCTATTCGATCCAATTCAGTAATTATGTTAATATTTTAGCCACGGAAGTAATTGCCGCAGAGATTTAGAAATTAAAATTCAATTTCCAATCTGAACGACTCTCAAGGAGGCAAAATGGAATTCCATCGATACACATTACTTGATATTTAAGCTATAAAGCTGGGATACGGATCCTTGGTATGAGCGCTGCAACGGTGATGCGGAGACCCGGGTTTGAATCCCCCCGAAAAATGGTCCTTTTAGTTTATTTTACGATAACCGGTTACTCCATGATTGTTTAACTTGCCTTTTTCAATAAATTTGTGTAATGTGTTATAATAAGCCTAATGTTATTACATATATTTACAATCAATGACAAAAATATTAAAAGCTAAGCTTGGTTTTTACTCATTTCAGTGCAAGAAATTCTCCAATCAACGACGCTGGAATGACAAAAAGACTAATCTTTCTGGTGGCTATTGGCAATCGAAAAAAGATAAACAACACTTGAAAAAGGTCTGTATGCTACAATATTGGAACAGATTTGTAGAAATGGAAGAGGCTACTGTGTGCCACACTGATATAAAATAAATATTTCAATCGACACCCTGAGAACCTAATAAGTTATTACTACATTAATTTAATTATATGAATCGGAACATTGCGTATCTAAAAAAAAACTTCTACTAAATACTTTTATTCATGAATAGTTATATACACTAAAAAACATTTAAAACATCGTTATAAGATAACAGTTTATGACAGCTGAGCTTTATTAGTCCTTCATCAAAGTATTTTTTATCAATAACTGTTTTACTTTCACTTACCTAAGTATGAAATATATTGCGATCGTGAAAAATTTCGACTTCCGGTTTTCAACGGAAATACACGTTTTGGGGTCCCCCGAGTCCAAATAACAAAGTCCCGCGAAATGGTCTGTGTGTGTGTGTTTGTGAAATTGGGTATTAGGTGTATGTATGTGACAGCAAAAATTTCATCAAAATTGGTCAAATGAAGTGGGTATTTTATAACTTTTCCCATTTTTACGTTTTTTCCCGATTTTTCAAAAACAGCTCTAATGATTAAGATCAAACTTGGTATTTGATGTATGTATATGGCCCCAATGTTACAGCCAAAATTTCATCAAAATTGATCAAACGGAAGGGGTACTTTCTTATAACTTTCCCATTTTTACGTTTTTTTTTTTTATTTTTTCAAAAACGGCTAAAACTATCAAATTTGTCATGTTTAATGAGAATCAAGTATTCTTTTATACCAGGTAAGCTTTATCATTAAAAAATGCTCTATTTTTTATTCTATTATTTATTCATTAATAAATGGGGAAAGGTGCTTTTTTTTGTTTTTCTATAAAGTACTTTTGATTTTGTTTATACGGATTGTGTCTCTCGTTACGCCTAAAAATAAGAATGCGCACGAATGCGCAGTACTTCTTCAGTGACGAAACATTGTTTATTATTAAAGACGTTCTGTTCATTTAATAGAAATTATTTTTTTCATGGTAAGTAGCCGTAAATAAAATCAGACGCAATGGTAGATTATGCTTGCATTGCCGAGTTATCAGAAGTAGAAACTTTTATTTAATAATAAAAAAAAAGTAGTGTACTTTAGAGGGCAAATAGAAACAAAAATAAGTAAATAAATGTGGAAAATTTTGTGTCTTTGAGGAATGACACTTAAAAAAACACGTCAATTTCTAATCTAAGTAAGTTGGTAAGTGAAAATTGTGTGTTGCGCGCATCGCATCAGGTTTTTATTAGTAGGATATATGGACGAGTTTACGCTATACCTACGTATTTTTTTTTTACATAGAATAAAATACGAAATGATTAATCCATCAATGGAGTGATATGTATATAGAGCAAGTTTCTGTTTAGTTGCTATTTTCTTTATCATTCATAGTATACAATATATAAGAATGTTTCCTTAACGATGAAACACATTATTTAAATATTAATTTTTTTATCGCCGTTAAAAAAATAAATATTATATCTGGCTTCAGAGGGAAGTCCTAACTACCGCAGGCTAAATTTTTATCAGGGTTGAAATTGAATTGAAACAAGTCCAACGAGGGTTAGGTTTCTTTTTTTCTTCCCTCCATTGCAAAGAAAATTCTTTTCCAAAATAATTTTATCCTTATGTGATGAAATCCTTGATTCATGAGACTTATAAGAGAGTCCATTTGCAGCTATGATCACCATCCTTATCTCTCTGACAGGCTAAGTTCACTAAAGGATACAGGGGTACATTATCCTCAAAGGACGGAGACGATATATGGAGGGGTTGGTGGGAAGGGCTGGTGATATATGTTATTCAGAATTAGGATGAGCCCTGTGTTAACAGCACATTTTGCCGCCCTCATACCATCAAAGGAAGTTACTGCAGGGGGAAAAAAAAGTGTCTTGTTACCAAGACGAAGGAAGAGCTCAATCCCTTTCAGTGCCTAAACATCTCCTCTCTTCTAATTAAGGGCTACACTTTCATACGAAAATTTTCTTCTCCTTCGTGGTACTGGTAATTTCACTGAGGCAAATCCGTATGCCGCTTCCATTTCATGACAAAAAATAAATTGCATTGAAGTTTAGAAGGAAGATAAGATGAACATGAGCTGTAATATTCGTTACATAAATAATGTAATAAATACCGATGAATCTCGACGTCATATCTCAAAAATTGGCTTTTACTAGTTATGCCTGTATTTTGAATGTCCCTGCGAAAAATCTGAGGGACTGTTTTAAAATTTAAACATTTCATATTATATTCCTCTTTTAACAGAGAAAAAACAAACACAATTATTATCCAACACGATGTGCTGATGAATAGTAAAAAATTAAATCGGAATATTTTATCTATATATAGGAATATATTTATGAATATATCTTAATCTACTCTAAAACTGTTAATAAACTCTGAGTAAAATTCGAGGTTTCGCGAAATGATGTTTTTGAAAGGAGTGAGCGCTATAATTCTTATATAATTTAATATTCATATTATTTTTTTTCATTTTATGTGTTCATATCTAGTTCGATAAATAATAATAATAAAAATTATATGCTTAAGCTTTTCCACAACAAAGATAATAAGCAAAGAATGTTTTGTGGCAAAGGCTTCCGCAGAGGGGAGGGAAGGGGACAGCAGCTTCCCTAGAAAATATGAGAAACAAAAACTACGAATTAGATGAATTCGTATTAATTTACTATATTGATTAAGTATAATAGTAATATTTATAATAAACAAATATATTTATAATATAATAAAATAAAATAAAATATTTTTATAATACAAATTTATATTAAGTATAATAAACAAATATTTTAATTTTCAAAAATCAATAAAATTTATTTAAAGTATCATTTAAGGCTTAAATAGTCAGAATACCTCGACACCCTGCCCTGATCCTAAGAATTTTATCAACCTACCCTCCCTCCATAGGCAAAATCTTGCCGACACCCTTCTTTCAGCAATTAAAATAAACATATTTATATGGCTTTAAATAGCTTCTAAGCATTCTATATTATGTGATCAATCATACAATTTCAGTCTTAATAAAGTTTTATTAATATTAATATTATTAATAATAAAATACATATACATATTATGTTCAATTTTTTATCAATTAACAGACATTAATTTTTTGTTGGATAAATAAAACAGATTTTTCTAAATAGAAAAATTAATGATTCCCGGAAGTAATTTAAAAAAATTAAATTTCTTGATGATGGTGGTTTAAGAAAGTCTGCTTTAAAAAGAAAGTTGAAAAAAAAATGTATAGTCCTCCAGAGCTAGAGAGGGTTCTGTAGTGAGTGGTTTTATCATACAAAAAATGAACAAGATACGCAATATTTACTGTGTACGTTGTGCGTGTGTGGGAGGCTATTCATCTGTTTGATATCGCTGTGAAATTTATCTATTCAGTCAGCATTAATCTGCCGTCTATCAATATTTCAATTTATGGTTCCATTCTAGGGATTTATCTCAGCTTAATCCTACATAATATAATATACCCATCACATAAGAGCATACATACATTTAAGGATTAAAATTTTGCCATTATTTATATGAATATCATAGTAATACTGAACTAAATTTATATAATTGGTGAGTATTTGTACAAAGTTAGGCTAGTAAATGAGAATAACTTGGATACATTTATTTAATTATTACACGTGCATTTAAAATACTGTGTACGGACCACCATCAATATTGGAATTACTTAATTATTAAAAAACACATTTTATAAAATAACAAATTAAACGAAATGAACTAAAAGTTTGAAACATAAATATATATTAACTTCTGATTTTATGAATACACAGCAAATTTAAAAATGGTATAAAAAGCGATAAAACGAATAATTCTTGTTTTATTTATACAAATACACACTAACTATTAGTAAAATTTATTAAATTAAAATTTTTAATACCATGTTCAATACAGCATAATCTTTTCGGAGGCGGCGCAAAATAGAAAATCTTCCGACATTTTACTGATTACGACTTCAATAGAAAACGGTAGACATTGAAGTCAGTAGATGGGAAGATAAGATCCATTTAGAAGATTTTCATAATTTCTAGTATTAAAAACTTGAAATTTTGCGCCACCTCCAAAAAGATTGTGTTTTATTGAACTTGGTATTTAACATTTTAATTTAATAAGTTTTTTTACAGTTAGTACAATCGCCATAATATATTTGTTTATTATCGCTTTAAAATTTTAATTTTGGAATTGAAATGGTCTGTTTACAATTGTTATGGAAAAATAAATGGATGCAAAGTAAATAAGGAGGAACATAGTTAAACATATAAAACATTTTAGTGGCTCTTGTTAAGGAAACTACCAGTCAACAGTTGAGAATAATGAGTGTCTAGTTGATAATAAAACAATAGAGATTGGGATATAATGAGATCAAGTAAAAATTAAAATTACTAAGAGGAAAAGAAGGCAGCTCATAAACAAGGTCCTGGAAGCAAAGGCAGGATAAATGAATGTTTTAAGTAATGCTACCGAACTTTATTAATACTTCGCCTCTTGAATATTAAGTTCCTGTTCAAATTCGTTGGAGAGGGGTATAAGGTTGTTATTAAAGACAACATGATTTGTTTGAACATAAAGACGCCCTCAATTCCCTTTTATAAGCTACGCTAAATTACCATTTAAGTTCTCCCTGTGAATCTTAATAACAAAGTGCTTTCTTATTTTCATATCATCTCTCTAGAAAGTTCTTCTTCCTGGTTTCTAACGATTCGGTGAAACACAAGAATTATTATTCATTAGATCGGCAGATAGCTTAGCTAAATAGTGTACACTAGGCTTAGAAACCTTACGCCAATATAACGAATGAACAGAATTTTTGCTATTAACTATGACTTGCAAACATTTTTAAATAATACAATGAAAATTTAATAAATTTTCAATACCTCACTAAGCAACAAGAGGGAACAAGAAACTAATGAGTAAAAAAAATATAGAAGATGAATACAGAAGGTACCCAAGAAGAAACCGAGAAGTTTTAACATATTTTAATACTACTAATACTTGTTGATGTCTGTTCTTCAATTAATAATTTCAAATTTCTAAAATGTGTTTTAGCAATATTTACAGATATTGTTAATGTCTTGGGACATATAATAATTTGCACAAACTAAGAAGACTGACCATTCTGGTATATTCAAACTGTTATTAACTCAGATTGTATCTAAAAAGTTTAAAAGTTTTGAAAACTTTTTTTATAACCTCACTTATTTTACTTTCATATAACTGCGTAATTTGTTTTTTACAATGGAGAAAGAAATATTTATTTAAATTAAGGCATTCAAGTATTTATAAGGTTCTTCCTGAAGAAAGTATTCATAATATACATATTTTTACATTCGGAAAATTAAATTAGACTTTTCCCTCTTTCGTTCCTATTGCCGACACAATGTGGCCCTAAGGAACTTCCCGAAATTTGTTCCCCTCTACTGCCTTCAGGTCACCTACCTTTATTATATAAAACAGCTGTTTGAACCTGCAAACAAAATTCTTCTACTGTATTGTTTCCTACAGAACTGGTCGGTTCGAAAAGTTGAATTATTTTTGTTTTAAGGTTAATTAATTTTTTATCTAATGCTGTTATGCGGACAAATTATGCATTGAATCAATAAACCATTACATAATATCTGTGTAAGCTGTAGTTTAAAGAGTATTAAGTCCAAATTAAAATATTAAATGCAATTTGTTTGCACATAACTTTGCAGATTTTTGACACCTACATTATTTCATTTAACACAACAGAGTTAGCAAGTTCCTGAATGTTTATATTTATTCATCAAGGTGTCACCTACAAAATATTATATATATAGTAATCATTAGAAAAATAAACATTTTTTTAGTTTGGACAACGCTTATTGCACTGCAGCTACTGATATATTTTCAGATAGGATAGCAGATGGCAGTGAGGTTAATAAAGCTATTTATGCCAGGCCCATTAGTAAGAATATGAATTACGTGAATAAGAGAAGTGGAAATATGTTCTATTTGAATAATAATAAGTAAATTTGTGTAACGAACACATTTTGTGTCATTGAACTGCAACAAAAGGAATTGTAGGGTCTTTAACACCAATCCATAGTTCATGAATGACGAAAAATAATAACATGAGCGTTCTAGTCGAAAATCCGTGAGAAAATAATCGAAATTATCTGAGGAAAATGTTAATGTCACTTTTTGAACACCTTTGGTAAACATTTCGACGGCCTCTTTCAGTTCATTTTCATTTTTAATGGAAAAAACTAAAATTTAATTTAAAAATTCACTGTTGGCATCCCAATCAATTGGTCTATCCATAAGCCTTCTTTGTACGCTTAATGCCTCCTCTAGTACGATTGAATGCACCTTGGAATGATCCCATTGAATTTAAAGTTTATCATTTTTTTTTTATAATAAATGTTACAGACCAATATAGCAACAGAATATAAAATGTTAACATTTTAAACAGTCCCCTTTGATTAATGATGTTTTGCCGAATAATATTTTATATATTGCCTTAAATGAGTTAAATATTTGATGATCTTGCAAGAATATACTTCTAAATATCTAATTTTTGATATACGATGTTGTTAAAAAGATTGAGTGTATTATGCATCGATAAAGCAGTGAGTGTATAATGCATCGATCCTGGTAGCTACTTACTCTAGAAAACCTAACCCTACAGTTTAATAAAATAAAATAAATAATCGCAGATTTCATGGGAAGAATGCATTTCATAATTTAAAGGATTAAAATAAAGGGAGACCTTTTTTTAAGGCTTTACTAATTTTTCAACGACATTTTAACTTGTGAAACGGAATTAAAAAGGACGTAGTGTAGATTAAAGAGTTTAATCTCACAATTACAGCCTATAAATTGCACCCTGCGGACTAAAGGAAGACCTCTGGAGCGAAAATGCATTAGGAAAAATCTGGGCGTGGAGGCGGAGGAGGAGGGGACCATAATTAAGAGGGAGATCAGAGGAACATACAATTAGTAGTGGCTTACTATTGGAGCTTAAGGAGGCCGCTAAGCAGAAGATACTATCTCGCTAACTAGCTCCGGGCCTAATGGAACCAGGAATTTATTTCGCAGCCTTATTTGGCCTCCTTATCTTATAGCCGTTCCTGGGAATTGTGTCCTCTTCAGGTAGTCATTATAGCCTCCAGGAACGGTCCACTCCAGTTCCCCCGTGATAGCTTACTCTGTTCCATCGGAGTTACTCCAACCCACCCCACTTCGTTACACAGTAGTTATCACTTCGGATGAATATCTAACTTCACTAAAGTGTGGTGTTACATGTCTTGTTCGCCCAACTACATCGTGTGACTGGATTGAAGTTTCAAGTAAATTATGACCGTTTAAGAAGAAATAGGAAAGCCTTAAGATCTGTAATCTGTAAATTTGAAAAACATGTGTTAAGATTTAGGACGTCTGATTTTTTATTTATTTCACTATTATTGTATTTAGCAAAAATCAGACTTTCTAAATCTCAATATATATTTTTTTTATTTAATTCACTTGGATTGATATTACTTAATAGAAATTAGCATAAAAACTCACTATAACATCCCAGTAATAAACTATTTATCCATTTTAATAATCCACCAAACGAAATTTACGCCTATATGTAAAAAACCTGGTAACACCATAAGGTGAGGAAAAATCTGGTGCTATGCGTGCAACTTTTATTTAACAGTAAGAAAAATTATTGAACCATAGAGAGTAAATAAGTGATGCTCAAATTATTTAATGCATTTAAGGTATGAAAAAATATGGTATAAGATAATCTTTAATTAATTATATCTTGGTTCAGATACTTTAGTTCCATAATAAATTTCTGAAGGCAATATAAAGTGATTTTAGAGGAACAGTAATCGTTCTCGATTTCCAGAAAGGTATAAGAGACAAACTTTTCTATGAGTCGTTAATAAACCTCCAATCGATTCACCTTTACAATATATTTACATAAAGCAAATCGCTGTAAAAAAAAGAACAAGCAGTAAAAAAATATACACAAATATAACAAATAGACCAATATGTATAATTATTGAAAAACTTCAGAATCTTCAGTAATTTTCGATTCATTATTATTTATTTATTTTTTAAGGGGAAAAATCCTAATTTCATTAATAATAATATTTTTTTTACAGTTTTTTGTAAATATATCACAAATGGGAATCGATTGAAGGGAAATTTTGGAAAAACCCATGAACCCTTTACCGCAACACCTTCACAGTCCTGAATTTGCTCTTTTACATTAGGGTATTATAATTTTTGTTCTTTACAAATCTGTGTGGTTTATGAAACAGTAACCTCTATATTTTGAATTGTATACAGTTACATATTCTAAACAATGTATTTATATTGTAGCTTTGATTAAACTCTCAGAATTTCATCAAAATTGATCAATTGAAGGGGGCACTTCATTTAGTAATTTTACATTTCACTCCATATTTTCGTACCTCCATATTTCACTCCACTTTTAACTTAAGTCTTGAAAAATTTTACCTATGTAACTCATATAATTTTGTTTGTTCCTGTTGGGCATGATTATTAGAACAATACTTTTTGAAACGTCGCCATAATTTAGTTGTTTATTGTTACTTAATTAGACTGAATTGAAGTTTTTGTATATTATGACCGTTTAGAAAGAAATAGGAAAAGTTTAAGATTTCTAATTACTAACTCATGTAAACCGTTAAGCATGGTAGACTTCGAGATATACTTTGCTTATTACAATTTAACTTTTTATTTCTCATTTGATTCAAAACTAAGTCCATTCACAATTTTTTTATGATTGCCAATAGAGTAATCAATGTAGGTGTTGGTCATAATATGTAGGCAGTATAATGATATTTTTTTTAAAGTAATATTTAATAATATCTGGTAATATTTTTTCTCAAAATAAAAAATGCCTCAAAATAGTGTTTCTTTTTTATTACTTTTTTTTATAAGATAAGTTAGGCCGACCCAGGATTGGATTCCCCGCTTATGCTCCGCTCCTTGCGCTGATTCTGTGGGATACAAGCCTATTCGTTTTATTCACAGCCTGGTGAAATTTGTAGTCAGATGTCGATTCCACCCAAACCCTCCTTTTTTGGGTGCATGCCTAATGAGTACTGTTTTATGCAGAGCGGCAACATATTTCACTCCAAAGCCATTTTGTATCTGAGAGCTAAAGCGTAACTCAATTTATGAATTATTTTTCCCTTATTAAAACTGGCCGATGCTTTATAGTAGCTTTTTCTAGTAATAACTACTTAAGTTATTAATAATTATTGTAATTTACTTGAGGAAAAGGTTCCTGGATAAAAGATCGTCTTTGTTCACAGAGATACAACGCGGGATTTTCTGTCAGTCTATAATAAATTCTATAAGTTTTAATAACTTAAGACACACCCCCATCGAGACAGGTCTTCTTCATCAAGAGTTAATAATCAAGAAGGTTTTCATAAAATCAAAAATCGTCCCGATATAAATTTAAATACGTACCTATTATGGTTTATAAGGATGAAAATAGTCCGGGGAGGCGGTCAATAAACTACAAAATAGTGTAAAATTGTAGCCCTATTATATATATATATATATATATATATATATATATATATATATATTTATATATATATATATATATATATAATAAATATATATATTATATATTTATTATAGCCCTAGGCTACAATAAAATAGTTTAACACTATTTTGTAGTTTATTGACCGCCTCACCGGACTATTTTCATCCTTATTCTACATCCGGTCAACTATCATCTATCCAATCTATCTAATTACGGTTTATACTTTATATACTTTATAAAATTCATGTTGATTTCATTGATATCGATTGTTGATATTTCTATAATTTTTTTTTTGTTCGGTTCCCCTACGTACTTCCCATGCGTGGCAAACGGGGGGTTACTCTAGAGGTGTAACAAACCTATTCTAACCATGGTGGGAATGTTGAGTTTTATTCCGTGGGACCTCCACAAAATAATAGTCAACCCTACCAGGGCGGATTCGAACCGCCGCCGTTCGGCTCGAGCGCGTTAAAGCAGGTCACACTCAAACACGCTCGGCTTTCCCGGCCTTATGTTCAATTTACTAACAATAATAAGTTACTTATAGACAAAGTCGTGAATAATTGAGAAATCTCTCCATATTTACTCTTCATATTTAGAATTCAATTTAATAATCCTCGCAAAAGTCTATACCTAAATGTTGGAATTATCCGTTTGTGAAGAACAAAATTTTAAATACTTTTAAATTTCTTTGATTATAAACAGAGCAAGAACTTTTCCACGATTCAACAATAACTATCAAATTTCAGTATCCCATCCTGCTTAAATTAAATAAAAATCTCATCTTGTTATATTTTATTTAGTTTAAAATTTATGTTGAAGAATATCTAATTATAATTAAGACAGTGTATACTTTAATTTATGTCAATGTAAAAACATTTATAATAAAGCTATTATTATTGTTTTTATTTATATATTTCTCCCTTCTTGCCATTTAGGCAGTGTTCCACTGGAAGCTAGAAGGAGCACCTTCCATATCTACTCATCGTTTATCTTCTTATCTTCTTCCCTGTATCTTTAAAGTAAGTTAAAGTGGTTGGCCCACACTGCTACTTTTACCCGGGTATTACATAATGTAAATAGGAGTAATTATTACACTTAAGTAATAATAGAACTAATAATAACTAATTACTAATAGTAATTAGTTAAGTGATTATTACTTACTGATTATTTTTCTTGTTTAGCGGCAAATCAATGGAAATCATTAGAAGTATTATATAGCATCCAAAGACATTTTTTGTTCTCCTGCACTATTTAAAGAATAATAAAACCGTAATATTATTATATGTTACTATTATTACCTCATTAACCGTTATTTAATATAATTTACTGAATAATATGGTTTATTTTTGTATTATTTTTAATTTTTACCAAAATTAATTTAAGGGGAAAGCTAAAATTACAGATTAATTTTAATTTTTTTTCATCTGATTATGATATTTGGATGCATTCATAAACATTGCTTTATTTTCGTTGTCAAAGGCACAAGGCCCCTTGAAATACAAAGAAAGATAAAAAGCATATTAATATGTTTGATCAGGCTATTAAAAAGCATGGCAGATAAAGACTTGCAATTCTTATTCCGAGTAGTCATTATGATCATTCGGGCAGCCCTCCTTCCATAGAAAAATGTTCTTCTTAAGTATTCAGGATCCCCTTTGATTCGAGTTGGTAGAGAGGACTGAATCCAATTTGAGTGGTGACAACACTTGAGATACAACAAGAGGAAGCCCCAGGTAATGTAGTTAGCCTCTTTAGAAAGTAAGCTTTTAAGAGGCGCATATAGTGAAACAAGCCCCGCCCTCGGGAGTGCCATTGTCGCAGTTCCTCCGGGCAGCTTTGCATAAATGATCGCCCCTCGGGACGAAAATCCAATTGGACTCTCCCAATCCCAACTCAAATGCTCCACTAACGCAGCCACTCCCAATTTTAAGCTTATAAAACTCCCGATCCTACAATGAGTCTTCACAATTTCCCTCAACAAAAGCAATTAGCCTTTGTCATTCTCGATGAAGTATTCACAGACTCACTTCGCTTTAAACCCCATTCACGGATTCTGATTCGAATACCAAACGAAATAATCTAATATCCATCCCACTTCCACTTCACACCCATGGCAAAAAATCTGAAGGACGGGATGAAAAAAGAATTAATTGTTAGGGCTAATTCGTTTTATGAAGTCCGGAGAAACGTTCGGACACGAGGATTTTAATTACTATCAACCGCAAGGTTTTCTTTACTATGTTTAGTAATATTTAAATCTATTTATAATATAAAATATTATACAAAAATAATTTTCTGCAGTTGAATAATTATTTTATGCAAATTTTAACAAAAATAACGCTCAAATATTACAACATCTCTACAATAAGTATTTACTAGCTCACCCGTGCGAACCATTCGCTCTCTAGCCTCCTTAAATCCCATTTAATTAAAGCCCACCGTATATTTAGTATCGTATAGAGCGTAATTCGTCATGATCCTAGGTGACGATTGAACTAATGAATAGATGGGTTTAAATAGTAGATTATTTATTTTTTGAAACATAAGTTTAAGTATTTACATATTTACTTAGTATTTAATTGTTTACAGAACCTCTTTGAACACTATGTTGGAAGTTACGATACGGGGTTTATCGAAAAAGTGTATATAATCGAAATAGCTCTCCTTAAAAACCTAAAAAGATTGATATCATTTCGAAACCTCTACGACTATTTTGATTTTGTCGAACGGCGTTTTTGCGCATATAAATCGAAATCGAAGGCGAAATGAGTTATTTGTATATTTTTTCGGTGTAGCAGTTAAGGAAAGCTTTAACATGATGCCTCATTCATGAAATTTGATGAAGTATTAAAGAAGTTATAGCGTACCGACAAAAAAAGGCTTTGAGAAATGATATATTATATGATTTGTAAAATACATTATCTGATATAGATCTTTCTCTTGATATATTTAGTTTGATACTAGTCCTCCTTCATTATTTTATATTTCTCCCGTCATTCATTTCAAACCATACAGTGTGAATTGTTATTAGTATTGCAATACAAATCAACATTTACGTCAACAAACACCACGGATTGTTGTAGGGATGACTGTGACTAAAGAAAAATTATGCTATAGATAACTTTATAAGAATAGTAAAACATCAAATTATTATTGATGCTTAGTAAGGACCCACACATCGGTATTGTAAAGACCGGGCGGATGAGGACTTATAAATCGGTATTTTTTAAACCTGGATAGAACATGCGCCTGGGATGTTTCTGCACGACAAACAGTACTCATTTTTACAATTGCATTGTTAAAAGGTTGACAAATTAATATAAATCGTGCAAATAGCCTACAGCTATTTTTATTTTATTTTTTCATTTTCGTATTTGTTTATTCCAATTCAGGTTCCAATCTTCTTTATTCATAGATCTATTTTCTCTTTCTTTCTTTTTAATGTTCTTAGTTTATAAAAAAGAAAGCCAGTTTTGAATTATATACTTGTATGGCGTAATTTTGGTTGGATCGTTGGATTGGGGTATTTGGTCCTCATGTAAGATCCGAAGGAAAACCTAGCGCGATGAAAAATTTATTAAATTAAATTAGCATGTGGGCAATTAAAGATTGGTAATGTGTCCCTCGACTTACTACAATTCATAACTCTTCGATTTTGCTAGAGACCTCTAAAATTGTATAACCACTTGAAAAAAATGTAGTAACATTCTAAAACAGAGAAGAAACAGAAACCATCGGGAACGATCTATTATTTTTATAATAATCATTCTTAAAGAATCACGCAACATGGTTCATATAATACAATATTCTGTATCTTTATATCAAGTACATTCGAAAGGAAAATTCTCAGGAGGATCCCAGGTCCCAGATCCAGTCCTAGTGAATGGAGAGTGGAGGCGCCGGAAACGAATTAAAACTCCTCGATTTCGTGGAATTTATAAAGTTGGCGAGACCTTAGGGCCTATTCACACTATCGGTTTCGCGCCCGCTCCACTCTCGCTCCGCTCCCGGTCCGCTCTCGCTCTACCCCATTCACACTAGCGCTCCGCTCCCGCTCCACTCCCGGTCCGCTCTCCTAATGTCTTACCATATTCACACTATATAATTTTACACCGTTCAATTTTGAAAGGTTTAAGCTATTAAAGCCATTAATAATCGAAGTTGTCTGTATTCGGATTTTAATTAATGATTAACTTTCAGTTATTTAAGTATTCATTTATTCTTCAATTTTACGGCCAAAAAAAAACAAAACAATTTTTCGTTTGTAGAAATAGCTGGTAACTGTACTTTTCTTGATGAAGAAGATAATATTATCAAAAAATATAATAAGAAGAATATATTGCAACACAATGATAATTATTAATAAAAATTATAAATTAATTTAATTAATGGTGAAGAAATAATTTAAATTTTTTTCGGAATGTATTCAAATACGCTTGAAAATTTCAAGTTGAAATCGGTAAATGCTACAAATTTACCGATTGTATTCTCTTCTTTTCCTGATTAATATTTTAATTATTTTTTGCTTTAATATATTTTTTTGTTAATTATCTGACATTTTTCATAATATACTGCATTTTTATTCGTTTCAAATTAAACGTTATTTTATAATAGCAATGAGTGTGTAGTCAATAAATAAATCGGTGACCATTTTTTACGAGTACATTAATTCATAGCAAAATATATCTCAAACATAACATGAATTTTTCACGTCGAAAAACCGCGCGCATTGTTGGTGATTTTTTTTTTTTTTTTATCATTTCAATCGTATTCGAATACATTGGGAAAAAAAATTTAAATTATTTCTTCACCATTAATTAAATTAATTTATAATTATATATATATATATATATATATATATATATATATATATATATATATTAAAGTTGAACTTTTTTGGCCGTAAAATTGATGCATAAATAAATACTTTAATAACTGAAAGTTAATTATTAATTAAAATCCAAATACAGACGGTTTCGATTATTAATGGCTTCAATCGTGAACGGTGTAAAATTATATAATGTGAATATGAAAAGACTTTAGGAGAGTGGAGCAGGAGCGGAGCGAGAGTGGAGCGGGAGTGGAGCGAGAGTGGAGCGGGGCCGGAACTGGGCCAATATTGTGATTAACCTCTCTCTATTCCTCTTTAGAATATTTTGCCAGTGAGACCGGACCTGGAGCGGAGCGGGAACGGAGCGCTAGTGTGAATGGGGTAGAGCGAGAGCGGACCGGGAGTGGAGCGAGACCGGAGCGGTACAGATAGTGGAATTCTCTGTCTATTTCTCTTTAGAATATTTGAGCGGACCGGGAGTGGAGCGGGAGCGGAGCGATAGTGTGAATCCGCCCTTAATCCGCCAAATAATCTAAACGGCGAAACATTGCTCTTCTGCCTTTACACGAGTTTACGTCTCTCTGAAACCATCACCAGCCTCTATGACTTGATCATTCAAAATTTAACACTAAGATCCTATAAAATTCAGGAAGCACTGTAACCAGCCTGTACCCACCTCAGAAAATAATCCATCTGCTAAACTAAAAGAAATTGGTTACTGGCTTGAATAATCTTATCCAGCCCCTATTTAGTATCCTTCAGCAATTTTCACTGGTTGTTCAGATCTTCTTTCGCTTTAGATTGGTTTAAATATAAAAAATAAAGTTAAAAAAATTACTAAACTTCAGGATATCCTGGAATTCTGATTAGTGATAAAGTCATAAGTACACCATTATACTTTAAGTAATTCTTAAAGAATTACGCAACGTGATTCATTTAATACAATATTCTGTATCTCCTTGCCACGTATATTCGATAGGAAGATTCGCAGGAGGCTTTTTACATTTATTTGTAAACAAAATTTATAGCAAAAATAACGATGTTAATCATGACATCATTGTATGCTATTCCAGATACTACAACAATACGTTTTTATATTCTGATTCTGGTATTCTGAACTGCATTGATTAAATGCCTTAGAATTTTTCCCTAAAAATATAAGATACAAAATCCTTTCATAACTAATAAAAATGGAAGTACTTTATTGTACCCTTAAACAAAAAAATAAAATAAAAATGAGTACCTACTGAATTAATTTACATAAGAAGATTTTTACGTGAAAAATACGAGGATAGGAGATAATTGCGTATTGAGTTATTCATGGAGTTTGGGAGAGATAGTCCAACACATGTCAGGTTCCCACCGGCATAAGTTCCACCGTCTCAAGGATCAGCTCTCATCCCATAAAGCTCGCTTGGCTTCCTCCTAATTACCGTCAGCAATATGTTGATTGAATTAATTATCAATCATATTCAATTGGCTCAAAATACTATTCATTTAGTATCCATAAATTAGCTAATAACGAAATGGATTACAAACGCAAATTAGTGATGAACTGAAGCTATTTAAACTTTGTTTGGCAAACGTATGAAATCATTTTTTATTTTAATCTTCTTATCTTGAAGGTTTTGACGTATAAGTTTTATATAAAATTCACAATTGATCCGCTGATGAACTCGCAGCAAAAGGTAACTTTCAGATGCAGTTATTACTCCCAAACCATCACACCCTACCTCGATTTTGACACTTAGGATGAATTTTACGCTTTTTGAACAACAATCAGCACAGGAATACTTATTTTCAGGGCCAACGCTACAAAATCATCGGTTTTCATCGGTAAATCAGTTATAGATCCTGTGGTGAAGCCAACCTAGTTCCTACCAGTTCCACCATTCTACACTGATTAGTTTTTTAATTTGTTTTTATGTCTTTATTACCGTCTAAGTCGAAATAATATTTTTTTTAACTTTCTTATTTCGGTCTGTGTCGAAACTTCAGTCCTCCAGGTCCTCGTCTCCGAATTTCCGCCGCTGAGGCGGGCAGAAAGGAAAGAAGTGGGGAGAAGCTTATAACAGAACACGAGGAGATGAGGATAAAACGAGGACCTAGAGGACTAAAGTTTCGGCACGGACCTAAATAAAAAAAGTAAAAAAAAAAATATTATTCCGACCCAGACGGAAATAAAGAAATAAAAAAAAATGAAAAGTCATTCCGTTGTCAAAAAATAATTATAATAGAATGGAAGTTACCATTTATTGCGTGTTCATCAGCGGATCAATCGTGAAATTTATGTAAAACGTATACGACAAAATCTTCAGGGTAATTAAAATAAAATATGATTGCATATGTTTGCCAAATGAAGTTTATTATTTTTTACATGGAAATACTCCCTCCCCCACGTGGTCACCACGTTCACCAGATCTGAACCTTATTAAAAATTACTGGCTAAACCTCGAAGCGGACTGCGAAAGGAAATTTTAACAGCAGTTGAAAATAAAAAATAATAATAATAAAATAAAAACTGAAATGCAAAGAATGGTTGAAAATCACTATTTATCTATGAATAGAAGAATATCGATGATGGTAGATAAAACAGTACATACCATTCACTTTTAATTTTTATTAAAGTAGTACACCATCTTTTAATTTTTGTTTAAGCTTATTTTTAAATTATATAATGTAGGGAGCGTGCAATTTTCTTTGACCATCCTCATTTCAATGAAAGAAGAAATGTATTACTTTATTTAATTGTTTTCCATTTTTCGAAACAGTTATGTTGTATTTATTTTTAATATAACCTACTAATGTTGTATTTTTTACCCCGTTAAAAAGCAAAATATTAATTTTCCAAATGGCCTAAACCTCGGTGCGTATGAAAACTTTTCTTAGTGTCCGGCAGTGAATTAATTTAATACCCTTCCCTACTTTTCCACAACATTGACATATTACTCTGCTGAATAGTTCATTTGTAAATATTAGTTAATTTTAATGGGACTCCATATATTTCTGGGTTTGTCATATAGTTTTACTTGCTCTCTTAAAATCTGTGGTGCTCTCTAAAGTGCATCTCAGTGGGATTATGGAATAGAAACAAAAAAAAAAATTAAATTAGGATATGCGATTGTTTTTTTAAAAAGATTCTATCATATAATTATTTTTAGTATATTATCAATTAATTAAAATAAAATATATAAATTACTTAAAAATTAAATATAACCAAGTTAAAGTTCATTTTTGAGAGACTAAGTTATCATAAGCATTGAATGGTTCTGATATTTATTAAGAAAAGAAGCTTAAATCCAACCTAAGGGGACATATTTTCATTGAATTCAAATTTTTCTTGAAGTTAGTCGGTTCAAGAGCCCTCAGTCAATTTACATGATAATTCTTTCTTACTGTTGAATTTGGGCCGCTGTAAGTTGGAACGAAGTAATGAATAGGTCTAATCAAGCAGCTCCGCTTCCCCCCCCCCCACCCCATTGGGTCCCCCCTCTCTCATCATTTAATTATTTTCCCTTTAGTTAAAGAAAAAAATTTGAAGGACTTGCCCTGATTTTTTTTTAATGAACTTTTCGCATTGGCATTGGTCAGTTTTTTTTTGTGTGTCTTTTTTTTTCAACCTCGTTAATCAATCCTCAACCATAAATCTCTTCAGGAGATCTCAACAGATAGTTGTTTTTTATTAATTAAAGGTGTACTACAAAATTACTTGTAACAAAAAATATGCATATTTTAAAATTAGGTGCACATAAAACTTTTTTAAATATGGAAGATAGATCATTTTATATTTTCCTTGCTTCATTGAAAGTTTGGCTAACGATTAATTCATTGGCAATCTGTAAAATTGATTCTCTGTTTCTGAGTTTTTAAATTCTAATTTAGGTTTTATATTATATATCTAATATATGTTTTATATGATAATGATTATATCAGATATAACATAGAAGTCATAAGAGCAAAATGAAAATCATTGGATCGAATACTGGCCCCTACTTCAATTAGAATGGAACCTTGGAATAAAATACTTATAATTATAACAATTACTCTGCTTGCTGATGGACTTCTTCACCATAACATATGACTACAGGAACGCCATCGCAATGACGATTGCGGTCAAATCATAATGAGCCTCCTGATTGAGGGAATACGAGACAAAATAATTGTATTACGTTTCTCCTTCCTTTCGTTTCCTTACCCCTCGGTTTCTAATGTCTCATTGGAGTCCACAGGAACAGAGAAAAAAATTTCTTTGGATTTTTATTATAGACTTCTTCTTCTTCATTCGCTGCTATAAAAACAAAGTAATACTTTATTCTTTGGGTGGTGGGATGGCCGAGTGGGCTAACGCGTTAGCAAACACGCCTTGCCTCTGACAAAATATAATTGGGAACCCGACTATATCCAATTCGAAACCCGGAGCCCTGGGACATTTAGGACGGATTCACACTATCGCTCCGCTCCCGGTCCGGCAAAATATTCTAAAGAGAAATAGAAAGAGAGTATTCCACTATCGGTACAGCTCCGGTCCCGCTCCACTCCCAGTCCGCTCTCGCTCTACCCCATTCACACTATCGCTCCGCTCCCGCTCCACTCTCGGTCCGGTCTCACTGGCAAAATATTCTAAAGAGGAATAGAAAGAGGTTAATCACAATATTGGTACAAGTCCGGTCTCGCTCCGCTCCCGCTCCACTCTCGCTCCACTCCCGCTCCACTCTCGCTCAACCCTATTCACACTATCGCTCAGCTTCCGCTCCACTCCTGGTCTGCTCTCCTAAAGACTTATCATATTCACATTATATAATTTTACACAGTTCACAATTGAAGCCATTAATAACCGAAGCTGTCTGTATTTGGATTTTAATTAATAATTAACTTTCAGTTATTAAAATATTTATTTATTCATCAATTTTATGGCCAAAAAAAGTTCAACTTTTCGTTTGTAGAAATAGCTGTTAAGTGTACTTTTCTTGATGAAGAAGATAACATTATCAAAACATATAATAAGAAGAATATATTGCAACACTATGATAATTATTAATAATAATTATAAATTAATGGTGAAGAAATAATTTAAATTTTTTTCCGAAAGTATTCGAATATGCTTGAAATGTTTTATTTATTTATTTATGTTTCCCATGTAGCTTTGCACCTGCGCTGTGGCGCATCCAGCAAATTTGGTCACTGCTGCTTTTGACTCTGACTTTCTTGAGACTTTCTTGCATTATAATTTACTAAAGTAAGAGGTCTCTTGGCCACCTTCGTTTCAGTCGACGTCGAGGCTGACCAGGTAACAGGGAGGAGGAAAGAGAATGGATGAGTGGGTTAGGGTGATGTAGTGTTGAAGTGTGGAGTGTTTGGTATTTGTCGTGTATGAAAGATTTTACTGTCGGTATGTTCATGTCATTGTGCAGTGTATTATTCGAAGTAAACCAAGGTGCATTTGTTTTTGCACCTTAGAAATTTGGATTGTGATGTTTGTATTTTGTTGATGTGGATATCTTTCGCGGAACCCCAAAGATCTGCTCCGTATGTCCAAACAGGTCTTAAAATAGTCGTGTAAATTATTCGCTTGTTTCTTAAGGTGAGTGTTGATCTGTAGTCCAGGAGATGTGAAAGCTGCTTTTACCGTCTGTTGAGTTCCAGTTTTTTAAATTTGGTATGTATGTTCCACGTGAGTCGTTTGTCTAAGTACAGTCCAAGGTATCGTACGAAATTCTTTGAAGGAACTGGGTCATTGTTAATTGTCACAGATGGGCAAGTAGATTTTCGTAGAGAAAAACTTACGTGACTTGACTTGGAGGAGTTAATTTTTATTTTCCATTTTTCGAACCATTTTTCTATTTCAAATAGATGAATTTGAAGGGCGAAGGATGCGATAGTAGGATTTTGGTGTGTTGAAACGATAGCTGTGTCATCAGCGAAACTGAAGATAGTGGTGTGAGGGTGCTCAGGGATATCTGATGTGTAGACGGAATAGAGTAAAGGACTTAAAACACTACCTTTTGGTACACCCGCAAGTTGAGGAAAGAAGGAGGAAAGAGAAGAGTCAACTGAAACACAGAAATACCGGTTAAGAAAGAAAGATTGAAGAATCAGGAAGTAAGTAGAAGGATTGTGCGGTTTGATTTTCCAAAGCAAGCCCTTGTGCCATACACTGTCAAAAGCTTTCTCAATATCGAGGAAAACAGCAGAGCAGTATTCTTTTTTCTCGAAAGCGACAGAGATTGCATCTACTATTCTGTGACACTGTTGAATAGTTGAGTGATAAGACCGAAAGCCAAATTGGTGGTTCGGAATCACTTCAAAACTTTCCAGGATTGGCTTTAATCTATTTAGAAAAAGTTTTTCAAATATTTTCCCCATGATTGGAAGAAGTGCAATAGGACGATAGGATGAAGGATTAGTGGTGGGTTTGGAAGGTTTAGGAATCATTTTGATAGTAGAAAGCTTCCAAAGAAGAGGAAAGTAGGTTGTGCGCAAGATTGCATGATAGATGTAAGTTAGAAAGATGACAGCTTTTCGTGGTAAGTGGCGAAGGATGAAGGGCGTGATTAGATCATAGCCAGGAGCTTACTTATTTGGCAGTCTGTTTAATTCTTTGTACACTTCTTTAGGATGAAATGCTGGAGGAGGTGGTGACAGTGGTAGTGGTATTGCAAGGTCGTCTTCTATTTCGTGAGTGATTCTATTGTCGTGAGTTTTGTCTGTCGCAAACATCTGAGATAAGAATACAGCGAATTCATTGGCTTTCTTTTCGCCCGTTATTGCCCAGGTGTTGTCTGTACGTCGTAGAGGATTTTGGATGTCTTTCGTCTTCAGTATTCGTCTTGTTGCTTTCCATATTGATCCATTGTGTTTGTTCATGGAGCCTATGTAGTCTCTGTAGTTATTATTTTTCAATGCTATTAGTTCGTCATGGAGTGTTCGGGTAATTTTATTAAGTTTTGTCTTGTATGATGGATATCTGGTCCTTTGCCATTGAGCCCTGATTCTACGTTTTTCTTTTATGAGATTACGTATTTTCTGGGGGAGGTAAGGATCAGATTTAGTGTATGGTTTCTTTGGTATGGTTGAATGCCAAACAGCGTTTTGTATGGTCTCTGTTAAGTAGTTTACTGCGTTGTCAAGGTCGTCAGCCGTGGTAATAGAAGTCGTCAATGTAATTTTGCTGTTAATGTAATTTTTATAATTTTCCCAGTCAATGTAGCCATTGATTAATGTTGGTGGTTTTGGTTTTGTGAAAGGGTGCTTTGACAGTTCAAGGAAAACTGGGCTATGATCGGAAGAAAGTTCATGAAGAGAGGAAACGTTAGAGTGTGCGAGTGGCAGAGAGGTAGTGATAAAGAAGTCAAGAAGATCGGGAGATTTTGATAGTGAAGTAGGCCAATAGGTAGGTTGTAATGGGGAAAGAACAGACAGCTTGAGATCGCCGATACATTTTTGTAGCCTTTTTCCTCGAGTACTTGATAATCGAGAGCCCCATCTTGTGTTTTTAGCGTTGAAGTCTCCACCAATTAGGAATGGTTTTCCCATTGCTGAGAAGAGATTTTTAAACTCATTTATTGATACTTTTTTGTTGGGGGCAATATAAACTGAGGCTACCGAAAGCTAGAATTTTGGAGAGTTTGGAGAAATGTTGGTATATTGGATAGAATGTGTTGGTGCAGCTGTTAACAAATGATGATTCAACGATTTGTCCACTATAATTGCCGTGCCTCCATGAGCTTTATTATCGGGGTGGTCTGTTCTATATATTTCGTAACCGTTTAGTTTAATTGTTTGTTCGTCCGTTAAGTGAGTTTCTGTTATCAGTGCGATGTTTATGTCCTGTTTTTTTAGAAAAATTTCCAGTTCGTTTTTATGTTGGAGCAGACCATTGGAATTCCACAGGAGTATTCTAAGAGAAGCAGGTTTAGGTTTAGCCATTGATAGGATTAGAAATAAGGGATGAAACTAATTTTGTTAGCAATTCAAGAATGGGAGATAGAAGGAATTTCAGTTCAGATAGGAAAGGTTCAATGGAAGATTTTATAGCCGAAGAGATATAAAACGAAGAGGAAAGAGGGTGAGCAGAAAGAGTGGAAAGGCAACTCCCTGTTACCTTTGTAGTTGGCTCACCACCTCTCTCCAAAGAAGGATTATTCTCTCTTGAACTTTGACCTGTCTGCTTAACGTGTTCTTCTTTTGGTTCATTTGTTATAGAGAGGTCAATAGAAGATGTTGAGTGATGAGAGGAGGGAAGTTCCATAGTAGTCGGTGTGAGTTGAGGGGGAGGAATTACTTGTTGTACATTTCCTGGTGCTTGATTGTGATTGGCTTGTTTGTTTCTTAAGTCTTTCAGCTTTTTAAATACTGCGCATACTTTGTAGTTAGCAGGATGTGGTCCATTACAATTTACGTAAGTGGCAGGGGTATCTTTCGATTTTCTGCATTCTGGTGAAATGTGAGTTCCAGCACACTTAACACATCTTGCTGGTAGGCTACAATACCCTTTAGTATGATCATAAGCCTGGCACCTCTGACATTGAGGTGGCTTATTTTTCTTATACGGCTCTTCTACTTTTATTCTGGTATAAACCAGAAACTCCAGTTTGAAGATATCTGGATTCTTTGGATTCCTTAGGAGATCTACAAAAAATATTGGTAACGGTAGTTTTGATTTAGGGTGATGTGCATTTGCAATAGATTTTACATTGAATCATTTTTCCTCTAATTCAGATTTGATATCTTCGATGTCGGTAGTGTGATGGAGATTTCTTATAACGATCCGAAAGGGTTTCTCCTGTTGTAGTTGGTATGTGTGATAGGATAGTTTCTGGGTTTGCAATAATTTTATGATCTTGCGATAATCGTCCGGAGTGGATGGGTAAACCATTGTTTCGTTAATGCAAGAGCGACAGTAAAATCCACTAGGACCTACTTCGGAAGATAAGCTCAAGCATAATTCTTTGTAGTTTATTACAAGTTTTATATGGATAGGTGGAGGTCTATAAATTTGAAGTGGATGGTCTATCGTGGTTAGAGGTCGAGCTAGAAGCTAGCTGAGAAGCTACTTCGTTAGGTGGTGTAGCTTGTTTGGGAACAGATTTCTGTTTGGCTCCCTTATCAGGAGATTCGGGCTTATTTGATTTCGTAGGCTTTATAAAAGCCGGAGGTCTTTTTTTACTAGTTACCACTTTTGATTTCTGTGGCTTAGTCATCTTGCAGGTCTGAGGACTTGCGGTTTCCGCAATACTCCTTATATGAAGCGAATAAGCTCCTTAACTTAACTCTAGATTAAAGGACTAACCTTTTGTTCTGGAGGTACAGCTTTTTTCAAAATAACTTTCCTAATTAAAACGTGCCTTGTATTGCTATCGTTTGAGGTTCTTTTTTCTTCTTTTAGTCTTTTGGTACCAAAATATGGCAGATTAAATATCGATTAAAGTTTTTAGGTAATTTGCGATTCAATCGATCATATGATGAAATGTTTAAAAAAAAAATTACCAAAAAGAAAATAAAACACGAAATCTTGTTGTGAAGCGGTTATACCACGAGAACAATTCATTTTATGTTTGAGATATTTTGCAATGAATTAATGTACTCGTAAAAAACGGTCACCGATTTATTTACTGACTACATACTCATTGCTATTATAAAATAACGTTCAATTTGAAATGAATAAAAATGCAGTATATTATGAAAAATGTCAAACATATATTTTCATAATCAGCATTAAATTTTCTAAAATATGAGATGGGTCTGGTTATTTTAAATCCACTTTCAGTGGGACTTTTAACGCGCTATACACAAAACATTTATTAAAACTTAAATTTTTAATAGTTTTTAAAAATTCCTCCCTAAAATTCCATCTCATCTTTTAGAAAATGTAATGCTGATTAAGAAAATATCGTCGTTTTTGTTTCTACGCTAAACCAAAGTAGAGAAAACTGCCATTTTTCAGAAAAAAGTAAGATTTTAAAAATAAAAACAAAAAAATTCTATCTCCTCAACAGATTGAGATAGGAAACTCGTTTCAGCACCATTCTACCCCGTTTAACATCCCGTATTACCCATTTTTTTCACTAGGTCTGGGACACCTAGTATATATATATATATATATATATATATATATATATATATATATATATATATATATATATATATATATATATATATATATATGTATGTATATGTATGTGTGTGTGTGAGTGATCCGGGACAAATTATCACAAGTTGGTAACTGAGCTTAACACACATCCAGATTGAAGGATAACAACTCAATTTTTTTACATCAGAAAGTTTAATTGTTGGACTCGTCGCAATTCTCATCGGTACCAGATTTAGAAATTAAAGCTTTTTTTCTCACTATCTTGTAGGAGGATGTAATGATGAATTATCTTCACTTAACTGGAACTTTAACCGGGCACAAATATATTTACTGATATCATACTTCACGCAGAAAGTTTGAAAAATTTTAGACGTAAAAAAAATAAAAGAAGAATAAAGTGAAATTTTTCAAATCAACCTTACCCGTGATATCCAAAGAAAATTTATGATTATTGCTTTAATGTGCATTATTAGATTTGCAACTGAATTTTACCTTATCTGGCAAAGTATAGATATTTTGGTTTTTTTTTTTTTATCTTCCAAGAAATTATATTATATAACTTGCCTTCTTCTATGAGTTAAGCCATCTTGTAGGTCTTTCGGCCATTTTATTTTTAGCCTGCGTTGACTGGTAACAGGTAACAGAGGAGAGACGGTGATGATTTTTATTTGTAGAGAGAAATTCGGTGTGAATGATTGTATTGTTAGAATGTCCATGTTTTTCTGGATAGTGTGATTTTAGATATACCATAGTGCGTCGACTATTTTCCGAATTATTTTTGACTTAATTGTTTGTATTTTGATGGAGAACGTGTTTTGCTGAACCCCAAAGTTCAAGCAGGATTCGATGTAGCATTTTAAATTAAGTCTCTTGTGTATATATAATAAAAAATTCTTTTCATGCATTGTTCTATATTTTATAAAAATAAAAGATCCTTATCACTTGGCTGAACTATATAAACGAAGCTGAAGGCGAACCCTGAAAATAGAGAAATAAGAAGTGGAGAAGATAGCCGAAGCCGTGCGTCTGTTTAAGAATCAATGAGAGACGAGAGGATGGAGAGAGGACTTGGAATGGTACCAAACGCCCTCGTGCATATGCCTCGGCTAACTTATGCCCCGCCCTCAGCCACTATCTGAAAACAAATAAAACACTCTACACACTTATTTTCACTTCCTTTCCCCTCGCCGAGCCAGTCTCTTAAGGAAAAGAGCGGAAAAAACACGAGAGTCCGAATTGGAAAAGTAATGTGAAAGGAGCAAGCTGGAAACCAATACTGCTTGAGTAACGAGCGCAGTTGAAAATTAGTAGGCATTCGTTTTTCGTTGTTCATATGTATTTAAAAGTATGCGAGTATAGTTGTAATAAGAAAAAAAAAGATTTAGAAAAAGCTAGGCGAAACAATATATATAAACCTATTGACAAAGGCTTATTTGTATATTAGTATATTGTTGAGTAACTGATGCCGTACACCCTCTCCCAAAACGGCCTGTTGTTCATCAACACGTCACTCATGAGAAATCAAATTACAATGAAGCGAATCATATCATCATAAAAAAAAAAAAAAAAAAAAAACATCATCTTTGAAATTATTGAATTTTGTTCATTTTAAGAAAATGCAGCAAGCAGAAATATTGGAAAAAGTAACTATAGTAATATACAATAAGTAAAATATAAGTGCTAAAATAGTTATCAACAACAAGTTTAGATCCGATTAGGATCCGGGGTCACCTGTGGTGTTGTGGTTAGCATGGCAACCTACAATACTAAAGGTCGCGGGTTCAATTCCAGCGGTGGCCCTAGGATTTTTTAATGGGAGTAAAAAATCCTTAGCTATGCCGTCCCTCGGATAGGACGTAAAATGGAGGTCCCGAGCCTGTACGATGTCAGGTACTCGTTAAAGATCCCTATCCTAATTATACCTGGATAGGCAAAATTTAGGACTCCCACTGTAGCATCGTCCGATTAGCCTTAGTAGCATAAAAATGGACGTTAAACAAACAAACAAACCGATTAGGATCGGACAAGTGGACTTTAACATATGGTTCTCTCATAAAAGAAAGAGGTCTTGAACCACCTCTAGTGAAAAATGCGATAACCCCACAACCCCCTACTGAAGCACTTTCTACTTTTGTCCTCAACAAAAAAATGTAAGGAAATGAACCTCCGGAGATCTTTAAGGGAAACTCTAGAAGACAATGAAGAGAGATTCTAACGTTGTTTTGTTCTGCTATTCTAAAGAACACAGAATTCCGTTGCAGAATCCAAAATATCGTTAAACGCCAATTTACTTGCCCCCTTCTGATACTTGTGTTTGAAAAAATAAAATAAAATAATAGATTAGTTCGTAATCAATTCAAGAAAGTGTCGAGAGAAACGTAGCAGATCCCAAGCATTCACAGAATTTCAATGGTGACGCCAAAAAAAAAAAAAAGAAATATTTTATCTTGCTGTCATAAATTTAATTTTAAAAAATCTGATTTAGAGAACTGAACAATAAAATGAATGATGTGTATCGTCAGTCGTTAAGAATAGTGGAAAAATAAAAAAAATCAACATTAACAATTATTAAAAGAAAGATTTATATTTTCATTGTTACTGTTAAAGCAATTAAAAGTGTTTTTATTTTGTTTTCTAATAATTGTTTCTTTTTTTTAAAAAATGCAAAATCTTTGCTGTTCTGTTTATTTCTTCAATTAGTCTCCTCTGTTATTATGTTAAATTTAATTATTATAGTGTTAAATAATTTAGAACTCTTTGCGCCATTTTCAGAGTTAACTCTCATCTTAATAGTGCTCACGCTAGATCGCGCAGCGATTTACAATTCCCAGTTTTGCCAGCCTCGCCATTTTATAAGCTCTTGTTTTGTTTTTAGCATCCGTGTGTTAACATCCATGTTAAGTGCAAGTGTCTCTAATCAGTAACGTGTTTCCAAATTTACATTTATTTTCCTTTACTTACACTTGGTTTTCAAATTTCATTATGAAAATTCATTGTCAGAAAGGCAGTTCAAGAAAGTACAGAATTCCACTAGGCAGTGAAGAAGAAAAAAACTCGAACCAGAAGAGATCCGAACGAAATTTGGTAAGTGGATTTCTATTCTTCTTTTTGCTTGTTCCGCTAATTATATTGCACCTGATGCAGTCCACGTTTTGTAAAAGAAAGCGCCCTACAGTTACAATATTTATTCATAGATAGTAAACTGCAAACAGGAAGTCAACAGTATTGTTAATGTAATTATGACTCTTACCTAGTTTTTGTTTCCTTCTTCATTTATATTGAAGCATAAATCAAAATAAACTAAAATTTCAACTTGTGTCATTATACTTGTTGACCAGAGATTTGTATTTATTTATAATCTTTTTTTTTTTTTTGATCGGACGCTAATAAGCTGAATTGCTTTGCGCCTAAAATAAAAAAATAACATAAAAAAATAACCGGCCCAACCAAGCTACTTCGACTGTCCATAAACAGCCTGAATTTCATATTCGGACATGTTATTGAATTATTACTATTTTAATCCATTCGCATTTAGAAATGTGAATTAAATATCAGACAGACAGAATAAATGACACGCTATTCAAGCGATTTGGTTGAAATATGCAATGAGAAGGCCGCTCTATCATTTATCAACAGCCATATTTACAGTGAGCATAGTTGAATGGGTGGCACGATGTAAATAAATGATATTATGGCCAAACGTGATGCATTATTTGATAATTTATGGGGATTTTATTGTCTTGTCATTGATATTTCCTGGGACCGGAGTTGTTTAAAGTTGGACAGTTTTCTGAAATTCAATACACCATGCTTTTAACTCGACATAATTTTAATAAATAAACGTTATCTTTTCTGTACTGTTTTGCAATATTCATTTCCTTCCAATGTTGCCAGCAACATTTAAAGTGAATATTCTATTTAGTTCTGATAAATTTGTATTTATTGTGTATTACTAAAATGGTACCAAATGCGGGAGTTTATCCTCTATATGATTATATGTTACAGACTATATGTATATATATATTATATAATTAGTTAGTAAATTTTCATGTAGCTGCGCGGTAGATTATTCTACAGACTGCAGACGATTGTTCTACAGATTCTACAGACTGCAATGCCATGTGAATTTTCCATTCGATTTCGTGATGTAAAAACTGTATATTTTCACGACCATATTAAGTAAAAAATCCCTTCAATTGATTACTTTAAAAATCCATGAACAGACAATCTAGCTATTGACTTCAAACTGATCATTTATCTATGATAGTATTGATTGAATGATGTATAAATGAAGTTTTTAATGAATTTAAACCGGTCCATTGATTCGTAATGTTTGTTAACTTTCTTGAAGGTTTTGTGATTATCTTATTACATTTTACTCATATTTAATTAGCTAATGAAGATAGCGACGTGGATTGAAGCTTGCTCAACTTTTTTAAAGAATCATCAGTCCTTAACTATGAAAAAAAAAAAAGAAAGCAAAAACTTATAAATTTATCACTCTTTCAGATAGCTAAAAAAAATGCCCTCAATAAAATACAAGTCAAGACAGGAGGTGTTTGAAAGATTTCGATTTCAAAACAAGATATTGATCCAATTATTCTGAGACAGAGATTCAAAAAAATAAAATGAAACGTCAAAAAAAAAAAAGTAAGATTGGTTTGTGAAATGACTTCCCGTGAAATTCACTTGAAACGGAAACAACAACAACAAGAGAACAAATTCTAATGTATATTTGTTAAGAAAAAAACATTTTTATTTGAAATTTAAAAAGGGAGTTGATTTGATGATACAAAATCTCCTAGTTCAACCGCTGGTGAGAATATAGACCCAACCACTCTCAATGCATATGTGGAAGGAAACTGGTAAATAAAAACAAAGCGAAAGTGTACAGAGATAATACTATGTTGCGCAAAGAAAACATAACGCTTGAACGACAATATGAAAGACCACGGAAAAATATCGAGAATTTTTTATTTCAAAAAAGCTAATTACCATGAAAAAAGTATGCACATATGTCTTTTATTATAGAGGCATGTAATCAAAGACGACATCAATGCAATCTTGCAGTGTTACAATCCTTTTAATCCCAAAGTCTAGTAATTCATTCCATATTTTTTTTAGTCATCTTTATATCATGTTTAACGTGAATTGGTGTTCTGCCACTTCGACTCCTTGCTTCTCACAGCCAAAGGAATAGTACTACACCGAAAAAAATGTTTATTTTTAACCATAAAATTTAAAATAACAACGCCGTAAAAAGTGCCCACTTTGGTGAGAATGATCCAGATATATCTGGGATATATATGAGATATATCTGTATATCGCACATCGGATTGTTACAACTCTAAAAATATCAATTTTTAGTTATAAATACCGCTTGAATCAGAGTGCCAAAACCTGCAATGCCATAATTTTCACAATGTTATTAATAATTTCTTTAGCTTCAGGCGCAATATACCATATTATTCTTTTACGGTGGGGATGATCGTGTTAACGCATGTAGAGGGCTACTTTTGAGTTACAGTTAGTACCACTGGTACTAAACGCCGCTATGGAAGACTATTTTCCCTAGTCGGTGTCTGTAGGTACATAATAACAAAGCGAAATCACTTGAAACTTCACATGTGGTTATAAAAAAAATTGTATTATTAAAAAAAAAATAGTTTTTTCGAGTTTTAACCATCTTCCGACTCACAGTGGGAACATTTTGTAATTTAGCGAACAAAAATCTATAACTCCTGACTAAATCAATTCCCCGTTAAATCAATGAAATCAAAACCCATTTTTATCCAATAATTTTACAGCCGTTCTTCTTATTTATAAAATATGTTCAGTGCATTTATATAAAAAGTATATAGACAAAAAAATAATATCAGAGAGATGAGTATAGATTTTGATTAAAATAAATTCTATGTTTTCTCTATTGAGTTTTACTTTTTATATTAATGCACCAAACATATGTAAGCTGGTTGCCAAACATGTGTTTTTAGAGGACGTATTGTTTTGTATGGTGCATTGTTGTGAATTTTCTATCAAGAGATGTAACAATGGATTGTTAATCAATTGTTACTTTTAGGTATTATAGTTTTGTATAATTGATACTATTATATTGTTGTAAATTTGTATTAATAAAAGGTTACTTTTAGCATGAGATTAACTCCAATTTGTTACAAGATTAGAAATTGATTAACAAATTTCATAGACAAAATAGAAAACGAAAAGAAGGGAATCCTGTTCTCGAAAGTTTTTCTAATGACGATGATTGTTTAAAAATTGTAAATATGATAAAATTGGAAGAGATAATTGCTGATCAACGAGATATTAAGGAAGAAATAGAAAAGACCAAGAAGATAGTTAAAGATGGTGATATCAGTTTTAAACTTTTGAATAGTAGGAAAAGAATTTATGTATCAGAAAAGTTTGGGTTAGATTTAATCAAGAAAGTACATAAATTTTATGGTCATATTGGTAGTACTCATATAGCCAACAAATTAAGACCTTTTTACTATTTTAAAAACATGGATGATAAAATAAATCAGTATTGTCAAACGTGTGAAATCTGTAAGAAAAATAAATCTAGATCAAGTCGGGCTATAGGTCTACTATCAAAATTAGGACCGGCTAAACAGCCCTTTGAAATTGTGTCGATTGACACCATTGGGGGTTTCAGCGGCAACGGTTCCACTAAGAAATATATGCATTTGCTGGTGGATCATTTCACAAGACATGCGTGGATCTTAACCTCAAGTAAACAAAATGCTCAGGATTTCATTAAATTAATAAATCCGTTGACTAAAGATTATGAAATAAAAATGTTGTTGGTCGATCAATACACAGCATTAAATTCCTTGAAATTAAAAAAATATTTAAAAGAAAAAGGTATTTTACTTGTTTATACCTCAGTCGATAATCCTCAATCGAACGGCTTAAACGAACGATTGAACCAAACATTGGTGAACAGGATTCGGTGTAAATTAAATGAAGATGGTAGCAATACACCTTGGACAAAAATTGCTGAACAGTGTTTAGATGAATATAATAATACAGTACATAGTACAACCAAATTCACTCCAGCATATCTTTTATTTGGCACGACGTCGGAAATAGTACCTTCTCAACTAAAACAAGCAAATGATTTAGAAAAGGATAGAGAAGAGGCTTTCAAAAATTCTGAAAAAAGTTTTGTAAGAAATAAAATTAGAATAGACAAGAACAGAAGAGAATATGAATTTCAAGAAGGTGACTTAGTGTATGTAGCAAATGGTAACAAATTAAACAGAAATAAGCTAGATGAGATCAGAAGTGGACCATTCATGATAAAGAAAAGACATTCTAATTCAATTTATGAATTAGGAAGTAGAAAGAAACGAAAAGAAGGGAATCTGTTCCACAGCACCAAGCTTGTACCTTACTCTTTTCCTATGCAGTAAAAGAGTCGTCGACCAAGGAAAGTGTAAGCTGGTTGCCAAACATGTGTTTTTAGAGGACGTATTGTTTTGTATGGTGCATTGTTGTGAATTTTCTATCAAGAGATGTAACAATGGATTGTTAATCAATTGTTACTTTTAGGTATTATAGTTTTGTATAATTGATACTATTATATTGTTGTAAATTTGTATTAATAAAAGGTTACTTTTAGCATGAGATTAACTCCAATTTGTTACAAGATTAGACATATTTTATAATAAGAAGACTGGCTGTAAAATTATTGGATAAAAATGGGTTTTGATTTCATCCACATTGACTACGTAATTTATGAAAGAAAGTATTTAAATTGATATAAATTCTTTTATTGGCAATAGTTGGTTCTAACTTTTTTCACAGTGGTAGAGGGTGAAGTTTGCTAAAATAACATAATAGAATTAGATCGATCGGCGATATATCGATTTTCAGATTTAAATTCCTATGTTTGAAGTTTCATTATATTTTCGGCCTCGAATCAGACTAAATCATAAAAAATACTTCTCGTTGAATTATTTTAAAATCTTTCAAAAGGAGGAAATGCCTGAAAAAGACATGTGTATAAGCAGAAAGCTCAATAGATAATAATCATGACTCAATTCATTCCCTATTTATAATCCTGTACCGAATAAACTATTTTATTTAAATTTAAGTGAAGAAAGGGTTCATTTAAAAATTAATTTGAAATACTTTGAGTGATGGTATATTTTTTATTCTCAATGATATAGGGAACCCCATGCTCTTTAATGAAAAAAGAATAATTCGATTATCGTTATTTAATCAGGAGTTATAGATTTTTGGCTAAATTACAAAATTTTCCCACTGTGCGACGTGCGATATATGTGTAATAATCATTGTGTTAGCAAGGTATGGTTTTTCAACTAAAATCTGTTACAACTTTCGATCTGTTGAATTTAATGTCATTTAAATGGTTCCTGTTGGATTTTAAATGGGTCCTATTGGATCCAGAAGTATAAAAACTACCCAAGATTCAAAGCAACTTTTTTTTTTTAAGACCCTTCTTCCATTTCAAGCTCCCTTAAAATATCCCCCTTTATTTCACAGATCTCGATTCTTACTACTATTACGAAGTCAAAACAACAATATGATGAAGGCACACTGGTTTTACCATATTTCTTTTTATCCTGAACTATGAGGGTTGATAAAATTAAATAAATGCTGAAATTGGAGTTAGTCATTTTGTCAACTGGAAGGCTCATCATACATAGTAATTAAACCAACTTCTTTTATATAATCACAATAAGAACAGTTCAAACTTTTTTTTTTCGATTTATATTCAGTCTCTTTATTTTATTTTATTTTTTACATGTTCACTGTACTAATTTGGAATAGTCACTCATATTGCATTAAATTGACTTATATGTTATGTATTGATTAAATGTAATGTGTTGATCGATTGGCCTTCTTATGTAAAAATTAATTTTTTAAGGAATCCATTTGGTTTTCTAATTTATTGTAGAGATGTAAACTCATTATTTTATTTTGAAACGCAAAGGAGAAACTAATTATTTTCCCTTATTTTTTTACTAATTTAAAAAGAACAGCTGAAAAAATATATAGCCATTACAAACTGAATGAATGGACAATAAACATTGAATGGAACGCACCCTAGCGCTTCCTGGTAGTCTGCAGCTCGAATTAAATTTTTCATTCACTAACCCGAAAAGATAGGCTAATTACATAGTGCGAGAGGCTTAAAATTCTCGCCCTTTTCTATTTAATTTTACTCCCTAAATATAAAAAACGGCCCCTTCTTCACCGTTAGGGGCTATAGGGTTACACGACGACATAAATTTCTTGATCGTACCTGGAGTCGGTTTTGAGCCTTATCGGCACGCACATTATGCATCTTATTAAATGATTATGCATCCTATGCAAAATACCGTCATATCCAATAATTCAGGTATCTTTTAAAGTAGTCAGGTCAAGTGTGGAGGTATAAGTGTGTGTTAAATTTAATTAAATAAAAAATATAAATGGTGTTGTTTGCCTCCGGAGTACACAAATACATTTTATATTTTTGCCCATAACATGTAATGCTGTAAGTGGTTTTCAATATAGAAATAGTTATTTTCGATACTAGTTATGCCCCTGAAGAGGTGATCCAGATGGTAGTGGATTGTAGTCCCCTAGCGAGGACCCGGACCAGATCCAATCGACTATAATTGGCAGAGCTCCCTCCACCAGGTCTAATTTGCGGTCTTGCCCTGTCTAACATTTCTTAATAAATCTACTAATGAAGAAACTACTTTACTGTGCACCCTATTTATCTGAATCACCTGCGCCCTTCTTAGCATTGGAAGCAATAATCATTCAACTTTCCCTCAACCTAATTTTTACGTCCAGTTACCCATCTATGTAATATACTCGTATAATAAAAAAAAAAATTTATTTATTATCGCAACCCCAACCATTTACACTTCATGAAAGAAAGTAATTACAATTGTGAAACATTTCGGCTTAAGGTTTTCAACCGGAAATATAATTGATTTGATGTTAATCATGTTTCAATTTATAATCCACTATTTCACAATAGGTTCGAATAAAGGTATAAAGTTTATTGTTTTACGGAAATTAACTTCCTAAGAATTTGTCAGCAATGGGGAAGACGATTCTTCCTTCACAGTGAAGATAGAACCATGGATTATTGCATGTTCAAGGATGAAATATTGTTAAATTAATGTTGTTAATATAAACATATGTTGTAATTAACTTAATCGATATCAGGTAATTTATTATGTGCCGTTCTTATTTCCATATTTGGGGCTAACCCAATAATGTATACCAATATGGAGATATCGGAAAAAAAATTATATATTTAATCTGAATAATTAATATTAAAAAAAATGTTTCAGTATTCATATCATGAGTATCGCTATATTTACAGATTTAATTGTCAATATTCTCATGTGAATATTGACAATTTTCTATGTGATTTTATTTGTATTCACGGAAGAATTTGCGAATACAATCGTATTTGTTTTCACAAATATTAAGGTATAAATAAATTTGTATTAGTATTTATAAATATGCCCAGCTCGAACAAGTTAAAAAATAGTGGATAATAAAATGGAACATGAATAAATTGATATAAATTTTAAATCCTCTAAAATGGAGGTAAACTAGTTTGTGAACATTTCTGGCATCTTCAGGGAAAAAAAAAAACAAAAAACTTCTTAATAACCAGGGATAGGTTGTTTCCTTTGGCTTCATTATTTTTTTTATTTTTAATATTCCTAGTAGAATAAATAAGCGTGTTTAGGAGTGGATCAAAATTTCTGAGAACTGTAGATATTGTTTAGTGGCTTTTGATTTTCCAAGAAAATTTTTAATCCCAACGTTCATTCTCTGCTTTAAAATTTATTTATTCTAGGTATTGATTGAATCTACGTAAATCAAACATATAACTAAATTAATATTAATATAATTTCAACGTAAATTCCCTGAAAGTTGTAAAATATGGACAAAAATATGTATTTATCAAAATATATGTAAAAATATTTAAAAACCACATAATATGGAAAAGTAAAGAAAATAAAGATGGTTCAAAACGGTTAATATCATGATAAACATAGAATGTAGAATGGATATACGTGCATTTCTAGGCCTCAGAAAAAAATATGTAAATACATGAAAACCCTATCCCTATTAACACATTCGATGCCCGGCTCTATATTCTCTAGGTGAGCGGGAGCGAGAGGGTTTTGGGTCATCAGTGATCTGGTACGTCCCCAGGACGTAGTTTGCCCTCAGAGTCGCCAAAGAGTTTGTTAACCCGCTATACACAAGTGAAAAGCGCTGTTACTTTTCATTTTCGTTATTATGTTTTTTATGTTTCATATTACTGCTGTAGAAATAAATTAAGTATTTGTTAGAATGATCTAGTAAATTTATAATTAAACAATTCTTAATGAATTTGAAGTAAAAAAAGTGAAAAGTAGTTCCTTTGAAAGTGAAACTAATTGTGGCTATTGGAATTTTCAGTTAAAAAATCATCATCAAATTATTGTAATACATCATTATTTTTTTTCTTTATAAATTTTATTTTTACAAAGCATTAGGTATAACAAAAACCAACAAATAATATTAACCAATGAGATTATTTACAAGATTTTAATTAATTACACAATTGTAATCCTGTACCTAACTATTTTAATACTAACTATGATTAACACTATTTACAATTGGTTTGTGAAATGAAATTCAAAATTATTAGTACATACAAAACGAAAAAAAAAAATAATGATCAGTTTGTGGTTGCCCAAGCGCAGTATCAGCATCGAGAAATCTCCTCGTTCTTGTCCCTATATATTTGTATATATAGTTTTTTTACTAATCCACTGTAACTAGATAATGTAATATAATATAAGTAGAGAGAATAATTTTAAAATTAGACAAATATTGAGTGAAAATTTAAAAAATCCACAACTTTGGCTATAAAGCAGCTAGGAGGAAACCAACGCCGAAATGACCGTCATGAACCAGTGCAGGCGGCTGATTAACTAAATTCAAAACTTTCCTACCTGGCCATCACTTTTAAGTGGATAGGGTAGAAGATACTTGAGTACGTCCCTGAGACGTAGTTGGTCACCTGGGCTCGCCGAGTGGTACGTCCCTGGGTGTACGTACCTGGCGTTTAATGTGTTAATAACTGTTACGAAAACAATCTGCTACATATCACTCATTAACAGTGTAAAAACAAACACAGTAGTAATCTGAAACATAAATATTAATCAATGTAGGATAGTGAAGGTACAGAAAAGTGTCCAAAAACAGCTTAGGAATATTGTAACCAGACAGCTTAACAGAAAACAAAACATGTTACTACTCCTATGTAAAATGTGGGCTGTATGTATAAAGCCATCGCTATAATTGACAAATCTATATATAATAGCAGGTGTTTCGTAGCTTGTGTCAACTCTCATAATGCAATAATAATAATTGAAACAGGACTTGGACAGGAATTGACTAACATACACCGTGATCCTAATACCCTACACAGTCCCTAATAAGATCCCTGACTAATTCATTCTGGCGATAATTAATTGGCTCACAGATCGTGCTTTAGCTCGTTTCATCATAACAGGAATTTCCTCCCTTTTGTGACAGCTATGTGTCGAATTATGGCTCAAACGGATCCTTGGAAAATTCATTCGAGATTTATACTTGACAATGGGCATTAGCCTCAGGGTAATGATGCAGTGACGGGCATTGCATATTCCATCGTTATCGGCAATCATGTTAGTCAAATATGGACACAGGCCTGACAGCGTCCATGATATTCTGAAATCAACAATCCTTTAGACGTTTACGGAAATTATAACGTCCATTATGTTGTTATTATTTATGAGTTCATTGTCAAGTCAAGCAGATACCATATTTACTTTCGCTTGTAATAATTAAAAAGATTCTCAAAATAATAAAATAAATTACCCTTTTTCACCATATTGTTTATCAGTATTTTTTTCAATAAACACTACATTCTTCCACGGTACCTTGGCAATAAATATTTTTGATATGATTAAAAATTTACACAGATTCGAAATTTAATTTAAGCAATAACATAAAAATTAATCAGTTATACGTAAAATTATAGTGTATAATTAATCCAAACTTAGTTATTGCCACGTGAAACGAAAAAATGATTATTCTTGTCACTACTTAGGGCTAGACTATTATTGGAACCGTTCTAAAACCGTATTAGTTCGTAATCACTTGTTCTGGATGTGACGAGAATGTACTGGGCCATTCTTGTATTTTTTAGTATTAGTCATATTTAGTTTTCCAGCAATTTTAACTAACGAATTGCTTTCTTTAAATTTTAAAAATGGAATACACTAATTATATTTTGGTTCTTCATAAGTTTTAACAATACCATAAAATGGTATTTTTTGAAAAAGATGGAATAAGAGGAAGCCATTAGAAATCATCTTTCAGTCCCTATATAATATATATAAAATATGTGATATAAACATAAAATTTAAAGTGATAAACTCAAGTTTCAATTTATACCATAGAAGTATTTGTTACTTTAGATCCCCCGATTAATACCCCTCTTTCTACACCTACATATTTAAATTAAGAGCTCTGTCTGAACTCCGGATGGCAAGTAAAAAAGTTACACGCGTTAGCTTTTATGGAAAAACCATTAAATTTTATTTCCGAAGCCCAGTGTAAATATTGTGAACTAGGATGTAATGATGGTATTATTCTGTTCTATTGAGCTGTAAAATATTTGAAAAAGAAAGGCAAACGTTTCTACTTAAATGCATTCAAACAGACAATATTGAAAATCAATTTGATGAAATTGAAAGTCTATCTTTTTATCCACTACTATGTTTTTAAAGAGCCTAAGAAAAACCTATCTACCTATTCAATGTCCAAGGGGCGTTTCCAAAAAATAGTTTTCCTTCAAGGGCCATTATTTTTCAATACACTTATATAAAGTAATGTAACTTCAAAATTCATATTATTTTTATCCATGGGATAGAATTTCATCCTTCACAATCCATTGCTTAGTCCCACTTAAAGTCCTGAAATCGAGAGGACCTCAAATAGCGTTTTTCAGAGGAACACCCATAGAGTACAGAAGTTACTTCGGTACTACTTCTTAACAGTGCCTCCTGGATGCTGTTCTGTAAGGTCCACAGCTGAAAAGGGCCCTTTTAGGGGTTTATTTATCTCTGAAAAGCGTGCGCAATGGACCGTAGTTTAAATTTAATGAAGCTATTAGCTGACAAAGACGCGGTGTGTGTTGAATAATATTAAGGTAATATAACATCTCAGAATAAACCACTTCAGAAGTAGTACCGTCACGTCTATACTCTCATTTCAAGAATGCAAGCTCATGTGTGAGTATTCTCCGAATATATTTCTTTCAATTTCCCAAAAAAAACTTCCTCCAAAAAATTTAAACTATCCTCGATATTTAAAAAAAAATAATCTTATCGATTAAATGAGAAAAATATGATATACAGAAACAAATATTGATATGAAGTACCCGTAAACGAACGTCTGGGACAAAATGGGCTATGGAAATAAGCAATGTGAAAGTTAGCGTTGGCGTGATGTTAAAAAGAAGAAAATTTCACCTCCTTCAAAACAATTGCAATGAATCTAAATTATTGCTGAACATGCTCCGAAAAATATGGAGAATTTTCAAAAAGTTCGAGACTCTCCGATCAGGTTCTCGAAGAGTATTGTTAAGCGTCAGAACAAGAATTAGTAAGAGGAAATAAATAAAATTTAACGAAAACGAATTTTTCCTTTATAGACTCAAATAATTTTGAGTATCGTTATACTTTTGGTGGTTAAGATACACTTCCTTATATAATGTATAAGAGGAGGAAATAGCAATGGGAGGTAGTGGGAGGAGTGAGAAAGGAGGAGGAGAGGATGACAGATAATGTAGAGGTTTTAGTGCCCTGAGGATTAAGTGGTTAGCCGTTCTGTCATCAGACACAATTCATCAAACGGCACACTCAGCAACAATACTCAATCGACTCACTCAATTTCCCGGCCCTAGGCGTGAGAGTCTTTCAATACGAAATAAAAAAAAATTCCACAATTGAATGACCCAATAAGGAACAATGGGATAGTAAACCGAAACGGAATAGAAAGCAATAGTGGTTCAATTTAATCAAGTTGCACCTACTCTCAACTTAATTAATCTCTAAGTAATTAATTTGATGTTGGAGAAAATTCTATCAAAAATATATCTCTTTATTGGGTTCATCACTTACTTATAAGAAATCGCTACGAAATAGCTTGGAGTGAGGATATAACTTGCTATTAGAACTGATCCTTCTCCTGTCTTCACCTGATAAAATATATTAAACTATTAAAAATAGATTTAATTTTCATTGGTTTTATATCCGGTTTACATTTCACATAGAACGATTAATTAATGCCTCTTGCTTTGTTAATAAACACTGAACGAAAACAATTCCAATTACTTCCATTTCAGGAGTACTTTGTAGATATTACAATTGAGGCGTAAAAACCATAACAATGTAAGTTCCATTATTAATACTACTTGGATACCTTTTTTTTTTTTTTTTTTTCGGTTGGCGCATTAGGCCTAATGAGACCTTTGTGGAGTGTGGTCTTCTTACAGACATTTGTGTTGCTTGCGGGAGAACAGACAGCCCAAAGGGGAGGGTAGCCCAAACCTCACTTTGCTGCAAGCCATGGTCACCATGGTGCAGCGGCAGACTGCCCATAGCTCCATAACCAATCCCATTGGGGCCATTTGGCAGTGTCCTTCCCACCGATGGCGTCAGCTCTCTCGGGTTCAAGGACAGTGACAAACTGGTCTAGGTTCAAGGATTATGGTGGCTCAGAGTCAGCAGGCCCCGAGGACCTATATTTCTTTCCGTGAAGCATACCGTCCTTGAACCAAACCTCCGGGCGGTTACTGACATCCTGGAAAACCACACTACGATTCTCGATGAGATACACAGGGAAGGTTCATCACTCCTACGCCCGGTCGGTGTGAGTCGCCTCCAGTAGGCTGACGGGCCTCACATACCCGGGGGTGGGGGTAGACTTGGACTGCATGGCGTTCATTGGTGGGCGGTCACCCGAATTGAGCGGTCACCCATCCAAGTACTAACCACGATGGACGTTGCTTAACTTTGATTACCTATTGCAAGCGCCCTTGTCCACTCGGCCATCCCGGCCCCTTATATATATATATATATATATATATATATATATATATATATATATATATATGGTATATATGGCATCCTACTTATTTTATTTTGAGACGGTAAAATATTTTAATTCGATTAGTTGTAACACCGATGTAGGTTTAAATAATTTCATTGATGTAAAATAATATAAAAATGTCAAACAAACAATTAAAGTTCAAATTTATAGCAACTTTACAAAACAGTAACTAACAGTGAAAGAACAGTGATTCAAAAGTAACCTTATGCTTCGATCTTCATGACAATATTAAGCCATTGATCTTTCGCTTCTTATATTTTGTCCGAAATGGGCCCTTCTGAAAGGCTTAGATCATTCCAAAACATATGATCACGTTCTAATTCATTACTGTAACGGTTCCAGACAATTCTAGGTTTTATTCCATGTAACAGATATCTCATCTGTTTTTTTTTATACTTCACAATCTAAATATTTCTCTTCCACATAATTAATAATGAAAATATAAATATTAATAGTATTTGAAATATAATAAAATATTACTCGAAGTGAAACCACAATTAATTCTATTAATGTCACGTTTTTTGATAATTCGACAAAGCCTATTATAGTATACGAAATTACTGGAATGAAGCATAGGAAATATTCTGGAAAATGGTGTAAATAATTATGTGTAGTATTTTATCGGGATATATTATCGAGAGTAAGTGGCAGATAAATTATAGGCGTCGATTATAGGAATCACAGTATAAATATAATCTTAATAAATGAAAAAATAAGCTGAAAAGATCACATTATTCATGAAAGGAAATGCTTAGCTAGGGCGCCATGGAACGAATGCATACGTTTATTTAAATACGTTATGACTGTCAGGGCTCCTAAAATTTGAATAACAAATAAGAGGCCAAGTCTAAGATTGAGTTTGAGGGCTCTGGGAGTGGAAAGGGTTGAAGAATTTCCCTCGGTAATATTAATAAGGCACTTGTGAGAAGACAAATTATTCTCGCTTCACAGATTCCTCGTTCGTTTTAAAACGCACAGCGCTTATACTTGCCCCGCTTCTCACCCTTTCTCACTCACACTCTCTCTCTCTATCTTTCTCTTTGTACATCATTCTCTCTTAAGATCTCTTTGCAGCTTACAAAAGCTATTCATTAAGCTATATTAATTTGGATCGGTAGTATGACAAATTAATTTTAAGAATGGGCTCAAGAAATGAAGGGATAATTGCCCTGAGCATTATGAAATTTCCTCTTTTACAAAATTAGCGTCTAATTGTCTTTTTTGCTCAGGCCTAATAGATTATATTGCAAAATTATAACACATTATTATAAAAATGTGTTATATAAAAATGTAATGCCCGTTTCACTACGATGAATTAATCTTTTAATTATTTATCATTTAGAATAAATTCATAACAATTTGAATTATGCATTATTAATTTTTTAATAGTTAATCTTTAAGTGCAATAATGTAACGTGATTTGGAACTAAATAACTGTATCCTTTGTACTTTTTAATTTTTAAAAGTATATCATAAAACCAATTTTTAAAAGTTACATTCTAAATGAAACCTCTAGCTTCCGGAAATGGCTTTTAATCAAACTGAGATGGAAAACTCGATTGTAGGTTATTGAAATTAGTTAACGAATTCTTAAATATGTATTTTCTATTATCGATGACTATGGCGTATGGAAGCGGCATCTAATTAAAACTGACTGACTGACTACAGCTTCCAATTAAAAACTCGGTGGCTTCTTTCTTAACCTTGCCCATTATCATGTCTACGCCGAGATCGTGTTCAAACAATTGTTTGAGATGGTCGTAATGTTGGACGAGAATGCTCATTTTTCCCTCTTCGATTTCATAATATTTTTTATTGAATGTTAGCTTTTACCCCTCCTTTCTTTTTTTAGGGTCTTATGCAGAATCCTGGCACCAGTGAATCAATCCAGTGATTTGTACAATCACCTGTATCACTTAATCATATGACTTTATTTAATTTACATTTGAGGTTAGGAAGTTAGTGAATATTAGCATCAATAGCTCAGTATTGTTCATTATGGGGATTTTGAAGTTGATGAAGGATATTCCGGACAAGAACAGTGCTATTCTCTTTCTGCAAGAAAAGGATTATTACATAAGGAGAGAAAATGTTCGCAAGGACACAGCATGTATCTGAGCATCGGGGCTCAAGAGGACAGTTGGCGGGGCAGCATGAGATTCTGCCGTAAGAAAATAGGGTTAAGAAAGGGAATGTTGTTGGAAAACAGCAATTTAGATTTTTAATACATGGCAGACAAAAATCATCTGTAGTATCACAACAAATTAGAAATAACCTACCTAACAATAAAGAGTAGGTAATTAAATGACATGTGATGATATTGTGAAAATCACTATTTAACCAGGTTAAATCACTGGTGCCGGGATTCTGTTTAAGACCCAATTTTACATTACTTTCAGAGTCATCATTATCCCGTTTCGGGCTTCCTTCCTATTGTAGTTAACCGCTTCAGCTTGTACCTTTCTATCCTTGGGTTTGATTATTTGGTTGTAGATCATAATTTTCAGGTTGGGATACAATAGAAGCATTTTTTTAACATTAGACAGAATATAAAAATGAGTGATCTTTTTATTCAAAATTTCATAAATATAATTATGAGGTTTTAGAGATCAGCCGGCACTATTCGCTTTCTTCTTAGTATACATAATATACACATGTGTTAAGTAATTGGTTACTTTGTGGAGGAGATAAAAAAAAAAAAAAAAAACAGATCTGTGAAGTACTGCATGACGAGGCTTTAGTTGCTAAGGACTTGAGGAGGATAAAAACCTCATTAGCAGAGGGAGTGGCGGGGTGGAGAGGTCCTCGGGCCCTGGATGGCCCTTTCTCATTAACAGCCCTACTTCTTTGTAGCCCGTCCCACGTCTTCCCGGCTATCTATTTATTTAGAAATATGCTTTGCTGTGCACTGTCCCGTTTACTGAAACTCGAAAACAGAGTCTGAAAATAACGTAGTAAAAAATAAGATGCCATTTCCTCATTTAAATACCTTTTAATAAACGGAAGAACCAAGCTCTTTAAGAGATCATAAATAGAAAAAAAAGTCTTCAACATCAAAATAAATTATTATTGAAACACGATTTTTTTAAAAGATTCTCTGCTCAGAGCTGTTGTAGGTAACGCAGTACCTAATATTAAATCAACGCGCGATAAGATTATTAATATAACCCCAGAATTCAGTTTAAAACAACTTAAAGCCAAATATATGTTTGTATACGCCGATTACAGAGAGCAATGAAATATAAGAAGTAAATGCATAATTAAGCGTCGGGAATTGATTTTATTTTGTCATACGAAAAATATCAAATATAAATCACTGTCTTATCGCATTAATATCTATAAATATTAATCATTGATATCATTAATAACATCAATAAAATATGAGAAAGAAGGCTTCTCAATAGAATTATTGCTCCTTTTTCTGAAAAGAGCAATGGAGACAGTTTGAGAAGCTTTGCCAGCTGTATGTAATGATATGAACCATGCCCTTGGACTTGATCCAACGACGTAGTAGAAGACCAACTATGAAGTGGTTGGATGGGTTAAAGGACATCCACAGATTTTGGAACAATGAGAATGTTCTTTCGCTTTTCCGCGCGGGGAATGAAAGGAAGTTACATAGGACATAGGAACAAGTTCTTGGAGACCCGTAGAAAAAACATTAGTAAGGAGTGTTCACAGTATATTGATGGTTTGAAAACCCTAATGTATATTAATTAAATACATCAAGTTCACTTTTAGTTGGAAATCATTGTATAGGATAAAAGTAGAGATCTAGGCATTATTTAAAGAGAAGTATATAAATATAAAAAAATCTCGTGTCCCGATGTCTGTCGGAGGTAAAATCAGAAACTAATCAACCGATTTTTATGATATTTGGCTCATTGTGTGTAGTTTTGTCGAACTTAAAAGATAGGATATTTTTTACCACGATTATTGGCCTCGATATTTCTTTTTTACAAATTAAATGCTTATTATACAACTATTGAATATGATTATTTGTAAGTCCTACAAATTTCCAACAGATGGCGGTGTAAGTTGATTTATTGACACAACAGTTAATTTTTTTCTCGATATTTAGGGAAGGTGAGCATTTTTTCCGGCTTGGACTTGGTAAATCCGTGTTTTTTCCCATGGCAAATTATATGTGTCGCCTTTTTACGTGTGTGGAGAATATCGAATCTATTTGTTTTAGCAAAAGAAAAGTTTACCAAAATCATTGTGAACCTGTAAGTATAACCACCTGATACGATATCTCATATCTGCATGTGTTATATTCTAAATTTAATTAGTATGTACTATGGCAAAAGATTAAATTGGTACATTTTCGCTAACTATTTCAATTGTACTAAACCCTGTTCCAATTATATTCTTTATTAGTTCATTTTACATTTGTCATTCATTAACACATTATGGTCAAATATAACTATAAGTTTATGGTAAACAATAAACACTTCAACCCATCTAAATTCTTTACCAAACAATTTTATATTTGGCGTAGAGTTCTATTTTAAACAGAACTTTTTTTTTTTTTTTTTAACGTTTACGCTGAAAAGTTTTTATCCTTATCAGTGAATTTTGATTTGACTATAAAAAAGAATAGGTACAACTAATTCAACGCATTATGGCTGCTGAGGCACAGCAACACATGGTAGGGTTTGCTTCGTTATTTATATATTTAACCTTCAAACCATTTTAGTGATCGAATCTAAGGATTGATCGCTTTTTTCAGACGGGATGTTCAAAGATATTCTCAGCGGTTATGCTGGACTATTGTTTCCATCAGTTCGGTCGACGGAGAAAGGAAAATCGAATTACTGGATATTCTTGGAATAGGTTTCATCAGAATAGATATTAACATATGCTCCTGGGTCTAATGATGATCTAATGTCAATTCAAGCCAGCAATTCAAAGCTGAGATTGGAATTGTCAAAGATCTTGCTGTTTCCGACGTTTGACGAACTTAACATAACTTTTAAGCCACTGAGGCCTTCGTTTGACGAACTAAACCCAGGTTTTTTTCCTCTACGACCAACCATAAAAAGCAGGAAATATTTTTATACTTATGATTTATAATTGTTTTGAATCAAAATATTTCAGGAACTTAGAGTATTTACGACGTAATATTTATGGTTGGAATATTTTGGATGTTAATTTCATTTCTTTCCTTTTTGAATTTTATTTTAAAATTTTGACACAATTTGATATTTAAATATAAAATGTTATTCAATAATGATCCCAAAAATGGATATTACTTACCTTCTTCGATACTAAAAATTCATTTGATGTCGAAAAATAGAAGAATGGTTAACTAAATTGAGGTTGTTTCGTTGAAACGTATATGCGATGTGCCATTCCTTTAAACAAGACTTCTTTTATTAGGTTTTTATTGCTCACTGAATTAACTATGAAAGGATCCCTTTGAATCTGCAAAAGAAGCTGGAAACAGTCGCATTTTCGCCTAGTCTCCATAGGCTGGGTCCAATAATTAAAAGTTTCTGTTTTTGGCATTAAAAATTGGGCTTAAATTGAGAAATGACGCACATTCTTAACTCATCATATCCTAATGGATATGATCCAATATCCAATAAATCACTAATGTTTTTTTTCTATAGTTTTTGAACTTGATTGATAAACAGAAATTTTAACAACAGAAACTTGCTCCTAGTTTGTAAATCATCCTCATCATCATGTATACCTCCGAGTGACTTTTATTTTCTAAATAGCTGGACTGAATTACAGTTGTTAGGTAGCTACCTATAAGGACACATTCCTCCCAGTGTGATTTAGGCCCAGGAAGGCGACAAGGCAGCCTTGATTGCGTATGCAGGGCGCGGGATGGAAGGGGGTGGTAGGAGGGTTCGTCCTCATTTTTACCCATTACCCGGGCCCTATTTGTCTCTTTTCTACGGTCACTTTGTCTTCATTCCTCCCATTCTCCCTATCTCACTCACCAGTAGCAAACTGGAAATAATTCAACCATCGGCTTTAGGCACATTGCTTCAAGTAAGTATTTGAGAAATGTTTTTTCCTTCCTGTTTAATATATTTGAGGATTAATTATGTCACTAATGCCCTGTCATTTCCTATTGTTATGTTACTATAATGTTCAATTATACTATCACCTATTCAATGAATATGGTGATTCTTGTAGACTAAAAAAAAAAGTTCCGATTTAACAACATTTTTTATAGTTTGCTGGGTAGGATCTCATTTCACATGAGCTGCCAAGAATCCTTGGTTTCCTCCGCAGCAGTTTTTTCAAGTAATCCTATGATATTAAGTCATTTAAAACTTTAGTCAGAAGAAAAGAGCAACACGAAGAACCTTGGTGTATCGTTCCTGAGAGCTGAAAAAGGGCTACTTACTCTGTAGAGCTATAATTTTTTTTTTTTTTTAATTTTGTAGTAACTGTCGCAATTCGGCCATTTTAAACCAATAAAAGTACGATGTCTTCATCATAATATAACATTTCTGTGGGTTAACAAATATTTATTTGACAAAAATATACAATTAACATGCCACACGATTTATAGCAACGTAAATATTCGAGCTGGTAACAAAAATGATAACTTAATAGCTCACAAATCATATGGCTTGAGCTTCAATCACAGTCAAGACACAGACTTAGGCTTAGACTAACACACTAATCGGCCCAGTCACTCCTTATATATAGTCGTAAGAGGACCTTCTGGAAAGTTGAAGACACCCCTAGAATCATCCAGGCTTTGAACTCCTACAATCTAGTCCCAAACACATGCTCTGACGGTCCGCTACAATCGCTAGTTGTTCCAACAAAAGATTTGGGATTGTCAACCATATGTTTCTTTTTCTTTTTTTTTTTACTTATTAAATGATTTAACGTTACAATACCACATATAATATCAATGGTGTTTGTTCAAAAGGGGTTAAGTCATCGAATGTGAGGCTTAAACAACGATTTACCAAGCTATTGAAAATCATTATAAATTCTTTCCTATTGCATTTGTTTATCCCAGATTAATAAATGAAACTATATTCTTTCAACAGAGACTGTAATAAATCATGAATAACGAATAAATTACAGTCAATTATGAATTTTAAGAAGACGAGACAAAACATTTTTTTTTATGACAACCCCTTTTGCCCAAACATATGATATATTATTGATATCAAAATTGATATAAGGTTGGTATAAAAAAAAAAGAAAAAATTGCTTAAACTTTCGAAGTTAATTCCATTATGTCCTTTGTTTAGTTGTAATGTAGAATAGCAAGGTTTCTCTTTAAGGTTCTAACAATGTCCATAATTATTAGAATTCTTTATCTCCACATAAAAAATTCCTTCATTTTTATGTCCTTTTGATTAAAGGAATACCAAACTAATACCGAGCTACACAGAGAGACGCAACTGATAGATGTTTGATCATACTATTATCATTTAAAAATACAAATAAGAATGGGCTATATAAAATGAAAGAAATGTAAAGATTAGATTAATTAGCTACAAAGCATACCAGATTGAAAACGGAATGTTTATAATTTAACACCAAAATGGGTTTTTAATAATTTAATTAAATTTGGTTAATTTTTATTGACCTAATCTTATAATTCACAATGTCAGACAACAATAAAAGCTAAAATTATTAGCTACGTCAAAAAACAGTAAGTAACAGTGACAAGCAGTGACTCAAAGTAATCTTATTCTTCGATGTTCAAGGCCGGTCATCGCTTAGTCAGAAAGGGAAAAATCGAGAAAGGTCTAGATCATTCCAATTCATTCTTTTCAATGTAAGACAAATAATCATCTGTTTAGTTTCACGTAACAATATTTATTAATCTGAAGCAGCGGTTATACTATTTGTGAATTATGACACTCTTGAACAGGCTTAAAGAGAATGGTAATAAATTAATATTATGGATATTATAATCATAATATTATAGATTGACGTTGTATTTCAACTGTTTGGTTTGATTTATCATTTTGGCAATGTTTTCAGTGGAGATGACTACTCCAGCTCCCTTGTAAGAACTTCTCTGTTTCATCATGATTGGCGTTATCAGGCCTCTCATTGTTTAAATTTCCTACCTAAGATACCATTTGAAGCGTGTCGATTGACATTGCCCTTATAAGTCGGCAATTGTTTGAGATTGGATAATATACTCCTAATTAATTATTCGTTCCATTCTGTCTAAAACACAAAATGCTTATGTTTCGATGTTGAAGGCAAGACTAAGCCTCAAGTCCATCGCCACTAATGCTTAGACCGGAATGGAACATCCCAGAAAGATCAAGCTCATTACAAAACATCTCGTCACGTACTGCAGACCTTTCAATGAATTAATTACTTAACTTTTACTTAACTAATTAATTAATTAATTAACGTCACTAGACCTTTCAATGAATTAATTAATCACATGATTTTTGTTTCAGGCTACAATACGATGAAAGCATTACATTGATCGCAACCTTTCTAAATTATTTGCACTAAACGGAAGAAATCTATTGACATATAGAAATATTTTTATATGTACATATAATTAATAAATATTTTATTATACTCACTGATTCATCCTACATTAAACCTTATGTTAACTGAGCAATGATATATCATCCGTATTGTGAAAATTAAACAATGTTCATTAAATAACTCGTTAATTAGCAAATACATAAATATATATATGTATATATATACATATATATATATATATATATATATATATATATATATATATTTCATACATTTTATACAATGCTATATATATATATATATATATATATATATAGCATTGTATAAAATGTATGAAATAAATTGCTAATGCCTATTATTTTTTCATCAGGATATACCAAGTAACTAGTAGGGAAACGTGCCCTGGCATCCACTTGATAAACGGTGCACACTCAAGATGAATAGTACCCTCAACGGCGACAACCTAAACCTAATAAATTCGTGTTCTATGAAAATATAACTATTCATCACCATGGAGGAAAAAAAAAAAAAAAAACATGGCTCGCTGCTTTCGCGGTAAGGGCTTTAGGATGACAGATTCAATAGGAGGTGGTGGGAACTAATTTGAATAAAAGAGAAGCGCGTATTGATTGGAGGATATTAGGGGTGGTTCTCCCTGTCCCGGATTATCCTGACATCATTACCTCCAGCCTCGCCTAAACCATTTATTATAATTAAATATGATACTCCCTCTCTTCCGAGCAAGGAATATACTTTCCTCTATCGCCGAGGAAGGTTGTTACCACGTTGTAAAAGTCATCACGGGTTCTTTTCAGAGCAATGGTTAACCCATAGGGGGTATTTTTTAATTAAAGTGTGAAATCATGGAACGATACACTATAAACTTTTCAGGGTATAATTTAAAAGTTTCCTGCATTTATTCGAAATCGAAGTGTTATCATCTCATTTAGCAGAACTAGTTTTCTCTTTGAAATAGAAACATACACCACGTAATTTTGTTAATAAATTATAATTTTGTTATTAGAACCTTATACATAGCTTTGCTAGTAAACTATAAATACTTCCCTCGGCCATGTAACTGTTTTCAGACAGTTTAGTATGTAACCACAATAGCTATATAAGCCTTCATGAAAAAATACTCAAAATGTAAAACCACAAAACTATTTAATATGCATGTAATCTGTTTTATAAATTTATAAGAAATCTATTTTTTTTTTGTATAATCATAAATAATAATGACAGATATTTACATATTTAATATTCATACTAAAATCATTGTGAATTATTTATAAGAAACATAAGGCTTAACAGCAAGGAGTCAAGACAACTAGTTATAAGAAATTAAAGGGAAAAAAATTTAAACATTTTTTAATTATAAAGATCAAGAAATTCGAACCGCTTCACTAATCGATCCAGAAAAAATTAGATGTGTTCGATAAAAGACTTATCGACCGAAATTTTGGGATTTTCGCATAATGCAATGCTATAAAGTTACGTATAATTGTATATAGGATAGAATAAAAAAAGTCCTTTATTTAAAAAACTATAAGTATTTAAAAAATCTGTATAAATACCTAAGGACAAATTTTGACATAGCTTTCGCCGTCTGCCAGGAGTTCATAAAATTCAGAGAATACAGATAATATTCAATATGTTCAGATAATTCAGATAACGATAATCTTCTATTTCTTAATGAATATTTTATATTAAAAAAAATTCATTCAGTTTATTCTGGTTGAACAAGACTAATTACTCTTCTTTATAGATCAACATTTTCCCAATATATTCCCCTCGAATGTTCTTAAAAATTTGGCACACTCCAATAAAATGCACTATGTCATGTGTTTCATTTTTATTACAAATGGTACAATAGTTCATTATTTATAAATTTATAAATTAAACTAATAAAAATTTTGCCTTTTTAATAGGTTATTAACAAAGTTTTTCTTTGCTGTACTTGGTTTCCTTCTCTGGACGGGTTAAAATTCTAAAAACGAATTATTTTACAAGTATTCAAACTTAAAATTATTATATTTTTTAATATATACCTATTTATACTTGTAATCATTATTACAGGCGTTTTAGTTGTTAAAATGTGACAAACAGAAAAATATAACATAAATCACTAATTGTAAAAAATAAAATAAGATGGTTTCAACTATATTGTTTAATTCAGTTTGTAACCAGTTCCAACCGTTGCACACAGGCGTATTTGGCCCTAAAAGTTGGCCAAAACCCATTTTTTGAAATTTGAAATTTCTGGTAAATAATGACTGGAAGTTCAATTAGAGGACCTGTTGGATCATGTAAGATTATTTTTATCTTCTTCCAGGCCATTAATCCGGCGGCTATTCTAATTCAAATCTGACCTTATCCTTTAAATCGTCTGTGCTCATAAATATTGGTCTACAAAATATATTAATTTTCTTTGTTCTTACTGAAGTATCGGCATTATCAAATGATGGATAGTTCGAGGCCAGGTTTGTACTTGTTATCCAGATTGTTATAATTTTTTTGTATTCAATACTAGTATCAATATTTTTTTGTTTTTTGGTAGGTATATTTTAGAGAAAAATTAAATTTGAAGGTTAAAAAGTTATACTTCTGGGCATTTCTGGGCAACGAAATATTTTTCATGATAATGTATAATTATCGTAGATTATGTTTCTTGAAAAAAATTCTGCGAATAGCTGCGATTCGGAGACTTATAATTTTTTATTACTAAAATGGCAATTTCATTAACACGTTGAGCGCCAGGGAAAAGATGATGTACTTTTGCCTGGGGCCAAAGCAATTTTTCCTAATTTATAACTTTAATATGATTAGAATGATACAAAAATTGCAAAAGAAATAAATAAAAAGTTTAATTTTGGCAATTAAACAATAATTTTGTGAGCGGTACGTATGTACCGCCCGGCCCCAGGGTAAAGCCCGCTACCTATAGTAGTACGGGGGCTGCCCGGTTATGACCGCGACGTCAACCCTTGTCCCCTTAAAATATGTTATTTTAATAAATAAGATATTTTGTTTTGTAAAAAAATAAATAAAATTAATTCATTTTATTTATTTATACCACCCAAATGAAAAAAAAAAAAAAAAAAAAAAAAAAAAAAAAAAACATTTGGGCCAATTGCATTGGCGAATTGTTCGGGGCCGGAGCGGTCCAATATGCCTTGAAATCACGCTCGGCAGGCGGTCCCCTGGCCCAGAACAATCTTTTAGCTGGCGGGAGCGGGCGGTACCTGGGGACCGCCTCGGCCCCAGCCAATAGTCTAACAGCGGTACGATCGTACCGCTTGGCGCTCAACGTGTTAAATAATAAAAAAAATTCAATTTTGTTATATTTTCATTTATTTGTATTTTAGGATCTTCAGCAAGAATAACTGTAACCTGAATAGAATTACTTGACATATTTTTAAAGTCAAAACATTAGCTTTTAAAAAAAAGAAGGAATTTTTCGTGTCTTTTCTCATTGGGAAATATTGTAATAACCTAGAGCATGTGAGCATGAAAGAGCTACAACAAAATTATCCATTTTGAAGCATGATTTCCAAGTGAGGTAGAATGTTTCTTCAAGGAAAAGAAATGTTTTTGAAACAGAAACAAGAAATGGCTAAGTGGGACGATATCAATCAAAAGCTCAAGATCTGGTGGACGCTCTGAAAAATCATTTGTTACTTTAAAATTTACAACGGATACGGAGAAACTTTATCAATGGTATGCTATGACACCATCTGTTCACACAATTTTAAGGGATGGTTTTGAAGTGATAAAAAGTCCTCTGCTTCATATCGGTCTTTTATCTGAGGAAGCAGCAGAAACCCGAAATAACCATTTCCGGATTTATAGATAACATAAGATCAGAAAATTTTCCCGGACAGAGTGCAATCTGGATGTAATTAATAGATTAATATTGACATCAGATCCAGTTATACACAGGTATGAGAAGTTCAAGAAAAAAGGTATCAGGTTTTGTAAGGAAACTTTAGAATTGTTGTCTCCCCCAACCAACTTAATCGATAGTGGTGATTCCGAAAGTTCATTAAGTGACGAGGAAAGTGAATAATGAATAATTATATTTAATATGCATTTTTAAGAAAGGTTGGTGCGTTTCTTCCTGGGATATAAGTTGTGTTTCGAAGAGGTATTGAACAATTCTTAATGATTTAGGAAAACACATTTTTTTCTTTATCACCATAACTTTTTATATTCACCTATTTTACACTATTTTCATTTTTTAAAAATAATAGTAGTAGATAAATGATATTAAATCTTTAATTAGTTACAAGCATATTTCATGGGTGCAATGCATAAAGATAAAATAATATAAATTGTAAACCCATGGATGCCTATTTCACAGTCGGTAGAGTTATGTAAAAATTTATTTTATGAAAATTTTCTCCTTAGAGTATTTTTTTAAATGCTAAAAAAACATTTTTAATGTCTATTACAAATATATAAGCCATTTTGAGGACTTTTGAATTAATAAAATGGAAGGAAATAGTTTTGGCCAGCTTTTCGTGTCAAATACCCCTGTGTGCGTTGATAAGGCCACCCTGCTCTAGCGTTTGTCATTAGTCCTGTACGGGCAACGGTCATTGAAGCACGACCGAATATGATTTAATTAGTGTAATTATAGGACCTGATGCCTGACCACTGATGCCGTGTTTCTGCACTACTCAGTCAAACGATATTTGCCATTTTGATGTGATTTGTATTCTCTAATACGATTCTCTAATAGCATTTGAGTCGTGAGTGTGATCCCATTCGAAAAAGTAGTTGCACTATCTTTCCTATTTATTTTATGATATACAAGTTGAAGAATGACACATTGTCCTTGCAAGACAATGAAAGGAAAGTTGTTAACATGGGTAAGTATGAATGTAAGTTGAAGTACATGAGTAAGTAAGAATTTCTACTGCTGAATTATGTTTGTATAAAGATGAAAGTAGCAAGATCTTTAGTTCATACAGTGATATCAATATCGTTTCTACTTTCAGCCATTCTTTTGTAGTACCCAAACTAATCATTAAACATATAATCCATGCATATACATAATATATATTGTGTGCATGTATGTGTATGTTAAAAAATTTACGAGGTCGGCGGGAGGTGATCAGTAACGAGAGGGGATTGACCTGGCCCGGGAGCGGTGTCATTGGCGCATTGACAACGTATCGCGCATGTTACTTGTAAAGCCGTGTTTGACTCTAGTAACGGCCAGTTTTTCTCTTAAAAAAAAATTAAAATTATTGAAAAAATATGTTTTATATGAAAGATTTTAATTACTTATATATATATATATATATATATATATATATATATATATATATATATATATATATATATATATATATATATATATATATGAAAATTAAATACAATAATAGGTATCAATTCCTTATGTCTGTCTTCTAAATAGGTGTGATCTAGTTATTAGTCCGGTTTGAAAGTGTATGTTCATTTTTTATTATTATTATAATAATTAATTATAAATATAAGTATTTTATTCACTAAAAAGAGCAAGAATAATACTTGGGCTGAACTGAAAACGTGACCTAGCCCACTTGCTGAGCCACTATCCATAGTAAACTTTCTAAGCAGAAGGTGCTCACTGTAAATAATACAACAGAACGTTATTTGCGGTGATTATACCATCCAATATCCCTTAAAAGAAAATATTTTCTGTTATAAAACGTGGTTGAAGAGATTCAAAATTCCATGCTACATCAACTCTTTCAGTGCAGTAACATTAAGACGGTTTTATGTTTTCAGACTCATTTATGAAGCAAATTTGTAAAAAGTTATTATAAGTGAATAGGCGACTCACCTGTCCCAAGTTGAGCTCATTTTAAGAAGAAGAAAAAACGGAAGAGAGAATAGCCTCAAAAAGAAATTAAAAAGAGAAGTAAAACAAACTATCAGAGGGAAAACAAGGGCTGCAGCTATAAAAGTAGATCCCTCCCCGGCCAAGAGAGATACACCTGCCATTTAATTTCATGGAAATGAAACAGGGAGGCTGGGAGGTAGGGGTCATTAGGCGAGCTGAAGGCGGAACATTACCGTCGAGATGGAAGTGCAAATTGTCCTTGTTTTTTCCTCCTTAGAGTAGTCAGTATCACGCTTCAACCACTAACGAGGGTGCTACTATGAACCACAGCCATATTTCGCCCTGATCTGGGATTGGATTTTACTGTTCTCGTCTGATAAGGGCTCCATCCAAGCCTGGGTAATGCGTACCACAACAATCCTGTAATCTCCCTTTTTGCTGTCATCCCGTATCCTCATTTATTTTTGTCTCTATATCCGTTTTTCATTGAATTCAGTTTATGTTAAGAGATATCTTAATAAATTCAAACAAACTAATTGTACCGCTGCAGAGGCATTCCATTCGAATAAAATTATGAACTAATAATGATGTAAAATGTGCATCTAGTCCCAATTCTAGTGATATGAATCTGCGATTAACTTGTTAAAGGAAGAAAGGGTACTTTTCTGTTATAGTCACGCCCAGATAAAATGTTTTTAATTTAGTTAGTAAGGGTTATCGACAGTGTTGCTAGGGAGGAAACTAAGAGTTAATTTCACTACTTTTCGCTTATTGGCAACACTGTCAGGAGAAAACAATTCCCTGCCGAATCATTTTTTTGACTAAATAATTAATCACGTTAAATATGGTTGAGCATCAGTATAATTTAAAAAATATTTTTAGGAATATTTTGGATGAGGAAACTGCGGTCAGAAAACATGTGTTTTTTTTTTTTTTTAAAGCAATGTACTAACTAAATTAAAAACATTTTATCTGGGCGTGACTATAACAGAAAAGTACCGAAGAAAGTTATCTCACTAGCTTTTACGTGCGATAGTATTAAATATATACAGATAACTATGTGTACATGTAAGACAAATTATATAATAACTGTCTGATACGACAATAATCCCAATCTAGTGATTTTTAAAAAAAACAATGTTTCATGCAGTATTAGCTGTTATAAACATATTTAGACACATAATATTATTATACTAATTACGAAAGATTTATACACAAAGGGAATAGTTAAGCAATTTATAGACGTATACTAGTGGCTTGAATATTATAGATATCGGACGATTCTAAGATGAATGGTCGATAACTGGCTTGTTTTGCATTTTATACCAAAATAATTGACCAAATGTATCAGAAGAATCCTCAACTTCCCCTGTTCCATTCTTTTGTTGGAATGGATTATGAATTCATTCCCCTTTCTAGCTCTTTAGATTATACAGGACATCCTAGGCAACATATTTATATATATATATATATATATATATATATATGTGTGTGTGTGTAATTAATATTTTTGATTGCTAATAATAATATCACTCAAGTATTATAACACTGGATAATTTCAGTAGTATAAGTCTTTCAGCGTCCCTTTTCCGGGAACTTTTCCATAATTATAGTTCTCACATAGATGAAGTGAACCTCATATTGAGAATATCGTAGATTCTACCTTATGTTAAATGCAGTATTGCCAATGGAAACAGGATAAGTGTATTCACTAATATTATATTAACATTTTTACAACTGAAAATGGTATGGAAATCAATTTGCACAAATTTTAAAAAAAAAGGTACCTAATTTTCAATTCTCTGATGAATTAGCGAAGGATGGAGAGTTATAAGGGATGAGGAAGGATAGATAACTCTACAGGTCCCGAAAGGCTGATCGATCTCAATTTGAAATTTAAATTTATAACCCTCGTTAGATCCAGCTGCAGTTGCATTAATTTGCTTAAACTGCCCATCCTAAATTGAGCGAATAGATTAAGCTATCCTCCTGATCGCTTAGCTATTTTCTTTTTAGCATTCCATCTAAAATTCTTCATCTGTGTGTCTCTTTAACAATGTAAAGGACCAATACCTGATAATGTAGTGGTAATACGCGGTGAGTTCAGCATTTTTTCGATACCCTAGATCGAAAAATATCAGCACGTGTCAGAAGTTTCTGAACAGAGAGAAAAATAATTTAAATAGTGTTTAAATTATTTTAATAATAATAAATGGATCAATTTATATTATACAATAATTGTAAATATTTTTATATTCTGTATATTGGTATTATGGATTCATTGTTATTATAGATAAATAGTATTAAAACTCGGGCAAATTTTTATGAATGTATATTTTATTACGTATTTTGTTTTGTTTCAAGGCCCCTTTCATTTTCTTTTCACATGTATTAATTTGATTTCAAGAAGTTAGTTTTTTTTTTTGGCATTTGCATAAGTTATTCGGCATTTATAAAAGTCATTTTTTAAGGCATTTGTATTTGTAAAAGCTCAGGCAATCAAGAGTATACTGCTCCCTCATGCAGCTAACAGCTATAGGAATTATATTATCCACACTCTTTCTTACCGGAATTTCCTCACCGACCTTTAGAATCAGGCTGATGATTTGCTTTGAGAGATGTGTATATATATATATATATATATATATATATATATATATATATATATATATCAATGAAGAATTAAGCGATTTGAATGATTAACCTGGCAAAAAAATTAAAAGGGGTTTATATTGGACATTTCGCTTTTTATTTTGTATTATTGGACAGTTTATTTTATTGTTTTACACATTTAATTTAGTTAAATTACATTTAATGTATTTCATTTTTTACTCATAGAAGAATTTTATTAATCTTGGTTCATTTAATCATTAGACACTTGTGTATATTATAGTTACTTTATAAATTTTGGGCTTGTGTTCTATTACAAGTTGGTTCATTCCTTTCCTTTAATATACTGATGGCTGTTAAAAATTAAGAGGGGCCTATTATTTATAATGTTTAAGCTTTAAGCTTCTTTTGTTAATATATTGCGACACCAATGTGGTTTTAAACGATTTTACCAACGTAAAATTATAACACGAAAATGTTAAACAGAGTAAAACTAAAATCAATAACAAAGTTACAAGGCAATAACAACCACTGACAAATCAGTGACTCAAAATTGACGATATGTTCTCAAAGCAAACTGAAGTAACCTTGTCCAACGCTTCTTATACCTATTTAGTCCAAAATGGAACATCACAGAAAGGTCTAGATCATTCCAATCATCATAATTGTTTAGTTTCGTACAGGATCCCAAGGATTTTAAGCTTGATTAATTCTTTTGAATTAATTATATACAAATTGCATTTATTTTATTAAACCAGGACAAAGGAGTTTTTTCTTATCAAGCATACAATAGGGAAGAACTCCTACAACTCCTTTGTCCTAATTTAATAAAATTAAAATAAGTAATTCGTATTCAATATAATTCAAATTTATTGGACCATAAATCCATATTTAATTCCGTATGTATTGAATTTGAAATTTGTATAACATTTTAAGAAATGTAAAATCCTAAGAGTGACGGAATTCAAATTTGTTAATTGCTATGAAATTGCATAAAGTTATTTGAGGTGATAAGTGTTCTTCATTGATTTGCGAATAAACTCAATTTTCCATACGCATCGGTACAAAAATATTTTTAAAAACTCGTAAAGCTATTAACTGAAAGAAACTATTTATGTTTGTAAGTCATAAGTCTATTTATTAATGTATACAATTAATATAGTTTCATTACATTCGCTACTTATGGTAAAGAGTGATTCATTCCTCCCTTTTTGTACAATGTGAGTGTCGTGGGTATCACGCCATCTGTGAAACAAAGAAATCGCTGGTAACAATCGAATCGACCATAAATTCATTTCATTTTATCAAATTATCTTTCGGATGAGAAAGCTATGCATAATATTAGTCTATTAATGGGGGGGGGGGGGATACCATAGTATTAGCCCCTATGTTTGTTATGAAATATTTGATTAAATAATTTGATTAAACTATTTGATCATGGTTCAGGAAATAGGAACACTATTTTCTTCTCAATTCTTTTTAGATTCATTTTTACTTAGCATCTTGCTATGGTAAAGGGGCATCAAAGGGAATTTCTCGCTGTAATTAGTTTTGATTTATTGTAGGACTTTGTTCAAAAATTCAATTATCTTTCAAGCACTACCCATCATAATCTACTAAAAATTATAATAAGAATTTAAAAAAAAAATTGTATTTGCCATCATAGTATAATATGATGAAGGCAAAATAATAGATAGATAAACAGTTTATAAGTATTTAGTTTCTTTCTCATAATTAGTTTTTGTAAAGCAATAAGTAAATAAAAACAGTTGTAGAACTGTGGTCTATTCAAATAAAGCAAAAAAATAACAACCATTTTTTAATTATAGTTAAATTCTTGAATTAGCTAATCTCTATTGCCATGATATTTTACAATATTTGTACAAAGATTCTCCACCAATCTTTACCATACAGATTACTTTATGACCTCGCTATTTAAATAATTCCTACCAAAACAACATCTTTTAATATCAACTAAAATAAGATTTGTTGCTAGAAAATGCAGTTTTTTCTGCTTCGGTTAAAGGTTTTTGTTTTCACATCCTTAAGTCCACGCCTATTTGGATCTTTGCTGAAACGAACTGAGTTCAATGGATGACCTACGAAAGCCATCAATTTAAAAACATATCTTAGGGACAAATATGTTCGTCGCATTTCCAAAGAAGGCTCTCCTGGCTCAATATATTTTTAAAACGTCAGAAACTAAATGTAGGACATTTTATGTTAAAAAATAATTTAACTGACTTCGAAAACTAGTAACCAGTAAAAATAAATGAATATGAAATTGTGTAATGAAATTACCTTCGATTTTTAGGATTACACAGTGAAAATTGAAAATGGTACAAAATAAAAAAAAGAAAAAGGAATGCAATCAAAATAATAATTTTCTTTTAATTTGTACTATTATACACCATCTCTTGATACGAATGATTAAAATAAAATATTAAATCTCTATATATATAAGAGGCTTTGTCCTGACTGACAGAATCAACGCAGAGCAAAAACTACTAATGATAGAAACTTGAAGTTCGGAATTTAGACTTTAAACACGATGTAGGTAACCACTAAGAAAGGAATTTCAAAAATGTAACCCCTATGGGGCTTAAATGGCGAAATTGTCGTTTAACTCTAACGGAAATCTATTGTTGAGATTTTAAACCATATGTTTTTTATTTAAATATGGATTTAACGTTACAATATTATTAAAATAGACATTCACATAAAATATGGCTACTGATTATTTAAATATTAGTGGTAATCAAATTATGCACACTGTGATTCCCATGATTGGAGATGGTGCGTGTTTATTTCGATCTCTTCTCCATATATATATACTTCTCCATATATGTATAATACTACATATAATATATACTTCTCCATATGTATAAGAGGCTTTGTCCTGACGGACAGAATCAACGCAGAGCAAAAACTACTTATGATTAAAAACTTCGGAATTTAGATTTTAAAAGCGATGTAGGTAACCACTAAGAAAGGAATATAAAAAATGTAACACATAAGAATATCTAAAATATAAATGGCAAAATTGTCGTTTAACTCTAACGGACATCTATTTTCGAACTTCGAGAAAATATATCTAATTAGGACTCATTTTAAAGAATTTGATACGACGAGATTAACTCGAAAGGCCCTATTGGGCGTCGAAAACCATGTTTTACAGCCGAAAAATGAAGCGTTCACGACGAGTAAGTCATTTTTTGTTTCGGCGGTTTTAGTGAACTCTCTCCATTGCGCGTCTCCGTCTCTTCTACCGAGCCGGCAGCTTCTCCCTCCAACATTCCACCTACCGGAAGCTCAAATTCTATTAAATCTCCTTAACATCAGTTAACATATTATATTAGATCAATACCACGATAATGGTCACAGAATTGATTTTAAAGGCTCGCGGGCGAAGCCGCGATGGGGAATGCTAGTATAATATAGAAGCATTGTTTATAAAACCAACCAATAAAATTTATAATCGAAAGAATGGGGGAAGGGCACGAGCAATCTGTCTTAAGTGCATCGTGATGCATATTTTATGTTAAATACATCATAATTTTTTCCCAAAATATTTTGGACAATATTTAAATAATTATTTTTATTTGTTTCTCGATAAAATCGTAAACAATGTAAGAATAAAAAAAGTGTTTAATGAAATCCCCCAAGGCTATTATTCTAGAAGATGCAAAAGTTTTCATTCCCATTGGTCCATCAATCTCGGAGTAATCGGCGAATATACAAAGAAAACAAAATGATAAATCGAATAGAGTAAACTCTCTGAACTCGCTTTTCGAAATCAACTAAAAAATTAGATTTTCCTTGATACAACAGACCAGCACGACAAATAAGTTTTACTTTTCCGCCTACGAGTATGAAATTGAAAGTATTATCTGTTAAATTTAAAATGAAAGATGGAAATCTGCTAGATAACCCGCTTAACAGCCTCTATTATGCATCTAAAGATGACCATGAACTCAATAACAAGGTTTGAGAATGTTTGAATAACAGATCATTGTTCATAACTTGAAACTTAATGATGAAAGGCTTGACTACGGTCCATAATACAGTGATATGGCGACTTCATGTATTACACGGGTATTAAACGCCGGACTCCGAAACATTCGACCCTTACATACCGTTGTTAGGGATGATATTTATTCGTAGGAAAGATAATCACTCTTGGCCTGGAATGGAAAGTGACTTCATTTCAGTTCCGTCTGGGGCTGTGGAATGTTAATCGAGTTGGGAATAACTTTTGACCGTCATAGGACCTTTTAATTAAATCCTGACTCCCTAGCAATTACGTTAATAAATTAAGTTATTAACTTGATCATATCGGTTTTCTATTGCCTTCCTAGTCTCAACATAGTATCATAGAAATGTATAATTACATTTTTCGAACAAATATGGTACTGGATTTGAATTCAAGGTTTTGAAATTATAGTGGCAATCTACGTTAAGGATATTTCATATATTCCTATATTCCCAATTTCATACCTTTAAGTTGTAATTATAATATGTTTAAAATATAAAGGTTCAATGCCTGATTCTAGGTATCATAATTAATCAGGGTGTTTTAGGGGAGACCAAATATTATTTTTTTAAATTATATTATATAAATGAAAAAATGTTTATTCTTACAAATGTAACATTTTTTTCTGTCATTTCAAACATTTTATATTCCCAAAGTAGGGAAAGGTAACCGGTTACACCCTAGAGCTACTCTAGACTCTAGGTCTACTAGACTGATGAATTTACCTTAATATTTAAAAAAAATGGATAGTCGTGACTGTGTTACATGAGAATGTTCAGGACTACTTGCGCATGCACATAAGAAGGGAATGAGAATTCCATCCTGAGGGCAACTATAGAGATATTTCAAATATTCAAAATCACCAAATGTAATTTTAATTTTACTTGCTGTCGATCGAAATGACCTCTCAAGTAAAAAATATAGTATGTTTGATATATTTTTTTTTCCTTTTTTTAAAACATGATGACGGAGAAGGGAAAAGGTCAAGCTTTACGCAGTTAAAGAGATAAATACACCTTAACAAAATTGTTTATTTATCATCTCTGTAGACAATTTATTATTTTATTTATTTTTTACGAATGTTTTCCTTGTACATTAAATTTTTTATCACTTTGATTCATTCATCAATGTCTTCTTCTGTCTATTTTCATTTATGATATTCTGTGATTATACTTGTCTTCCCTATGCTTTGTCGTTGTGATCAACTTTGTATTGAACCCTGGAACATCACACTGGGGTGCTAGAGCCACATTGTATCACACTGTGGTAACTCATTGTTAGGGGAAGAAAACTACTAACAACTACCTTTTACTCATGGAATCTCTTGTAAATAATCAAGCCTTCATTCCCGATAGTTCTATGTTCCCTTACCTATCTTCTCTCTCATTTCGGTTTAAAACATTGCCAGTAGTAGATTTGAAGTGTCTGATACCTCAGTGTCCAGTTTAAGATATTTAATAAGGTAATATTAACCCCAACGGGCCGTTAAGATCATTTATTTAAATTTTGCAGTCAGCTTATTGTTATCGGTGGCGCAATAACCCAATTATTGAGTTAACGGCCCCTTCAGAAGATCTCTCTATCGCTCACTATCCTGCGCAGCTGCAATCCAATCCCAGGTACCTAGAAAATGTCTTGAATCATTTGCGACTCCATCTGTCCACCAAGTTCCGGTCTTCCGACACTTGTTGACCCGTAGATTTTCATCATCTACGGATCATCCTTTTTGGAATGCACTTTTCTGGGATTCTTGCAATGTGTTTAGTCCATCTAGGCCTTCCAATGCGGATGACTCTCATAAAGTCCGGCTGTCCATAAAGTTTGAAGTACGAAGATGCTTCTTAGTCTCAATTTTATACAACAAAGAAGAATACTTTTTTTTTTTTTTTTTTTTTTTTGTACAACCAATGTCAAGTATAATGGTAATGATGAGGTATGATTGGTATCAATGCTCTGACAATTTTTTTATTAATAAATATAGATAAGTATATCTTTTCTTGTTTTTTAAATTTGCATATACGTTTTACTTTCCGAAATTGAATACTGCCATTCCATTAAATAAGTTTACTTTATTCATTATTTTTTTTTCATATGAATAAGGAATAATATTAAATAAAAAAAACATCTGAAGACAATTCAATAAATGAGGTAAAAAATTGAAATAAATGGGGTCCTATACAAGCCCATTTACTTTAATGTAATAATTTTTTTAAAGAAGAAAATATCTAAGAAACCAATGATTATAAATAAAAAAGTGCTTAACAGGAAGGAAGTTGTCATAATTGTATAATTTGTATACCGCATTGTGGTTTTAGTATTTTATAAAAACTATCGCATTAGAATAATTCTGAGAAATATGTTTTATAATTTGATAGTTTTAATAACACTCATCTTCTTTTTAGTTCTATCGTGTAGGGAGTAATTTAAAATATATTTGTGACTTTTAATTTTCCATTTAATAGGAAAAAAGAAGGGTGCTGTTCCACCTTAAAGAATAATAAACAAATATTACTTATTTTATATTTTGATTGGTAATATGAATATACCCTGGTGTAAAGAATAAAATTAGAAATAATACAAATAATTTACAAAAATATCTGCAAAAATTATAAGGATAAACCAAGATTTTTTTTCACCAAATCAGCCTATCATTTACATTTAAATTATTTAATATTACGGTTAGAGCAATATCCCTTTTAATGCAAAATGAATGAGATATACCTGGCGAAGCTGACAGGTGAGCAATGCCAGGTAATTGACTGCAAGCTCTGAGTCAGCTTCGCATAACACTTGCTATTAGTTAATTACCGTAAGTTATGTTTAGTAGTCGAGGGAAATATTGACTGAGTTGTCTCGCCTCAAACACGTCCCGACAACTTCACTATTTCCTCTCATTTGCTTTCTCGCAAACGAAGAAAATGTGGATGGCACAAATAAAATAGAACCTGAGTTTTGAAACTGATAAGGATAAAGATTGCCTTAATTATCTCGGTAATTTTTGATTCTCACAGCTATTTAGCAATTTGTAATCTAAAAATGTGTGGTAAGATAAAATCAGGTCAAATTCCCAAACCAGATTAAAAAGTAATATGAGCCCGCCTCGATTTGGAAGCAAATGCATAAATTACTCCGGTCTCTAGGGCTAAGTTTAATTCTCCCCGTCTCAGGAACCTCAACCAGGTAAGCGCTTTATTTATGTGGTTGTGTTACTTAACAGGAAATATATTAAATTAAATTTGCAAAAATAAAATATATATAAAACAAAAAACCATATAAAACAAAATAAATTAAATTTATTCATCATACAATGAGATGTTCTGTAACCTATAATCTATAGTGAGGCGAAATAACTCATACAACGGAGATGTTAACGTAAGGAATGACGATGCACTACGTAAAAAGTGGAGAGGTTCTACACCATACGATGTTTGATGTATTGCTGACAGTTTTTAAAAAAGCAAGGTTAGAGTAATGTGATTAAAGATCAGTTATTTATATACACAGTAAACAATATGAGTTACTTATAAATTATTTATAAGATCTTACATATTGTGACGTAAAACCAAAACAGATTAGGGTCATGTAAAACATGATCACGTGTTTGAAACGTTCTTGGCATTTCTTTACATTGGAGGGGGGGATAGTATCCTATAGGGGTCCATAGCACCCAAGAAACGATCGAAGTAATGCCTTAGTATAACCAAACCTTGGTTAGAAGAACCTGTATTCTTCACTCTCTAACCTTTGATAGTGAATAATACAGTTACTTTGGAGTCACTGTTCTGTCACTGCTAGTTTCTGATCTAAAAAGTTGTTATTATTCTCATTGTTTCTCTGACATTTTTCTGATATTTTTTTAAATAATTTTACGTCAATAAACTTATTTAAACGCATCTTAGAATATAATTATTAAGTATATATATATATATATATATATATATATATATATATATATATATGATTATATATGACGTTTGTGTAAATCAAACCACATAACCTCGGAAACACTCCGCGAGCGGTAATCATATTTCTTTAATGAGAAACCATACAAAAATGTTTATATTAATCTAATGGTGTTTAAATAATAATTGTTGTTAAGTACTTTTTGTTCAAGATCGACTTGTCACTCTGTAAAAATAATGACCTTGATATTATTCTATTACTTTTCGATTCAAGCGGGTTGAGTTTATTTTTGTACAGAATGGCTTCTATTGTGAATCAACGACTTTCTTTATTTTATTTGCAGCTCTGGGATAAATGTGTATTTTATTCCTTTTAAAATTCAAAACTTGTTTTGTTCGAGCCCAGCACATCAATGCAGTTTCTTTACTAGAGCTGCATCGGCGTTCCAGGCTATTAACCTTTCTGAATTCCACTATACTTCTTTTACAACATAACTTACTATACTGTAACATTTTTAGTCCGGTTATTGACGCCATATTTTTATGTTCTTCATGCATTTAATAAATATAATATGATAATAAAAATATTTAATATTTAATCTTCTTCTAAACAAAGTCTGCTTGTAAGCCTTGTTTACACATTTACATTTTAATTTTGAGTCTAACAACAAAGGACAGTAGCAAATCAGATCAAGGGCCAATATAATTGCGCTTATCCTAATGCTACTGATATACATATGCATGAGTATATCCTTCTTATCCCAGACGTATAAAGTATTTCTTCTGGCAACTCTAATAATTGGCAATTCTTTTTAAACTTGAAATATAATATTAATAGTGCCGTAATGTTCCATTGGTTTATTTTATTTATTATTGTTTTTCCTTAATTATGAAGCGGGTCGTATAATATTGAGCATTATGAATATTTCATATATAGGTAAGTAAAAGTAATAGGTAATTAAAACCGTGCGGCATCAAAGCTCGAAGGGAAGAAACTCAACCAGCGATATAAATTGGGAAGACCAAAAATAGGAGGGGGGGAGTGCGGGTAATATGTAATATGTACTCTAATAATATAATGTAATATGTATTCTAAACAATGCCCATATACCATTAAATAATTGTATGTAAACTTAATATATCATATATCCCATACCCACGATATAATTTCGTTCTAGCATTTTTGTAATTCCATTATCCGGCAGCACTGAAGTTGGTGGTGACCCGAGTAGGTAGGTGGCTGTAGTTGACAATCGAGAAGCTTGAATTGTTCATGTGAACTCCATTCGGACTCAGCCTCAGAACGGTTTTCCAAGGATCCCTAAACTACCATAATAAAAAAAAAAAAAAAAAAAAAAAAATAGAAATAGTAGTCTACTTTCCTGGACCGGAATCAAAAAACAGGATTTTGTTTGATTAGTTGCAACTCCAAGAAGTTTTAATATCATACAGATTAATCTAAAAGCTTTGATCGACCATAGAATCATAGATGATAAAGATAAACAGGGTGGTTGTATTAAAATATAGCAATGAGAATAAACTTAGCATGTTTCCGGCATACATTAATTCATGTTATAATTATAATTGTAATACAATTATGCTTCAACATAATTGAGGAAATATGTTTTCTCAAATTGCTTTGTCCAACAGATTATTAATTGGACTGAATCCTGGCACTGTTTTTGGAAGCCCATATATGTTTTATTGAAGATACATACTCGTACTTTCGCTATATCCTGTGCCATTCATGTATTTATTTTAAAAACATTTAAAATATTCACTTCTGCTTTATCAATGTAAAGACAACAAATAAATAATGATGACTATTTATCAATGGGTTGATAATATATCGATCAGAATCACTATCTTCAGTCTACATTCAGTAATTATTTTTAAAAAACTAACACAAATCGTATTGAAATTAAATATACCTTAATAATCAAGATTGTTACATAATCCTTTTATTGTATAAAGAATTTTCAGGTGAAATATTTTATTTAACATTCTCGCATTCTGTGGAAAAAAATACGGAATGAAATCCAGATAAGGACTTTCATTTTATTTGAAAATTGCATAGTTTGTAAAGCGGACGCTGGTTTGCCGTTAGGGGCGGAGAATAAAATGCCCCCTAACCCCAAAAAATGATAACTAAATAACTGATTATCAAAAATAAATACCTATAGGTACCAATGGTAGTGGTAAAGCAGGCGGTATGGTATATGTTAAACAGATATCATTTGTATATTTCAATTTCTTCGAATGGTGGTTCGATCGGTGGCGATATTGAACATGGGATACCCTTAGTTTTTAATAATTGTTATCTTAATATGAATTAAATATTTTAATCTAAATCTTAAATATAACGTATATACTTCTTTTCAGTAACTAATCTAATTGTTATTCAAGAAAAACTATTCTTAATATAAATAAACTGATTTTGTTTTTATAATGAAACGATTATGGTTAAGGTAACTTAACGTAATTCAGTAATGATGTTTTATAATAAGATATTAAAAATATATTAAGTGTATAATTACTATAATTTACTTATGAATAGACAGTTTCTTTATCTTGGGTTGGGTACTACATTACCTGTTTAGGACCAGGTAATAACTGGTAATAATAAATCTTATTATTATTACCAGATAATACAGAACAGGTAATAATAAATCTCTGAAAAATATTGGTACATTTGACTTCCTTTTGAGAAGTTATTGTTTTTATATATATATAAAACGCCATCTGGGTTGATTTCCATTCCGATCTACAACTACTCTCTGACGCATATTACGGACCACAAGATTGCTACCAGGGGCATAGCACCAGGTCTTTGATGTAAAGGAATTCACTATGAGTAGATCAATAGAAAGGCTAGTCGAGTTAGCTGCACAAGTCAATCCAAAGGAGTTTCTTTGCTATTCACAAAGTTCTATTTTCTATTTGTTCTGCTATTTTCAAAGTATCCTATCTAGCCACCATGTGTCTGAAGTAGTTTTTAGTTCTCAAAGTTTTAGTGATTTTTAAAATATTATTTCCATTACTACGGCAATCACTACATATATTAATTTTTTTTTTTCTTCAAACATTGATTCGCACCTGTTAGCGGTCTGCGACAATCAGCGAATTCGATAGCTGCAGTAACACTATAATATGTAAGGCATGTATGTCATGAAGGAACGAAAGTGCCCAGCAGCACCTCTTTCTGGGCTTTACACTAATTCAGGAGAGGAGGTCTCATCCAGCTTCTTTTTAGCCGCCTTCGAACTAGCAAGTCAACCGTGGCCATGTCGTGAATTAATCTTCTGTTATGTCCTTCCAATTTAACAAAAAAGCATGAGTAAAGCGTTCGTATGTGATGTTGGATAGTCGGTTGTTGTAAGTCTTTATGTCTGCCTTTAGCACTACAGTCTGTAGCACAACACCATAACAGCATAACAGCATAAGACACCTACCCAAAAGAAAAGCCCCGGGTTATGATTTAATAACAGCCGAGGGGCACTCCAACAAATTCCTAGGAAAGCTATAGTGTTCCTTTCGACTATATACAACTGTATGCTCAGGACAACTAAATTCTCCAATCAATGGAAATATTCACTCATCAAAATCATTCAGAAAAAAGAAAAAGACTTATACAATGCACCATCATACCGACCAATTAGTCTTTTTCCCATCTGTTCCAAACTTTTCGAAAAAATACAATACAAAAGATTAGTTGACATACTGACCAAAAACAATACAATACCTGACCATCAATTCGGTTTTCGTACTTCCCGTTCAAAGACACAAATATACAGAGTAACCGATTACATTGCTGGAGCACTAGAGCAAAAACAATACGCAACTGGTGTATTTCTGGACGTTGCCCAAGCATTTGATAAAATCTCGCACCAGGGGCTTCTCTTCAACCTAAAAACCTTACTATCCCACACATACTATCTTCTACTCCAATCCTACCTCTCCGACAGATTCTTCTCTATCAGGCAGGGCTCAGAGATTTCTTCAATCCGACTTATCTTAGCAGGAGTTCCACAGGGATCAATACTGGCTCCGTTACTTTACATCATATACACTCATGACATACCTACCAACTTTCAAATTCTTACTGCAATTTACGCTGACGATACTGCAATTTTAACAATTTTAACAATACCCCAGTCTTGCCTCATTGAATATACAGAACCACTTACTTCAATTACAAAAATGGTACTCACTGTGGAAAATGAAATTAAATCATGACAAATCACAAGACATAACCTTTAAACTCAGACGAGATACATGTCCACCAGTTTATATCGGCGACAACCAAATTTCACTGACAGAAACTGTAGGTACGTTACCTCGGACTTCTGATCGAGAGAAGGATGACTTGGGGCCACATGTCAAATGATAAAAAAGGCCTTGAACATACGCTTAAAAATTCTTTACTCTCTTTTTTCCAAATCTTCTAAATTGAATATTAGACAAAAACTGAATACATACACCTACTTACTTAAACCCATTTGGACATACGCCTCACAGATTTTCGGCTCAGCTAAAAAGACAGACTTACAAAAATTACAACCTTTTCAATCCAAAATTTTAAGACTAATTACGGACGCTCCCAGGTACTTAAGTAACCAAACTCTACATACACACTTACAACATTAATTTCTGAATTAAAAAAAAATATATATTTTTTAAAATGAGGCTTGATATAGGCTTGTCTATTAGTAATTGAAGTAACTTTTTCTCCTGTTTGATATTTACGTAGTTTTAGCTTTGTTTTGTTTTTTCTTATGGTAAAAATCAAAATATATTTTAAAATATACCTATTAATTTGATATTAATGAATCGTCAAGATAGTGATGTTTCGAAAGAGTATGGTCTGACCGACTTCCAACTTTCTTGAGGAAACTCAAAGTTCATCATACTGAAATCATAACAACATTGTAAAAAAAAAAAATTCATACATTATTTATCAGATTAGAATATTTTTTTCTTTTATTTAGATTAGATAACATCTTTTTATACTACATATTTTATTTATGTGAGGCATAAATTGCTTTTAGGAATGAATCCTGTAAAAATGGAGCCAAAAAAAGCATAAAAATGGGTTTCTTTTTTTTTTTTTCAATTTCACATCAACGACAAAATATAATATTAACAATATTAAAATATTTAAAAAACACGAATAAAAAAAAGTTAAATATTTAAATTAAAATTTTAAAGTACAACAATTTTTGTTTGTTTAATTAACATCACTTAATGCCACTAATGCTGATCGGACGGTGCTGTAGTAGGAGTCACTATTTTGCCTATCGTATAATTATTATAGGGATCTTTATCGAGTTCCTGACATCGGTAGGCTCGGGACCTGAATTGTACTTCATATACTAGAGAATGCATAGCGAAGTATTTATACTACTTCAAAAAATCGTAAGTTCATCGCGGGATGCGTACCCGCAACCTTTAAAATTTTTGGCCGCTATGCTAGGCACGACACCATAGGTGTTCATAATTTTTATTTTTATTATTATACCTACCGTCTTATTATTTAAAATTGATACATTGTATTAAATACAGAATCTTTAGCACATCATGTTTTAAATTATAAGATCTATAATCTCCAAAGTTTCCGAATATTTGTCCATCAGGAGCACGTGCAGAAAATAAAATACAAAACTGCTTGAGCTACTGACTGTTTCACGATTATTATGGTAATGCTCGTTTTAAAATATAGCTGTTGTGACATTCGACTCCCGATCACTTACAAGTTATTCAAGTTAGTCTTACAAGTTTGGTACTACATTATCGGATAAGCCGACATCTTTGGTTCCCTACAAGCTAGAAATATTTCAGGATAAATTTTATAAATCCAATGGTGGAAGACGATAATTAGCCAAGAAGTTGCAATTAGAGGATCCTCGAATGGAGGCCAGGGTCAGAGCTTAATACATTTTGGATTGGAGTTGGGCTTGGTTGACTCGCGCGATATTAAAAGTCACTGAAGTTAAGCCCGCCTTAAATAGTGGCTCATTAGGTCCCAGGAGTTGCGGTCGGTTGCTCCTAACCAGATCCTTGACTTAACATTTTCTCATATTAACTTTATCTTTATCAATAGATAGTTCTAATTTCATGTTAATTAAATAACTATAATTCAAAAAACTGAATTTATCATTAAACAAAAAAAAAAAAAAAATCTGTCTGTTCCTCATAACCCAGGGGAGGGTCTTGGTTGAGTACTATATCAGGAACTACTTTTTCTTTATGTGCGGTGGTGCAAAGATGTGATGAGACCGTGATTACTCTCAACCATCCGTTCTCCACTTTAACTTAGAAATATCTTGACGGAATCATTCTTATCAATAAGAATGCGACGATATAAAATTTTACCTCCACAATGTTTTTATGAAGAATTTTGAACCAAAAAAGTTGTAATATATATTAGTTTAAATTTTGGAAATCTGTAGGTTTTACAAAATTCAAATTTTTGATTTCAAATTAAATGTTTTATTTTGAGAGGATAGATGTAGCTAAATATAATATCATAAAAAAATGCATACTAAGATTCATGTTCAATTATAGCATGTAATGTGCCAAAAAGTTGTTAACTGTTTATTTGGAAAATAACATTTCATTTTTAACCGACTTCGAACGAAAGAGGAGGTTACTCTATTCGATACGTATGTGACTTTTTTTTTGTGCTTTTTTTTTTCTATGTATGTTCACCGATTATTCAGAGATGGATGAACCAATTGGAACGAAACCTTTTGCATCTTGTAGAGTATTTTCCCAATGTGGTCCCATTGAAACCTTTTTTGGGTTCTTAATTTATTTAAGGAGTTATCGGGAAAAAACATGAAAATAATTATTTAATTATCACTCAAAATGTTTACTTATTTGAAAAACATGTGGCATATGTAACATAAGGTATGCTCCAACAAGCTATTAAAACTAAATGTAAACTAACAAATCGCAGTATTGTCTTACTGCTGGATGAATCAAATGGGGAAACCAACCAATCAAATTCAGAATCAAAAGAGTGGGGGGAGAACATGAGCAGTCTGTTGGTTATCGATGTGTTTTAAGTGCTTGTTGGAACAAACCTATACATAACCTTAACTAATTTTTCAACAATAGATTAAAATAATCTGTACAATAATCGTTTTCTGGAGCGATATTAGCAAGAATATTAGATAGATATATTCACCGATAACAGTAAATCTTCTTAATTTAGATCTAATCGACGGTTGGACACCATAATCATAAGACCACAAAATTCGTGGAATTCCAAGAAAGACTGAGTATTGATAACCGTTTTAATGCAGAATTTAAGACTTCTTCAAGTTTCCGAAGGTTCGTTTAAATTTAAAATCGTAGCCACTCGCTATGCTCATTAAAAAGGAATACACTAATGCCTGGAAAATCTCATTTTCTGTTGACTTAACAATATACCTCTGTCTTCTTCCGGATACACTCAGTCACTGTTGAATATCTTGTCGGAGATCTTGTGTCGATTCTTCATGGGTGACACTTCTGTTATGCTATCCGGATTACTGTTATCTGTTTTTAATTTTGTTTCTGCAATTATTGAGGCTTTTGCGGATGTTCATCCATCAAAAAAAGTGCAAAAAAAACTTGATAACTCCCAGAAAACAACCTCATTGTATGAAAGTCCCCTCAGCATAAATTTGGCAGCCATGAAAATGATTAATATCATAAATGCTATGCCACTAATATTGAAGCAACAGTGTTTAGCAATTTATTTTCTGAATAATATTTTATTACGAAGGGTATAATTCATAGTACTTAGGTAATAAATTTAGTCAAAAATTCATCGAAAGGAATTATGAACATAATTGACTCAACCTTTTGAATTAAATAAATCAGTAGTGTAGGATCGAGAATAATAATATCATTCGTAATAATAAATTAACCATAAAATGAGTCCCAAACCCTGTGGCTTCTATCCTAGCGGGCAGTCTTTTTGATATCGATCAATTTTATGGCTGCCCCTTTTTTTGCTGAGACTTCTATCCAATGATGTTTTTTAATCATTACTTTTCCAGCGATCGATTTAAATAAAGCAATATTAACGGTCCCTCTTGGAGTTGTGCATAATATCGCCATAGTTTTCAGAAGGATATTCAAGCAATCATAATTCCAATTTACGAGTATTATAGGTCATATTACCATCGATTCTCCATTAACGATATCTTGTCCAAAACCGGCCAAAATCTCGACTCTTCAGTGACTTCATCTTGGAATGGCCGGATTTGTGTATTTATGTACTCGTATATTTAACTCAACACATCTCGGAACACTGATGATGTATGTAAATGACAAGTACTGACTACAATATTTAGCAAACACCCTTCCCAATGGAACATTGATCTTTCAAAAAAAAGAAAACATTTTTAATTATAAAACGTAGTAGGTGGAAAGTTTTATAATACACGCACCGCTTTCCCACTTTTCTGTGTGTATTCATAAAATTGAAAAGGTGACTGTTTATATATAGAGAGAAACATTTTATTCATCATAAAGGAGATGCTGCCCAACTACATTGGGTTGCTAATACACAACATACTATATGTCTATCTGAGACTATTTGTAACATCTTATTGTAATAGTATATAATAATGAAAATCCCCGGGAAAGACGAAAGTGATAGAGCGTAAAAAGATTTCGAAATTTTTTTTTAAACCAACGTACGGTTTTCTACATTTGTTATCTTCTCCAACTAAAAAGTATGAAATAAAAAACATTTTATAAAAAAATTAAACCGACTTCGAAACCTAGGAACCAGTAAAACTAAATTCACTGAAAAATGTGAAATAATTACCTTATGATTTTTATGAATATACAGCAAAATTGAAAATGGTATAAAAATTGGAAAAATGCAATAAGACGAATAATTTTATTGTGATTTGTACAAATACACACTAATTGTTATTAAAAATTATTAAATTAAAATATTAAATACTATGTTCAATACAACACAATCTTTTCGGAGGCGGCGCAAAATTTAAAATTTATAACACTAGACATTATGAAAATCTTCTCATGACGTCATGTCGTAACATGTCATTTATATTTTGCGCCGCCTATATAACTGTTTCATCTAAGTGAATAAGTAATAAATTTTTAAAAGAAATTTTTACCGATTGATCTTGAAAACTTTAGGAACTTTTTTTATTTATTTAATCAACTTTTATGGAATTGAAATGTCTTAGTATGTTCGTTGTGGTCTAAGAAATTAGAAAGAATAGTTCTTTTAATATGTTTTCCTTCTACCCAAGCTATCTGAAGTCGAGACTCAATTGACACATTACAGAGTGGATATTACTGAATATTCTTAAATATTAGGGTTCTGATTTCCTATGCGCTTTTGTTTATGGTTGCTGAGTCACAACATTTCATAATCAGTCATTTCATTATAAATGTTAAGTAATAAATTAGATTATGTGAAAAAAAAAATTGAAATTAAAAAAGGTATGAACCCTGGTGAGCTCGTAGAGCAAGTGGAAATCAAACAAAATTTCAAGGTAAAATGATATACAAGGTAAAATAATTATATATATATAAGGTCGCTTACCTCGAACTGCTGGACCGCACGAACACAACCTGAAATTAGAGCTACGTGGCAGAAGGAAAAAGGGGTAAAGAGAAAAGGGATAAAATAGGACAAACCACATGGAGCCCTAATCCTGGTGAACGGCAGCTGGTCTCAGGCTGGAGGCTAAGAAAAAAGCGATCCTTTCCATGAGATTATATGAAAACGCAGCGTACATAAAAATGACAACACACGCATATGTCACGAATTCGTAGTAAGAGCACAGTAATTTACTCAAGCACATACAAATGGCCGGTAAAGGGCTAATGAATTCGGACGACGCACAGTGGTCCAACCTGGGAAAAAACCTCATAAATGACTGTAGCCCAAACCTAATTTTTTCTTGGTTCTCGAATACTTGAATAGTTGTAGAACAATGGAAAGAATATATTTTTTAACTAGTTCAACATTAAAATGTGTGTGTACCAGTAAAATAGGACTTTTTAATGATTGAAAAAATCGTACTTTTCTACCAACATAAAAAAAAATTTCTACTCTGTATAAGATTAACAATAAAATATTCCCCAATGCATCAGGACTGTGTCATCTATATGTGCACTGTTATGGGCTAAACATTTTTAAATAATATCAATAATAAGAGAAGAAAGTAATTTTCGAAATCGTTGCTGAAATAAGTATGATATTTTTACTTTGTTGGTTTATAAAACGCTTGCGTTACGGTCGCAATGGTTTAATATGTAACTGTAGGTAGAAGAGGAACTGTGGTAAAATTTTCAGCGCCAACTTCGGCCAACTTTGGGATTTATAAGGATTTAAACCTTTCGTTACGGTGAGAGTGGCAAAGGCGGATGACCTTGGGGAGGAACTATTAGTTAAGATAAATCCTCCTATAGGTCTCTAAGGGAGGGGGACTGACTTATAATTAAAATAAAATAAATCACACGTTATTTTCACATTTATTTCACTTTGAAGCTGTAATTGTTGCAAGTTTCTTAAAAATCCTTCAGTCCTTGTGTAAGTGCATATTCCAGGGATGAATGAAGAATTAATTATGACATTAAAAACAGTACTAGATGTAAATTTTCTCTCTGTACCCGATTGATACTGCAGCATGTCGCAAGTATACAGTGGAAACGACTCTGAGATGGCAGTGACTCGGTACCCCTGGTACTATCTCCCATCGACCGTTCACAAATTTCTTTTCCATGGAGCAGACATGATTGAGTACGCAGCTCTTTTTATCGGTTCCCTGTCAGATGAGACTCATGAAGAGTAGGAACAAAAATTATAAGCAGTACAGGAAACATCATTCCAGGAAGATATCTCAAGTCGCAACAAATGAAGATGTTTTCCACCAATTATTTGTAACAAGCAACCTATACATTACGGATTTAAGACCAGCATACAAGTATAAAAAGAAAAAAGAGCTAGCAGAGGAAGCATATAATTTACTTAAACAAGATTAAATAATCATATCCTATTTGAATTATTGTACATAAAAATTTTAAATAAAAAAAATTATCTATACAATTTTTTTCATTTTTATTTTCCACATCAAATTTTAACTTGATCTGATGCTCTGATTTCGTTGATATTGATTTCATTAGATTCGGCACCTCAAAAAATCAATACACGGGAGGTTTCATGCCACTAACAAAGTTAATATTTTTATATTTTTTACTTTTTGACCTCAACTTTGGACTTGATCTGGTGGTCCCATTGCACTGATTTTGGTTTCATTAGATTCGGCACCTCAAAAAATCAATACACGGGAGGTTCCATGCCACTAACAAAGTTAATATAATAGATATTAGGCTTTTTCCCATTTTCAGCTTTTTTGGACCACTGTGCGACGTCCGTTCGCTCTCATTGACGAGACAGGAGTGCCGGCTAAGGGCCCGAACGGGGATTAAGGGGTCGGACTCCACATAGATAATTTAACGTGGTTTAGCCTTTGAGTACCTCTTATAAACAAATTAATAATTTATAAAATTATTATTATAAAAATGTATTATACATACATGATTTATAAAAATGTATTATATAAATTTTAATGAAATTAATGAACAATAAATTATAAATAAATCTAGGGGGAGCAGCTACAGAATTTATAAGTTTTAATAACTGAACGGTCATTGTAGATGCTTGATGATCTTATGCTGCACTTGTCATATCTCAAAAAAAAAAAAAAAAAAAAAAAAATGTTTTCAAAATTCCTTTATTTTCTTTAATGACAATGTTTGAATTCAGAGGTTTCCGATTTAATCTCTTCTCTACGCAGAAAACCTTTCTAGGCAGTAACTGACGTATTTATCTGTTTGAAAGAAATAAACAATATAGAATGTTAAAATTTATTTCATTTCGGTTAAACAATAAAAAACATTTTATAAAAAAAAAAAATTAAACCAACTTCTAAACTTAGGAACCAGTAAAAATAAATTCACTGAAAAGTATGAAGTAATTACCTTCTGATTTTTATGAATAAACAGAAAAATTGAAAATGGTATAAAATGTGGAAAAATGCATTAAGGCAATAACTCTATTTTGATTTGTACAACTACACACTAATCGTTATTAAATATTGTGATATTAAAATATTAAATACTATGTTCAATACAACACAATCTTTTCGGAGGCGGCGCAAATATAAATGACATGTTACTGATACAATTTCATTAGTAGGCATTAATATCAATAGATGAGAAGAGAAGATCCATTTTAATATTTTCATAATGTCTGTTGTTAAAAATATTAAATTTTGCGCCGCCTCCGAAAAGATTGTGTTGTATTGAACATATTATTTAATATTATAATATCACAATTTTTAATAATAATTAGTGTGTATTTGTACAAATCAAAATAAAATTATTCGTCTTATTGCATTTTCCCGCTTTTTATACCATTTTCAATTTTGCTGTTAATTTATAAAAATCAGAAGGTCTCTATTTCATACTTTTCAGTGAATTTATTTTTACTGGTTACTAAGTTTCGAAGTCGGTTTAATTTTTTTTTATAAAATGCTTTTTATTTCATACTTTTTAGTTAGAGAAGATAAAAAATGTAGAAAATCGTAAGTTGGTTTAAAAAAAAATTTTTTACGCTCTACCACGTTCGTTTTTCCCGGGCCTCTTTATTATAATTGTATAAACAGTCACCTTTCCAATTTTATGAGTACACAAAGCGTGCGGAAAAGCGGTGCGTGCATTATACAACTTTCAACACCCTACCTTTTATGATTATACTCGTAATTGGATTTTCTTTTAATAAGATCAATGTTGAGTAAATTATGTTCATAATTACTTTCGATGAATTTTTGACTAAGTTTAATAGCGAAGTACTAAGAATAATATCCTTCGTAATAAAAAAATATTCAGAAAATAAATTGCTAAATACTGTTGCTTCAATTCTAGTGGGGTGGCATTTATGATATTAAGCATTTTCATGGCTGCCAAATTTTTGCTGAGGGGACTTTCACACAAAGAGGTTGTTTCTGGGAGATATCAACTTTTATTTTGCAGTTTTTGTTGAGGGATGAACATCAGCAAACATTGAAATTTTAATTTCCTTTTGAAATAATGAAATGTCTGTATGGGTAAAGTATCCAAGGAAAATTTTAATCAATTGGGAAATACAATACACAATATTTATTTTAGTTATTTCGGTACCTGAGAGATAAATACCTCGGATGCGAAAAACCCATAAACACATCCAAGCTCTTTTTCACTGCCTGTTTCAATAAAATTCATTAATTTATTATTGGACTTAGGCTCTTAACAACACACTTAGGCTCTCACGAACCGCAAACACTGAACTTATGACGGTTTGGCTTTTGAAAATTTCGGTACCCTTTAGAAAATCGAATATTTAAATTTCTTTCGATTTAATAAAGATCGATTGAAACCTCAAGATCAATGAAAATTGACTTAAGACAGTCTGGCTCTTTGATAAAGCTTTATTCTACTACATTTCAGTTAATACACAGGAAACAATTACAACTCATAAGTTAGGCAAGTGGAAAAGTGTAAAAAATCTAGAACTTAACGGAAAATGAATGATGGAAATAATTCTTACTAAGTGCCTATCTTAAAGATTTTTATATCTAGACTCTCCTGTCTAGACAATAGCAAAGCCTGTGTGCCACCAGCTAGCAACGTTATCGTAACCTAAAGAAAAAAATGAGACAATTAGCCATTATAGATGGAACTGGTGATGGAACAAACTATTATTGAAATTATTTAGCAGAACGTAAATTATTTCATAACTGGACATGTTCCTAATATATTTTCGAGCCACATTTGAGCTTAGCAGATTTTCATCTTCTCAAAATAAATAATTTGGCTCAATAGTTAGAAACCTATAATAGTAATCCGGATAACATAACAGAAGTGTCACTCCATGAAGAATCGGCACAAGATTTTATGATTACATTGTATATTAATATCCCACAGTGACCGAGTGTATCCGGAAAAGACAGAGGTGCCTGAATCCTTTGTCAAGGCCCCAAATCAACTGAAAATAACCTTTTCCAGGAATTATTGTATTCCTTTTTAACGTGCATAGTGAATGAAAGTCAGAAATCAAAATCTAATTTAAATCAATAATGGCTACGATTTTAAATTTAAACGAACCTTAGGGAACTTGAAGAGGTCTTAAATTCTGCTTTAAAACGGTTATCAATATTCAGTCTTTCTAAATAATCTAATCGCATCTAAGCGACAATCAGCAAATGTGATATAAACTGCTTTGATGTTGGCATTTTAGGCATGAGGGAATATAATGCCCAGCAGCACATCATCCCGGACTTGTTTCAGGAGAGGAGGTCTCCTCCTCAACTCCTTTTCAGTCGCCTCATAAAAGGCATCTCAGTCGTGGCCATGTCATTAATAAGTCTATTGTTATGTCCGTGTAATTTAATATGGAAGCCAGAATAGAGAGTCCTTATTTGTTCGCCGATAGTTGGTAGTTGTAAGTCGGTATGCAGTGTTTTGTTACTAACGTACAAAGGTGCGTTCGTTACTAGTCGTAAAATTTTGGATTGGAAGGTTTGTAATTTTTATAAGTGTGTCTTTTTTGCTGATCCATAAATTTGTGAGGCGTATCTCCAAATGGGTTTCAGTAAGTATGTGTATGTATTGAGTTTCTGTCTGATTTTCAATTTTGATGATTTGGAAAATAGTGAATACAGTATTTCAGTCGTTTGTTTAAAGTCTGTCTTTTCATTTTGACATGAGGGCCCCAAGTCATCCTTCTGTCAAATATTAGATATAAACAGGAGGGCATGTATCTCGTCGGAGTGTGAATGTTATATGTTGTGATTTGTCATGGTTTAATTTCATTTTCCAAAGTGAGTAATATCTTGTCAAATGTATTAAGTGGTTTTGTAAGTTTAATGAAGCCAGTCTAGGGTCATGGTGTTTTGCTAAAATTGTTGTATCGTCTGCGTACGTTGCAGTTAATGTTTCGGGGTTTGTAGGAATGTCATGTGTGTAGATAATGTATAGTAAGGGAGCGAGTATTGACCCCTGTGGAACTCCTGCTAAGATTGGTCGGACTGAAGAAATCTCTGAGCCCTGTCGGACAGAGAAAAACCTGTTTGAGAGGTAGGATTGTAGCAAAAGGTAGTATGTATGAGGTAGAATAGTCTTAAGTTTGAAGAGAAGTCCCTGGTGCCAGACTTTGTCAAATGCTTGGGCAACATCCAGAAATACACCAGTAGCGTATTGTTTCTCCTCTAGTGCTCCTGCAATGTAGTCTGTAACTCGATGTAATTGTTGTATTGTTGAATGTGAAGTACGAAAACCGAATTGATGGTCAGGTATTATGTTTTGGTCAGTCAGAAATCTATTTTTGAAAAATTAGTTAAGGTTATGTATACGTTGGTTCCAACAAGCACTTAAAACACGTCGATAACTAATAGACTGCTCATGTTCTCCCCCCACTCTTTTGATTCTGAATTTGATTGGTTGGTTTTTCCATTTGATTCATCCAGCATTAATGATATGCCAAAGCCACCGCTACCGAACGGTTTTCAAAACGAGAAAACGCTATTTTATTACACATCTACCCTGGCATTAAACAGAAAGATTATGTATTGAAAATTGCAGCATTAATTGACCCGAAATATTTCCGCTACTTCAATACAATACTTCAAGAATCTCAAACTCTAGATTTTGCATCCATTTTAGTAATAAAGAGGTTGTAGATAACCTCCTACAGAACCATAAATCCATTAACATAGATAATAAAGAAATGTTAATAAAACGTCTTGTAAATCCGGCCAAAAGGATAATTATATCGAATGCTTGCCCTTCAATACCCCATGATATTATTGAAAAAGAACTGAAAAGCTTAGGTCTAAGATTAGTCCCCTATGCATTTTCTTAGGGCTGGGTACCAGGACCCAAGATTGGCCAATGTCCTGAGTTTTAGACGACAGGTTTATATCCCACCTGACGACCTCAACAAACTGCCTTCCTCTTTATTAATAAAGCACGAAACCGTGTCCTATCGCATTTTCTTGAGCGAAGATATTGTGACTTGCTTTATTTGCAAGCAACCGGGCCACATATCCACTGACTGTCCAGAAAATGACAATGATATACAGGAAATACAGACCCAAGAGGGAGAAGGCTTATTAATTCATTTTAACTCAGAAATTAATCAAAAAATTGAACAAACGAGCGCCATTCGCTCCTTGCTTGATACACCTAACCAGTCTTTACCCAGTATAACAGTACAGCCAACCCCAGCCTGTCACCATGACAACCAATTAGCATCAACAGAAGCCAATGCAATCATTAAAGGCGACGAGGCTGAGAAACAGAACTCTGGTAACCATGGTGATGCTGACCACAACAAAGCCGTCACTGCTGAGCCCTATTGTAATAAAGAAACAGCTGTTGATAACAGCAAAAATTCATTATCATCTCCTGCAGTGGTATCTGGCATAAAAAGGTGCCACCTCAGCCCTCCTCCTTCTACAGTATCTACCATGGAAATAAATCTTATGCTAGACACCAATAATGATTCAAAAATATTGTTAATTTTGAAGAATTTCCACCTATGGAAGCAATACAACCAGCTAGCAAAAAATCCAAAAAATTAAAAAAGACTGTTAAAAATACTAAAATTAACCTCGAAGAAGCCCGAAATTCCATTGATGAGAACAAGCAAAAATATCCTACTTCATTTGAAGATTTAATAAAATTAATCGATATGGCTCCTGATACGAAAGATCTGAACAAGCTAGTGTATGAATTCACAGATAATATAGAAGGCCTTAGGGCTATGTTGGCTGACACCAGAAACCTGGTTACAAATCGGCGCTCTAAGACCAAAATATCTCAGCTTCTCAAGAGACAGTGGGACTCAAAGGATACTACCATAAATACGGAAGATAGCTCTGATTAATTAGTTTGTTTTTTTGTTTAACGTCCATTTTTATGCTACTAAGGCTAATCGGACGATGCTACAGTGGGAGTCCTAAATTTTGCTTATCCAGGTATAATTAGGATAGGGATCTTTAACGAGTACCTGACATCGTACAGGCTAGGGACCTCCATTTTACGTCCTATCCGAGGGACGGCATAGCTAAGGATTTTTTAATCCCATTAAACAATCCTAGGGCCACCGCTGGAATTGAACCCGCGATCTTTAGTATTGTAGATTGCCATGCTAACCACAACACCACAGGTGACCCCTGATTAATTAGTCTAACCAATCGTTGTACATTTTTTCTCTCTTTTAATTTTTATCTGATGATGGTCAAAACTTCCAAAACATTAATCGCACAATGGAGCTGTAACGGACTTTTCAAACATTACGAATATTTCAAATTGTTACTAACATAAGAGAACCCAACCTGCTTTTGTTTGCAAGAGACACACTTCTTGAAATCTCAGAGATTCAACCTGAAAAACTACAACGTCTATCGAAGAGATAGATCTGATGGTAAGGCCGCTTGGGGCGGAATAGCAACAATAATTAAAAAAGATATTTACTCGGAAGAAATAAACAATCTAGCCACAAAAATTTACTACTCAGAACCAATGTCAGTTTGTAATATTTACATACCACCAAATAGAGATTTTACAACGAATGATCTTCAAACCATACTGGATCAACTCCCTAGACCTGCAATACTTGTTGGGGACCTGAATGGGCACAGCACATTGTGGGGTTCTACATTGTCAGACTATAAAAATAGAGGGGCTGAAATTGAAAAGTTTATAAATTCTAATAACTTTCTAATTCTTATTAACAATGGATCCCCAACTCATCTCTGTACGAATGGTTCGATCTCTGCGATTGATTTATCTTTTGTTAATACTAGAATTTATCACAGAGTTCAATGGAATATAAAAGAAAGTTTGTATGAAAGCGACCACTACCCGATCACCATAACGCTCGATGATAACTTCACCAACGACAAATCAAATGAAATACCGAGGTGATCTTTCAAAAGGGCCGACTGGGAAAAATTTTCTTTCCTGCTGGAAAAAGAAATAGAAAGGATGACAGAAGTGGAGGAAAATATTTCTTTCCTCAATCTAAAAAGCCTTGCATGCTGCAGAGAAAAGTATTCCAAAGACAATAACTTTTAAAAAAAAAAAAACTTTCTATTCTATTCTATTCTATTCAATAACTTTTAAAGATAGACGCACGGTCCCTTGGTGGAATGAAGATTGCCGCATCGCAATAACGAATAAAAAAAGAGCACTAAATAAATTCAAAAAAACTAAATCACCAGAAGACTTCAATGAATTTAAAAACACGAGATCAATCGCAAAAAAGGTATCGAGAGCAAGCAAAAAAAACTCCTGGACAAACTATATCAGTTCTAGCAACAGTAATTGCACCATAAAAGAAGTTTGGAGAAAAACAAATGCAATACAAGGATCCACTAAATATGAGCACATTTCTGCATTTCAGACCGACGGCAAAATAATTAATGATCCATTCAAAATAGCTCAAAGCTTAGGTTCGCATTTCTCTTCAATGTCGAAAATAAACAACTATAGCTCAGACTTCTTGCAGTATAAAATAATTCAAGAGGAAAACACCATCCAATTCGACACAGACGATTCTGAAATTTACAACCATCCATTTAGCCTAAGAGAAATGGAGAAATGACGGCTCCGGACAAATGTAAAGATAAATCAACTGCAGAACCCGATCAAATTCCTTATATTTTTTTGAAAAACTACCTTTCAATGCTAAATCATTTCTTCTTTCTATTTACAACAGACTTTGGACAACAGGCATCTTTCCAGAATCATGGAGAAAGGCAATAGTTATTCCGATCAAGAAAAATCCCAAAGACATACAAATCAATAACTTCCGGCCTATATCCCTTCTTTCGTGTAGCTCAAAACTTCTCGAAAAAATGGTAAACCATAGATGAATACATTACTTAGACTCCAAAAACTTCTTTTCAACTTCTCAATGTGGTTTTAGAAGACACCGATCCGCCATCGACCAGATAATGAAGCTTGAAAGCGAAATCCAAACTGCGTTTTCAAATAAAGAACACTTAGTTGCTATCTTTGTCGACATCCAGAAGGCTTACGATACTATGTGGCAATATAATATGGTCAGGACACTTTCACAGGTTGGCGTCACAGGACGATTGTTAACCTTTGTCAACAACTTCCTAAAAGATAGAACATTCCAAGTAAAAGTTAGCCCTAACCTCTCTCAAACGTTCCTACAAGAAAACGGCACACCCCAAGGAACTCCCCTGAGCGTAACATTATTTTTGGTAGCCATAAATAGCATTGCAAATACAAAACCAAATGAAGTGAACTGCTCCATATTTGCTGATGATTTTGCAATTTATATAAGATACAAGTCCCTCGAATATATTGAATGGAGGCTGCAAAAAGCATTGGAAAACCTTGAAAAATGGTCCAAAACAACAGGTTTCAGTTTCTCAAGTAAAAAAACAGTGGCTGTTCATTTTTGCAAAAAAACAAAATGCCTAAAAATCCCTCATTAAACCTATTGAATCAGCCTGTTTTTTATACAGATTCAATCAAATTTCTTGGGATATACTTTGATAAAAAGCTAACGTGGTCTCCTCAAATGCACCATGTTAAGTTAAAAAGCCAAAAAAACTTAAATCTACTAAAAATTCTGGCCAACACTCAGTGGGGATCCGACCACCGAACACTGCTAATGATTTACCGTACTCTGATTAGACCTATAATGGATTATGCGGCAGTTGCTTTTAGCTCAGCAAGTGCCTCAACCTTGAAACACTTGGATCCAATACACAACCAAGGACTTCGTCTCTGCACAGGTGCACACAGGACCACGCCAGTAGAAAGTTTGTATGTGGAGAGTGGGGAGCCCTCTTTGGAGACAAGAAGGAAATATTTAGCTTTGGCATATGATGGTACATTGATATCAAGGAAAGATCTCATCGCCTCAGAACTTACATGGCACTCAATTACAAACGAAGAACATAACCCATTCTGTAAATGTTTCATTAACAGGGTCAAAAAATTAACCAACGAGTTGAAAATAACTTTTCCTAAATTTTTTAAAGTCCCAAATAATTCGGCACCTCATTGGATACAATCAAAAAATTACACTGATTACAGTTTATCAAAATTTTTGAAGCCCACAACACCTCCATGTGTATTCCAACAAATTTACAAAGAACGGGTAGAGCTCTACTCCGACTACTGCCTATGGTTCACCGATGCTTCTAAATTAAATTCACTAGTTGGCTGTGCAATAGTCGCTGATTTCATTTGCCAAAAATTCACCCTACCTCAATCAAATAGTGTGTACACCGGAGAACTTTATTCAATCTTCAAAGCCCTCACCCTCATATCAAAACACCAACACAGATGCCATCTGATAGTGTCGGATTCACTAAGCTCTTTGAAGTCTTTAGAAAACAAGAAATCGAAAGACATATTAGTGACGAAAATTCAACTACTTCAGAGAGAATGCATGCTCTCTGGAAAAGTCGTTATCTTCTTGTGGGTCCCATCTCATTTGGGTATTGGAAGAAACGAGGAAGCTGACAGGGCTGCGAATGCCGCTAGAACGGATCCTGTTACCGAAGTGAGACATATCAACAAGACCACCCCTCTAGACTGGAGGAACTACGTGAAGAAAAGAATACATGACGTGTGGACTACTGAATGGAGAAACAGGAGTTACAAATTGGGAAAAATCAAAGATAGTCCTGATATCTGGAAAACTGCCGAGAGAAGAAATCGACGCGAAGAAGTTATCTTGGCAAGGATGCGTCACGGACATACCTCCGTAACGCATCCTTACCTCCTAAAGGGATGGTACCCTCCGACCTGCAAGTCCTGCAAGGTACCGCTTACCGTCGAACACATTCTGCTGGACTGTGTGGCCCTTAAGGATGCAAGAAAGGAGTGCAGCATTAGTAGCAGACTGGACATCGCTCTTGGCGACACAGAGACCGCCGTTGAAAACTTGATTAAGTTTTTAAAAAAGACACAGTATTTTCACATTATTTAACATATTTAGCAATTCTTCTGAAAAATAGAACTCTTTGTAATTATATCTAAAGATACTTCTATCTATGTAAAACCTCATCAAAAATACTAAAATTGTACACAAAAAAACCATGTATTCATGTTAATGACCCAACATGGGTAGATGCATCTGTAAATAAATATTTATTTTCATGTTGTTTCCCGATAACTTCTTAAATAAATTAAGAACCCAAAAAAGATTTTAATGGGACCACCTTGGGAAAATACTCTACAAGATGCAAAAGGTTTCGTTCCAATTGGTCCATCCATCTCGGAGTAATCGGTGCACATACATAGAAAAAAAAAAAAAAAAGGCACATACGTATTGAATTGAGTAACCTTCTCTTTCTTTCGAAGTCGGTTAAAAAGTTTAAACGTTGCTTTGGTTTAATTTAAAAATTTGTAATTTTACAAACATGTAGGAACTACTCTTTCAGCGCATCCTATGACAGAAAACAATCATAACTATAGATATCCGATTATTTTAGATACGACGTTTTTGACAGGAGCGAGCATTGTACTACTAACTCGGTTGCATTCTCAGTCTAAATTTGAATGTAAAAAATATTAAAAACATAAACTATTCCAATAAGTAATGAGAATGAAATTCGTTCCTATTTGATGGTTTTATTAGTATGTTTTTTATTAGTACAAAACTAAGCATTCCCGGAATAATAATACTACCATGCTTTTCGATTTTTTCAAAAACGGCTCTAACGATTTTGATTAAACTGAGTATTTGATCTATTTATATGCCTGAAATACGACTGTAAAAATTTCATCAAAATTGATCAACCGGAGGGGGGACTTTACTTAATAAATTTTGTATCATTTTCACATGCTTTTTTTATTTACTCAAAAACGGTTTTAACGATTTTGATAAAACTTGGTATTTGATGTATTTATAAGCCAAAGATGTGATAACCAACATTTCATCACAATTGATCAACCGGAGGGGGGACTTTACTTAATAAAGTTTGTATCATTTTCACGTGTTTTTTTTATTTACTCAAAAACGGTTTTAACGATTTTGATCAAACTTGGTATTTGATGTATTTATATGCCCGAGATATGACTGTAAAAATTTCATCAAAATTGATCTACGGGAGGGGGGACTTTACTTAATAAATTTTGTATAATTTTCACGGGTTTTTTTTATTTACTCAAAAACGGCTTTAACGATTAACAAAAATAAGATATGAATGTAGAAAAATGTGTGACTTTGGGAAATGATATTTAGCAAAACACGTCAATTTCTAATCTAAGTAAGTTGGTAAGTGAAAGTTGTGTGTTGCGCGCACGCACCAGATTTTTAGTATTTTGAAGTTGCACAGACAACTAATAAGGAAAAACATCTCCCTTAATTTTCTTTTCACGAATACGTTACTCCAAAGCCAGGTTTTATACTTGCTTTTTATAATACGCCTTTTATGCTCAGGAGCCTCTCTTTCCTCTACCCGTCGTTAAGTAAGCCGACTATGAAGAGTAGCAGTGTAGGCAGTAAAACGGAAAATTAATAGCTGCTTCTCCGAAGTAAAACGAAAGAGTAATGGAGAAGAAAAATGGAAAATTCGCTTATCGTAAAAGAACAGTTGCAATTTTGATAAGGGTTTTATCACAAGAGGGGTATTATAGGTGTGGAGCTATTAAAGGTTGTAATGTCATTCAAGTCACGCAGCTCGAGGGAGTCCTTAGATTAATGGCGAAAGGGGTGAACTACGAAGGGTGGTGAGGCTAAAACAATAATTTTGTTTTATAAGGACGGCTCACAGATTTATCATCCCTTCCCCTCGGTACCGGTTTCCCATCGCGTTATATAATCACATTGTCTCCTATGTCATTACCGAAAGATTGTTTGTTAAATCATTCTCAAGGATCTCGTCTGAGCTAAGTTTAATGAAGGATTAAATGATATATTGAAAATGGTTGATTAAAACTTCTTGGGCCTTAAGCTATCAAGGAAAGAAGTGGGGCCCTTAAAACAAGAAATAAAAATTTAAAAAAATATCAAGTTTTTACATCAACATAATCGTTATAGCACTTGATCGATGCTTAGTTATGACGAAATCCCAGAGTTGTATTGATTTTTGAGAGGCATTTTTCTTTGCTTGTATTTTTTTTTTTTTTTTTTTATGTGTGTAGAATTGTTGATATATGCATGTTTTGTTGATCTTATAACTGTTTAGTTGCGAATTTAATGAATCTTCCTGAATATTTTGCTGCATTATTTATAGTTTTTATTTTTTCTTGCTGCTTATATGCCATAATTTAATTTTTTTTATAAATGTGCTTTTTTTTTTCTTTCTATTTTAAAGAAACGATTGGGTTTGTACCCTTGTACCATATTCCTCCTCGGACAAAACTTCTAATGTGATCTCGCTCAGGTTCATTTTCATTACATTACCCAGCCGAAAAAAACGTCTAAAACGTATCTAATATCGTAACACCATTTTTGTTCCATTTAGAGGATGCTACTATATTCCCCGAGTGAATTTGACAAAGGTGATGGCATTAACCTATGTTCAACCAGTTCTATTTTAAGAGAAGGAGGGGTACATATATTTACAATATATACATTGGAGGCATCAATCTATTAAATCTTTCCAAATCCGTTAAAAAATACCGCGATTCCCGGTCCAGGGGAGTGGGTGGGGGATTGATGCCGAGTAAATTTCCCCTGGTTCCGGGTTTTGAACTTGCTACGTTCTGGTTCCCAATCAAATGTTGTCATGGGCAACGCGTTTTTTTAACGCGTTTGCCCACTCGGCCATCCCGCCACCCACACATATCGCTCTTAAACTCTAAATCCTACTTATCCCACATTCGATTTTTTTACGCTTGCTAGAAAGTGCTCACATACTTCATGGATCATGGAAGTTCCCGTTAAGGTCCAAAGCCTTATTTTTAAATCTGCGACCAAATGGCGTAGGTAAATCATTGTAATTTCTCCTACACTGACGGTTTTCATTGGTGGATTAGAAAATATGACTTTTTTAATTATCTCGTGAATACATTATGGGGAAATGTCCCAAACATCTGAGGTACTGATTTGTCATTTTTAATAGTTGCCATTACGTCAAAAAATCTTCAAACTTGATATTTTTACTTGGCATAGTTTTGAAGTTCTTTGGATAGTTAGATAGCTTATATGTACGCAAGGTACCATTTCATCAGCTCGGTCCTAACAACAAACTATCTTAGTTTCTGTCGCTGCTAATAATAAAGCAACGTTTTGACCGTTTTTCTATGTCCTTGAAATTATTAAATAAAATAAAAACGTCTCTAAACACCATTTTTGTTCCATTTAGAGGATGCTACTATATTCCCCAAAACAATTTTTTTTTTTAATATATATTTTCTTACTTTTAACAACAGGGTGACTACACGACAAACAACAAACTCCATGTCCCAACTGCCTCCAAGTCTGGCTTTTTACTCTCAGCAGTTGCGGTCCACATTCCCCATTCAATGGTTTTAAGTATCCTTTAGTTAGACAGCTTTGCTGTTTTTATTTCCGAAACTTTTCAATGGCCTCGTATGGAGTTTGATATAAGCGGCCAGGATTCCAAAACTCCGCTACTATTGGAAGTAGTAAAAATAACAGTTTTGCACAGCTAACTCGTTTGAACTTGTACTGCTAGAGCAATCATTGAATACTAATCTTCCACTTAAATTAGCTTATTCTGTAGCTTGTGAACAAATGTTGCTTGTGCAACTTTGCGGAACCCTCTCAGTTGGCGACCATTCAAACTTTCAGGTCTCGGGTTCAACGACTGCACTTCGGGTAAAGTTGTACGAAGTATGGCCTTGCTGCAGTAATCCTGAGTCCAAGCCATACCAGTTCGGTTACTTTTAAAAGTTCCTAAAGTTTTTCTGTTTAAACTTTAATATTTAAAAAAAAAAATTGCTCAGCTAGGACCTAAAGAACGCAGTAAGACAACTACTTATATAGTGAAAATTAAGGTGCATTTAGTACATTTAAATGGAAAAGATTTGGGCCATTCCATGTCAAATCATCTTGCCGATGTTCATTATTATGCCCCCCCCCCCTCAGATTTGATAAAAATTTGTACTTGTTAATTAAATAAACAAAAAAGAAAAAGCCACATTTTACCCAATACCAACCACTAGTTTCTTAATAATATTCATTTGAAATCTTGAGATTTTTGAAGTTCCGATGACGACTTGAGCTCAAAACCAACTTGTACGTATTAAGGCTTTCCTCTATACAATTGAACTGGGCTTTCAAAATGTATTCATTTATTCTACATTTGATACAGAATCAAATGATACCATAAAAATTAAAAAAAATAATTTTCCTTCATGGAAAAAACATATATTTTTAAGTCGTAAAACGGTCATCGAATAATGCCTTGACCGAAAATCTCTTTCCAACCAGCCTAATCAACTATATATCGATAGAAATAGGAAAAAGTACTCTATGTATAGATGAAATAATACTATATAGTGAAATAAAATTTAAAAGTTGTGCAGACAAATAAAGATATCTGAATTCTCTCTCCAAATAACATCACGCAAACCTGTCAACTGTTAAGACCATTTAATTACCTTTCAAATGACATAATAATATTAGTGAACTTTTGAGTTGAAAGAGTGTATAACAATTTTTTTTTTTTTTTTTATTTCTTAGTGAAAGAAATAATACAGTCTTCTAAAATCAAGGGCATTAACATTAGAGCTCTAAGGATTCATTCTCGCACTAACTCTATACAAATGTACATAAATAAAATAATAAAAAAAATTAAATTTCAAAAAAGTGTAAACTTTGAAGACGGTAAGAAAATAGAAAATTAAAAAAATGAAATAGAATAATTGCATAATATTCTTATTAGATTTACAATATATACATTCAGCCTGTGAAACTCATGCTTGGCTGCCCAATTGTGGAAGGCAGGACCCCAGGAGATACCAATGCTTTCTCCCGGTGGCACCACTGTTTTGAAAACCAGTGGAGACAAGGTGAGAGCACTCAGAAATAAAAAATTATAAAAACATTAATTCAATTCAATGTAAGAAAAAAAGCGAATCTTCAATGTTACTTAGAAACAAAAGATTCTTTAAAACATTTTCAGCCTGTAGTGACGACCTACTGAGATTGACATAGGCATGTCTCCCCTTACTACTACCCTAGGCCTGTATTCCTATAGGTATACTGCGAATAAGCTGGCGAACCGATCTTACGAAATCTGATCTCATTCATGTCCAAGGAAACTCTCGGGTGTCAGAGGTTTCACGTAGGTTTGGTTAGTGAGAAATGTATTCAAAAGATGCACAATAAGATTGAGATCCGGGCTGCGGACACCAAAACCTCGTCCCGGTAGTCCATCTCAATATGTGATGTGTGGCCTGGTTTTATACTGCTTATAAAAGGAACGGGTGGCGATATAATCCTCGAAGATCTGTAAATGTCATAAAACATATTCCATACATGTCATTAAACATCCTCAAACCATCACCAACCCTTTTTCGAACAGCACTCTTTCTGCTATATTGGACTTGGACTATATTGGATTTCAGCTCAGCAGATCTCTACAAGACAAGTTTTCTGCTAAAAAAAAGCTAAACTTTAACTTGTAAGAAAATGGAACAGAAGCAAAATCATCTTTTGATTTCCAGGGGTCTGCTTGGGGTTCTGTGTTGAAGAAATGGCCGAAAGTGGGTACCCTACTTGGACATCCAAAATGTTTCCAGACTCTTATATATTTAATAGACAGGAAATCGTTTTGCGAAAAAGAGAAAAAGAAAACAATAAAACAATCCGACCGACCGTATACAATACAATCAGACAACTGTATACAAACGGATACAACTTATATCCAATTATTATACTTATGATTTAATGGTCTGTTCCTAGAGAGAATTATGAGATTTTCTCGAAAGCCTTTCTTCATGGTTATCCAATTGGATTTATCATATACCTCTCTATACTGCAGGTTCAAAAGTTTTTGAAGAATCTGCAGTTAATACATAAGATTCAAGGTGCGCCTGGTTTTTGACCGCCATTTAATTTTAATAGATTTTAATCTTGTATCAAACTCAAAATCAAAAGTCCACTATATTATAGTATCATTTGAGAGCTAATTAAATGCACTTTCCAGTAATATAGGGTTGTGTGATGTTATTTTGAGAGAGAATTCAGATATCTTAATTTGTAAGCATACCTTTTAAGTTTTATTGGATTTAAATGAAATCAAACACTTATTGCTCAAAAGCCCAGTCATATTATTTCATTATTTGATAGAGAATTTCATCCTCTTTTCTATATAAAGATAAACACATGACAGATAAATATATGGGAGGTTAACACAATTGGAGAAAGATTTTATCTAGATATAAATGTATATATAAAATTAGTATTCAACACTATGTTGAATTACTTTTATTATATCAAATTTTAATAACATGTTTGAACTCAAAAGCAAATATTGTTAAATCATTTGAGAGCTAATTAAATGAGCTTTCCTTTAACACTTATTTGTTTAAGGATATTATTCTATATGTTTTAGGTATATTTATTTTTATAAGCAACTTTAAAACTTACTTTCACTGTATTGGATGTAATTCTAAACAAAACTTATCTCAACAGTTAAAATGGCTATAATTCTTAAACTACTGGTTGGAATTTGGCATTTTTACTTATTTATGTATTTGCTTAGATTTCATTGGTTTATTTGGTAATCCAAAAAACTCCTAACAAGTTTTCCTACGAGAAGACGGAACTTTTCAAGAAAAGGACAATCCCTTCTCAAGAGGACTAAGACCTAAGACCCTCGGAATTTGAAATTCAACTATAGGACAAGCTTACTAATGTGAAGGTTGATCTGGAGAACCTTTTTCCAAAATAAAGTATTTCCTAGGTGTAATAATGAAAAACTAATGCAATTCGATATTACATTCAATTTTAAATTAAATTGGTGTCTGGATACATGAATGCTGCTTAACTGCCGTTCCTTACACAGATTGCCCAAAATATTAATTTAAATTATGCTATGATTGCTTGTGTGAAAAAACGAACCTTTAGTGTCATTATCATGTTTATTTGTTTGTTTTTTACTTATATATACCTATACCATAGTGACCGACCGAAGTTTCGGTTTCGGCCGAAAAGGGACCAGGCCTCAACGATTTCAGTTTGTAAGCTCGATCTCTTTCATGGTCTTTAGAATCCTTGAATTGTCATTCGATAAAACCTGGATTTCTCTCATACTTTTGGTATCTTTAATTGATCGAAAACTTTGAGTTAGATGTGGTGAAAAAAAATTGATAATGACAAACAGGGATTTGCCACGTAAATTACTTCAAGTCCATCAAAACAACTACAGCATTCTTTTCGTGCAAAATTTTTTACCTTGAGCGGTCAGAACCTTTTTTACTTTTAACTATCTCCTTACTAACAATGAACTATAATTTCTACAAAAATAAGAGAAAAACTAAATAAGAATATATCTTCTAAATACTTAAATTTAAATTAATCGTTGGAGAAAACTGACATGCCACAGGTTCAAATCAAAAGAAAAAAAAAATTTAGTCTTTGACCTTCATAACAGGCTTATGCTTCATCAAATGGTGGTAGTAGGTTTTGTTTTTTGTTCTTTTAGATTCAGATACAAAAACCTGCAATGCAAACATTTTTTGACCTTGGCAGCTTCCGATCACTAATAATCTCCTCTATCACCACCATCACTAATAACTAATAAAATCACCGAATCACTAATAACATCCCCAAAACATTTATCCGTTTTGATCATACATAAGCACGTTTTTCACAAAAATAACAAAAAACTATTTTATAAATTTTTAAACTAGATTATATCCGCAAAGTTTTGAGACCGAAAATTTTCCTGTAAATTTTTATTATAATAGTAAACTAAACAGCTCCTGCCTGAGATACAGGTTTGATTGATTCACAATGCCGCCATTTTGTATTGTGGCAGGGATTTACTCATTTATTATTTAGATATGATAATATGATTTTTTATTATTATCAGTCTGTTTCTGCAAGTAACTTTTTTTTTTTTTACACCTATACATAGTCAAACTTCCGGCGGGGATTAGCAGAACTAGGAGGTAGGGCCCGAGATTCGATCCTATAACCTAACTAGTACATCTGCCTTCTATATGCCGTTCTTCTATACCTAGGCAACGTACTTTATGAATAACTAAGTTCAATTACTGTCTTTTTATAAGATTTAATTTGAGAACAAAAATGACTCAGTAGACTAAACAGCTCCTGAAATACAGGTTTAAGTATTCACAATGCCGCCATTTTGTGTTGCATCGGCTTTATGGCAGAGATTTACTCAATTATTTATTATTGAGATATGATAATACAAATTTTCATTATTATCGGCCTGTTATTTCAAGATTATTACAACTTGAAAACTAGTACACCTGTTGTGCCACTCTTTTATCCCAAGCACACGTGTTGTATGAATAATTGAGTTAAGTTACTTTTATTTTATAAGCTTTCATTGATATTATTGCTAAACACTTACATGTATTATATATAATCACATAAATAAGTTTCGGTTTCGGTTTCTGCTAAAAATTTAGTTTCGGTCGGACACTACTATACACCAAAGAGGAATATTATTTGTCAAAATGACTAATCATAAGTGACACTTTATATATTTACATAAGTATAAGTATATCTTAGTACGAGATTGGTTTTAACATCATAGGATGTCGGATAGCTTTTAAATCGCGATGGTTATGTTTTTTTATTTATTGGTTATTATTTTTATGGTTTCTTGAGTTTCAGTAAAAAATAAACAACTTTATTATGGCGAAGTTTCGAGACTAGAATTTTTCTCACAATCATGCCTATGTTGCTGATGGATAAAGCTGCATAATCCACATGGATGTACATAGACTTACGAACTACTGTGATACACAACGGCAATTTCGTGACTGTGATAAAATTGATCAATATTCACTCCATGATGTAATAATGATATTTTTCCTTCACTTTTTATACTAAATTTAATAATAGGTTAAGAATATGTATTGCCAAACAGACTACAGTTCGACTGTTTCGTCCATTTTAATGTTTTAAGCCTTATCTTATTAAATTACACACAATTTTTATTATTTTTATTTTTAAATTTATTTGAAATTATCGAAATAAAAATTTTCTATTAATATATCCTATACACTTAAGTAACTTAAATAATTTATAGCACGTACGAAAGCGCACACAATAGTGTTGTTAATTTTACATATTTCCCTATCCATCATATTTTAATTATAAGATTAATCGCCTGATTCAAAGGTTCTAATATAATATGCAAACCCAGGTTTATTGTACTAAGATATATATCTGTTATTTTAGAACAATTAGACATAAGTATTTTATCATTCAAAACTCTTTTGCATTGCTTAATATTTATCTATGCGGCTATTTAGAGTTCATGATATAATGGTAATTTTTGGGTTATCCAGATAAGCCTGAGGTCGAACCCTCGCCCCCACTGAGTGTAAAAAAGGTTGGAAGGTATGAGCCGGCTTCCTTATACATCTTATCTAGCCGGGAAGGGAAGGTTGCCTAAGTTGCCACCTCATCATCATCCCCCTGATAGCCCTCGCCCTGGAAGTAGGAAAAGCTAAAAAAAAAAAAAAAAAAAAAAAAAAAAGGGGAAACTTTTATCATCTCTACCGTAGAAACTTCAGAGAGACTAAGGCGCCGAATAAGACGATTTCTCAGGAAAGCGCTTTCTTTTAAGGCAAGGAATCTTCTATTTAAAGGAGGAATCGCGAATTGCGTTATTTTGCTTGAGCCTATCTAATATATATTCCGTGATTATCATAAGAAAAAATGTCATTTGATATATAATATATATTTATTTATTCATAAATATATATATATATATATATATATATATATATATATATATATATTTTATAAAGGGCTAAAAGTTCTTCTAATTTTATCATAAATATTATACTATATTATAATTATTATACCACGTACATAAAAAAAAAAAAAATTACTAATGCTAATTATTTTCATTTATGATGCATTGTATTCAGATAGAAACATAGAACAATTATTGTCATTAATTTCGAAAATCCCTTATTGAGTTTTTCACATTAAGTAAATAATTATTTTGGTATCGTGTTGGCCAGTCTTGCGCCATGTTTTCGGGTCATAACATCGGATCTAAAGACATTCGTCAGTGATATCCACAATGCATTTCTCCGCAATAATTATTTGGTTTTTTAACAGTTAGACATTTTAAGCATCAATTTAAAATGAAGTAAAAAAAACAAAACAATAAATGAAGTTAAATCGCATATAACATATTCAGTATTTATTACACGGAAACCAGGATGCTTGCCGCGAACACAACATTAATTCAATTAAGAACATTTCTCTTGTACTTCACTCAACACCAACGATAAAGAACATATTAATATTTATACTTTCGTAATATATTTGGCACTAGTGGGCCACCTTGTTCACTAGTACACACTGCCACATAGAACGAACTAAGTTTCGAACATTATTTGAGCAATATTAATCAATTAAAAGTAGCTTGGCTGGGTAAAAGATCTGTTAACCCTCAGGGCCATATAACGCTGCTGTTGAAAAACGTAATACCAACGGTCGCACGGTGCTTTGACTTATGGACAATAATAAGAATCATGTTTTTCCTAGAGATGTTAATGATCATTATTATAATTAGAACATGTATTTTTTAAAACTCTGTTGCAGCTAAAATAGTTAAATATTTAAAAAAAAATTATAATTTTCATTTCTCAGTGATGCTCATGTTAGTTGAGTAGCTATTATCAATACAAGGTAAAATTTGTTTTAAGTGAAATATTATATTGCATTGGATTAATCCCAATGGTAATCTACTCGATATAAATATAGTGTAGGAGCAAGAAATATTTGACTAGTTTTATCATTAATAGAAACATTTTTGCAATTATTTAGATGTAAGGAATTTTTCTTATTGACTGCAGCTTGGTTTGACTGGATTTTTTTTCATTTTTTGACGCAAAAGTTGTCCAAGTCTAGGAAATAGAAAAACAATACAAAAAAATAGAAAATGATAAGAAAAAAAAGGCCCTCTTAATCAAATGATAACATTGGCACAGACATAATAGTTCCAATAAGTCGTTTATTTTTTTTTTTTTTTGCTACGTGACGTTTAAACGCAAAGATATGTTTAATAGCTCATCGAAATTATGGAATGATTAAAACCTTGTGGTGCTCTATAGGCTGCAATATTCCTATTCATTCTCAATATAAATTATATTTTATGATGGCTATATAAACTAGATATAGGTGTTTTATAAGGGCTATAAGTTACGGGTATAATAATATTCATTAAGGGATATAATTATATTTATTAAGGGTTATGTGTTTTATTATTAAAAGTATTGATAAGTAATGTGTATAATTAGTTAATAAGTGTTATGGTGAGTGATATAATGAAAGATGTCGTAGATTGTAAGTGATATTGTTTAAATTAGATAGTGAGATATAAATTATAAGTAAGCCCAACTTTGCACTCTAAAGCCCTTCTTATCGCCCCTAATATTGAGAAACTCCCACCCCAGATGTGGTGGAGTCTAGATATTCTTAAAATATCCACTGATATTTTACTCTATTATTATAAATTTTATGGGAATATAACAACCTGGTTCAAATAAGGGAAAAAAATATTATTTCTTTAAATTAAATTAATTAGATACTTTAATGAATCGAAACTCAAAGGAAGCTTGTAAAGCTTGCAATTCAAACTGCCTTTAACCTACAAAACACTTTGACTAGCACTTTAAATTAATGTCCAATCTGCAGTGGTGAGGACGGTAACAGGTCAACATGTGGACAAGATTCAATTACCAACATGCTACCTATAGTAGACCCGTGCTTACCTTGTATATCGCCCCATGGGGCCTTTCCTTTTAACCTTTAACATTGCAAATTCATACCCCCATTGCCTAATTCATTCCCTATTAGGATGTTATATTGAACTAAACTTGGGTTTTTTTTTTATTTTTTATGTAATATAAATATAACAAAATAAACAATAAAGAAATAAGAACTAAAATTATGAAAACTTAAGTGTAACAGTTTATAAAAACCGACTTACTTAATTTCATATAAGATATATATTTCTTATATTTCTTGATCAATATAAATTTAAATTCATCATCATCATTATTACAGTTAGATCATTATTACAGTTGTTGAGGTTGCATAAACTGCTAACAGTAGAATAGATGCGTATGTCAAATCACACATCTCAGGAATCCTTAAAGAAGTTAAAAACTACGGGTATCAAAAAGTATTCTATCGAAAGAATTATCGGTGCTTAAGTGGTACGCTAATATCCCTAGCTGGTAGAATTTACAGGATTTGCTACTGTAAAGCCGTGTGACATGAAGCGTTTGTGATATCTAAGGGAGTTCTGATACAAATATCTTCCAGACAGACTGATTCAAGACTGAATAGGATTCCATGGGCTGATTTATAATTTATTTTCATGATGTAATTTAGAATGATTTCCATCATTCATTATCCAATCATTTACTTTTTTTCGATTTTTTTGCAATTTTCCATTTACTTGCCTGAATTGTGTGCTGTAATTGTTTCCTAAAATAAAGTAGAATAAATCGTTGCACAAGAGCCAGACTGCCCTAAGTCAACTTTTATCAATTTAGAGGTTTTTATTAAATCAAACGAAATTTAAATATTCGATTCTATAAAGGTCCCCGAGATTTTCAAAAGCCATACCGCATTGATTGCGGTTCCTAAGAGCCTATGTGCGCTTTGAAGACCCTATCTCCAGTGTTATGAATGTCAATTTTAAGTCAAAGTGGGGAGGGTGATAAAAGTTGTGTGGTGCATGCACCGCACTAGATTTTCAAATTTGAAATGCGAGACTGATATTCTGGACTTGAAAATTGAAGTTTTGTCTATTGTTAAGACGTGAAGGCTGAACGAGCGAACGACAAGCAACGGTAACATGCTTTAAAATCACAAGTGCCGAGGGTTTTAAATGCTCTAAAGGGAGAAAAAAAATTACTACTGAAAATATCTAGAGCGAAAACGTTCTATAAATATCACCGAATAGTTTACTGAGCTCCTTTTTAAAAATACGCATATTCATAGCAAACAAACCAAATAAACACTTAATTATTAACCAGTATTTCATATTGGAAAAATCGGGTAACATAAATAAGCTTTTAATTAAATAAACAATAAATAAATATCTCGGGGGAGGGAAATCACAACAAAGGAATTCCTTGAACTACCATACATTGCGAATAAACGAAACTGGAAGTTAATTGGACAAAGCAATTATGAATATTATACCTCGGAGAGTGTACTTCATTGTTTGTTTGATAATTAATTAAATGAAGTGTAATTTCAGGCAAAGAACATCAATTTAGATGAAAGAGATGCCCGAGGGTTTAAAATTATAGATTTCCCAGAAATATATATCGTGAAACATACCATAGTTCCAATTTATGTATTTATTTATTATTACACAAAGGAAAAGTAGATCTACGTTGACTCTGCATAGAAAAAATATTACCCTCCAGAAACGTCGGTCTTAATTTCTTCTTTATAGTAAGATTCGAAATCTGTAATTTCTACCAAAATTAAAAGGGGCTAGGCATCCTTTAGGAGCGTAGAAATAGGGGAAGGTGTGCAAATTAATTAATTTTTTTGCAAATAGGTCTTGTGATGCATTGTTTGTTACATAAGATATTACATCTAACAAGGGGAGGGCACAGCTATGGGGTCGTTGATCGGGCCCATTTTTTTTTCTGGTGATTCTACATCGAAAAATAGTCGGCACGTGTCCGAGCGTTCCGTCCAATGGGCCTTAGGTGCTGAGAAATAAAATAAAATACCTTGAAAATCCTTTATTTTTTATCTTGAGTTTGGAAAATGATATCGCCATGATTCTTTCACTAATTCATTTATTTTATAATAAAGGCTCTAGAGTTACACATTTTTACATAATCGAGATATTTTTACGTGTTCAGGAATCAACATAATATAAAGAAAAGTTTGAATTTAATTTTTATTTTGAGGACCATTTTTTACAAGAGCTTCCCGAGATAATACAATAGTTATTTATATGGTCAGAAAAGGAAGCTTTCTTCTATGCAACGAGCTCAAGAACGTAAAACTCGGATCAGCTCAACACGAGATGCAGAATTTGAAACTACACATACAATTTTGCTGAAACATTTTTAAGCTGCTCCTGACAGGAAACAATTTTTATTTTTTGTTTTGGATGATATTTAAGACAACAGGGTTACTTGAGGTGCTGAACTCAATTCTGCTATTGTTTTTTATGTGAAAAAATTTATAAAGCTAGTTTACTTGAAAACTTGAAGCTTTTTTTAAAATTAAATTGAAGAAATATGAATAAATCTTTAACGATTGTATTTTTCCTTTAATCTACTCTTTAAAATAAATGAATTAGTGAAAGAATCATGGCGATATCAGTTTCCAAACTCAAGATAAAGAATAAAGGATTTTCAAGGTATTTTATTTTATTTCTCAGCACCTAAGGCCCATTGGACGGAACGCTCGGATAGGTGTCGACTATTTTTCGATGTAGAATCACCAGAAAAAAAATGGGCCCGATCGACGACCCCATAGCTGTGCCCTCCCCTTGTAAGTTAAAGTTATTACTGATTACCGGTAAAAAATCAGGTTTTGCGGTTGATTGATACCACTGATTACAAATTGATTATATAAGGATAAAGATATAAATGATTGATTAGATAATACATTATTTATATTGATTAAATAATAAATAAAGCTGCTGAAAAGGAAACCATTTAAAAATAAAAACTGTTTGCCATACATTTGATTCAGAAAGTATACTTTATATTTTGTTGCTGTTTGTCAGTAAAGTGCATGATAAAATTAAATTAAATAAAGTCCTTAACACATTTATATTTAGTCAGATAATTGAAATTGAAAAGCTGCTTTTATTTTCTTACTTAATCTATGATATGAAAAGTATTTATGTATTCGCAAGGCCTAAAAAGAATGAAATAATTCATTTAAAAACTGTAAATTTGTTATATTACACATTTAAATCCTTTACCTTCATCATTCCGAACTTCATTCTGTAAGAGTGAGATGATTTAATAATAACAGAATACATTATATCAACTGTATTTAATAAAATAAAAGCCTGTCAAGTATTGTTTATCATAATTAGCGAACACAAGTTGAACATGATATATTATGAATACTTCAATTTACTCGAGCAAATGTTAATTTGTCGTTCGTAATTGTTTTGACACGAATATTATATCAACTCCAAAATTAAAAATACATGAACTAAGTTGTTAAATTAAATATACGTTTATAACGTGAGTTGCATTGTTAAGAGAGATCAAACAAAATATTAAAGCAGGGAAATAAAATAAAATTATTTAACTAAAGTATATTTTTATTTATTTTTTACAATGATATTTATATTCATTTGAATCTGTAAAAAAAAAAAAGTTTTTTTTAGTTGACCAGTCATGTACTGTTACGAGCGATGTATTCGAAAACTCAATGACATTTTTTAAATAAATAGCCAGATGATGATTAAGAATGGTTATAAAGAATTTATCAGACGTATGATCTTTAAAAATTCAAAAATATACCAGGATAAAGAATCTGATCTATATGAAAAGATGTTAATTTCAAGGGGACATTTTATCTCAATCTGATGAACAGAAGTAATTGTAATTAAACGTCGGCTGAATATGGTAACTAACACAATATGAATCATATTCTTTCCTGTATAAATCGAATTTTGAAAATTAAAACGAATGTTTATGGTAGATGGGCATCAGTAATGCGACTATTTACATACATTCTAGTTTTTTATTATTATATTTTTTTATATTCTATTTCTTGTTGGGTTTTATCTTGTGTTTTACATAGCCTTGCTGCTGACATAAAAATTGGGATGAAACTTTGAAGTATATTAACATAAGTTTTCTCATTCGCGTATTTTATTGCCCAGACTGCACCACTTCTGAATTTATTATTGACGTTCATATCATATTATTTGTCGTAGGTTTGCTAATCCAGAACTTCGTTAAAAGATAAAGCCAATCAGTATCACTAATTGGAATCAATTATTCTGCTTCTGATTACAGAGGTAATTGCTTCATAAATAAATCACCGAAACAGGTGTATTAATTGAGTGGAAGGGCGGATATAGAATTACTCCATGATGGGATTGCCGATAGAAGAGTCGCAACTTTTTGATGGTATGAGCATTTTACCCTTGAAGATCATAGGTTTTTGGGATGCTATCAACACCTACCTCACAAAAAAACGCAGGACTATCGGCTTCAACGTCCTGACTGCATATGCTATTATAGCAGGTTTTCCTAACGTATTATTTCAGCTAATGAGCATCTTCTACATAGACCTCAATCTCGAGAGGTTCGCATATACATTGTCTAACTGCGTTCCATGCATGCAAGTTTACTCCAAAGTCTTGGTTTTCTGGTACAGGATCGATGAAGTAAGTGACATTTTTACCTTGCTAAGACAAGATTTTCTCACGTGTATACCGTCGCACAAAATGCCGAAAGCTAGAGAAATTTACAAATATTGGGCGAAACTTTCGAATATTGCCTCCATTGTGGCTTTCACGTGTATAACATTGTGCATATCCAGTTGGGTCATTATACCAGGAGTCGATGGAGTGGATGATACCGGGGCTGTAGCAAAGAAGATACTTGGAGGATGGTATCCATTTCCTTTCTCAAGAGAGCCATGGAGACAGATTGTGTTTTGCTACGAGGCCATTTTGATGACTACTTACGCATCTCTCATAACTTTTTTTGAATGTTTCATGATTCAACCATTGCTGTGTCTGTGCGCCCATTTTACGGTGATATGTTATCACATGTCTACTCTGAAAGTTGATGACGCTGTCTTCAGTAAATCTAAAACCTCATCCCACTACATGAATAGCGAGCTAAGAGCTATTCTTTTAGACTACAACAAGCTTCTCAGGTATTTTATTTATAACTAATATCGACGGTCTTTTCGTGACACGTCGTAAGCGACATTTTTTAATAGCTTTTTAATTTAAAACTGTCTCTTTAGAACTCGTATGTAGATAAACACTGCATAGCGTATTTTTATGTTTTTTTTCTTATATTCTTGTCAGGTAAGCGGTCAATAATAGATCAATTGGGAAATTTATTTTTATATTATTCACCGTAAAAATAGTTTTTAAAGAAGTTTCAATGACGATGTGTCATTTTAGGCGGAAGTAACTTAGTTATTCAGTTAAAATTATAATCTTTATAAATATTTTTATTGAGAGATTCCCATTAAAAATCTTTTCGCATTTATTCAGGAGAATCAAGATTTCTGTACCGTAGGTGATTATCGTCTCTGATCCCATCTATAATGAGATATTTATTCTACCTTTTAAATTATTATCCAGACACTTGATTGAAATCCAGTTTTAGTTCGATAACAATATTATTTTTTTAATGATTAATTTTCGATGTCAATTTTTTTCATTAATTGATGAGTATAACTTCAAAGAAAATCTATTCATAAAATATATATTAATAATGAATACTATTAATGATGCGGAACTTCTGGTGAAGGTCGTGCTCTGATTTTAACCGGCAATAAATTTTCCCGAAAACGAAATTTGAATTCAAATCAAATACGATTGCTTTTGTTGTTATAATTTAAATTGAATCATGAAGCTGAAATTTTAAGAGGATAATAAGTTTCGTTCTTTATGTAGGCTGTATGCGAATCAGGTTATAAATTTATTTATCTGATCTAACCAATCTCCTGACTATGGAAATCGTCGGAATCAACATGGCAGTTCCTATTTAAGGTAAACAAGGAACTTTCATTAAACCTAGAACCGGTCTTTATGAGTATAATTAGAGCGTAGGGATTTCGGCCTATATGGTTTTACCCGGTCCGATGTTTGTTTGTTTGTTTAACGTCCATTTTTATGCTACTAAGGCTAATTGGACGATGCTACAGATGCTACGATGGGAGTCCTAAATTTTGCCTATCCCGATATAATTAGGATAGGGGTCTTTAACGAGTACCTTACATCGTATAGCCTAAGGACCCCTATTTTACGTCCTATCCAAGGGACGGCATAGCTATGGATTTTTTACTCCCTTTAAAAATCCTAGAGCCACCACGGGGCGCGAACCCGCGAGTTTTAGTATTGTAGGTTGCCATGCTAACCACAACACCACAGCTTACCCACCCTCCTTCCCCCCCGATCCGATGTAACTCGCATCTAATTATCCCGGTCCTTATCACATTCAATTGTAATTAATGTTACTTAGATCCCATAGTTTCATTAATTGCTTGCAAATGCAATGAAGTTTTAAAAAAGCTATATTTGTTAAGCTATATTTGTTAAGCTATAATTTTTTCAATATTTTAGTCATAATATTCATTAGTAAGTAATTATTTTTATTAATTGTATTCATTATGTTCACACACACTGTTATGTTTTTAGATATACTGCTGTAATGCAAGACATCCTTAATATACTTATTACAGCAATACTAGCTACCGGGATTGTAGTTATCATCATTGCACTTTTGCAGTTCAAGTCTGTACGTTGTTATATTTCAAAATAACAATTTATCATGTAGTTCCAACTCCGTTTAATAACTGCTATTTTACAGGGGAATACCGACGCTTTTTTGATGTATCGATTTTGCACGTTTCTTTCGTATGAAGTGACAGAAGTGGTCTTAATATGTACCAGTTCCTCTGCACTACAAAAAGCAGTGAGTTTAATTTCTCTGCAACGTGTTATGAATACATTTTAAAATTGATTCATTTACTTCTTTGTTATGTCGTTATAACGCCAAAGCGTTATAATAAATGCCAAAACGTTATAATAAAATAAAAATACCAATTGTTATTTTTTTTCTTACCACTCTTTATGTTAATTATATTAAAGGGCAAAGTAGCATATGTAGTGGTTCAAAGAGTTAGAAGTAAACATATTTTAATGAAACTTACATTTTCCCTCAGTTTTCAGTTCAATTCTCTGTACCTTCCATATATCGCAACTGTACCACAGTTTGCGCTATCCAACCTAACCTCAAATCGACCAAAAAAAAAAAAAAAAAAAAAAAGTTACCGAGTTACTCAGTTACAGTCTTTTGAATTCTGCACATGTTTTAGTTTACATAGAGAAAGAAAAAAAATGATCTTCTAAATATTATGATTTTTTATTAAGTTTTAAATTTGGACTATAAGGCCATTTCTCAATATGGTATGCAAATCATCGCTTGGGCCTATTAGTAATTCTAAATTTAATTAAAAAAATATCTATTATATTTGGATTTCTACATGTCACAATGCTTATTTTTCCTAATTAGATACCTTGAGACTACAAACGGAAAAAAAAAACTCCACATTAAAGTGAGAATTGGAGATTGAATTTTTTTTTCTTTTAGAGTTATTTATTAGTACACAAATAAAGTTTTTTTACTATTGTGGATCTGAGGATATTTTTCCGGACGGGAGGAGAAGGAAATCCTCGAAATGATACGTCAATCATCGGATATGATCAAGTATCAAGTCATGGCTTCCCTAAATTAAAAAAAAACTTTTAGAAATAATAAATAGAAGATACTTATAGTAAGCAATGTACATAATTAATTTAATACTTTATTTTATTAATTTTACAACAAGGTGAATTATTCATAATTAAATTTTAACTATTTAATTTAATTCAATAACTATTTAATTTAACTTAACTAACAATAATTCTACGCAATGAAATTTAAACTAAAAAGAACTGAGAGGTATAGGTTGGAAATAGAGACAAGTCAAACACTTTGAAGGAAAGTATACCGCTTTCCCTGACTTTTAACAATTCGTCCCTTTATTTACCTTATTGATGAAGAAGCTCTTTCTATGTGCATCATTAAATGAACATAAAATAAACAAGTGTTAACCGCGGAAAATATCAGATTCATCTCAGTTCGTGTTCCTGAAAATAAATACACGTTAGCTCAAACTGAATATTTATATTTCGAGCATTTTTCGTTTTTAAAATACCATCGACCGAATCGAAGTGTTAAATAATTTTAAAGAATGAAACCAGCTCTACTTTGTTCGCGAGAATGGTGATGGATGCTCCAGCATACTGAGCCACTATGCCTTCAATGTCCTAATTTTATCGCGTTTGGAGAATCATTTCTTGCGATTAGATATTATACTATTAATAATAATAATTGATAAATATTATTAATTTAATAGTGTTTAATTATTTGTGATTCAATAGAATGTGTCAAAATTATAAAATAATACAGCGTTTAAAAAACAATTTTATTTATTTTTAAACGGTTTCATTCATACTTTCATTCTTTTTTTAAGAGTACGGAAATATCCTTTGCTTTGTACAGCAGCGATTGGTACCTGGCGGACAAAGAATATGCTAGGACTGCACAGATGATGATGGTTCGAACTAGCAAACCTCTAACCCTGACCGCCATTAAAATGTACCCAGTCAGCGTAGAGATCTTAGTTGGAGTAAGTATGACATTAGCATTTCTTTTCTAAGTAGAAACCGTCTTAAAATATAACATTTGGTGCTGAAGCAATAGTAATTTGTGAAGACTTAAGAACATTTATCAACTGAAGTATTTGTATATCTTTATTTAATTGTGGCCAAGACTTTTTAGTTGAGTATTTATAAGATTCTTTATTTCAACTACATTATTTTGATCAAGGCCTTAATAAGTGAGACTTTAATAAAGGATATTATAAATATTTAACTGATATATTTGTTTTAAGTATTAAAATGGAAACGGCTTTAAGGACCAAATGTTCGATTCCTTCATAAAAGCTGCAATTTTAATACAAATTTAATCATTTTCAGCTATTTCAATTCACTTACACCACAGCCATGGTCCTCTCCAAATAAAATATTGAGTCAACTGGCTCAATAATAGTAATAATGGTTTAGTATGAAAAGATATTTTTGTACTTGTAATAAAGTAAGTTAAATGTGAAATTCGTTAATTTATTAAAGCGTCCTTAACAAATTTCAAAATAAATATGACATTTATCTTTTGTTAATAAAATTAAACCATTAAATAGTTCTATACATTGTACGGAATATATGTATATATATATTTCCCTCATTTTTTTTTGTAATACCGGTTGTAAAAAAAAAAATAAAAAGTTGTATAGCATTATGGTAAAATTAACTTTACTTTTTCGCAGAGCTCCAAATATAGACTGGAAAGTATTCTTAGTAGGTAATTCATTTCACATTTTTTTGTTAAATCAAATCAATTTTCAAATACAAATTATCCGTCTCCTTCAGTTCGTTTACATTAGTGACCAATTTTACCTATTGCCAAAATAGTAGAACTACCGAATTTTTATGTTCGATTTTGGCTAAACTACTAAACTGATTTTCACTTCAAATATGTCGTTCTTTTCCTCACAGTAATAAAAAATTGTATCTTTGGATGTTATGTTTTATCGGTTTCTTCAGACAGGACTGGGCTAATTATAAAATTAAGCAGCTTATTTTTAAGAGAACTGAATGCACTACAACTTTGGTATGAAACATATTTCTTTTAGAGTAGCTCTTTATTATTTACTGGCATGAAACACGAGCGTAATTCTTTTATCTGTTGAAAAGATAAAAATTTCCGAAATTCCATAAACTGCTTTAATGAAACATCCAAATGTCATTTTAATTTTTTAAAAATTAGGTGCGTTTCCAAGTTGCGCATTAAGCAAAAAACTAAGACATTTACAATTTTACGATATCTCGAGGCCGCCTTTTTTTATTCTATCGGCTGTAAGATGACAGGCGTGCATTGTTCACATCAGGCTAAAATTATTTTATATGCACTGAGATTATTATTAAATAAAAAATATAATCACCTGCGGACACCGTTACTATTAAGAAGATTTTTACCTCTTAACTCTCTTTTTTACTTTCACTTACCTATATATGAAATATATAGTAAGTGGAAGTATTGCGATCGTGAAAAATTTCGACTTCCGGTTTTCAACGGAAATACACGTTTTGGGGTCCCCTGAGTCGAAATGACCAAGTCCCGCGAAATGGTCTGTGTGTGTGTGTGTGTGTCTGTGTGTGTGTGTGTGTGTGAACAGACTAGCTCAAAAACTATAAACCGTGCGATCCTGAAATTGGGTATTTAGTGTAAGTATATGCCCGCGATGTGACAGCATAAATTTCATCAAAATTACTTAAAAGGAGGGGGTAATTTACTTAATAACTTTTTAGGTTTTTTACGATTTTCTCGAAAACGGCTCTAACGATTTTGATTAAACTGAGTATTTGATCTATGTATATGCCCGAGATATGACTGTAAAAATTTCATCAAAATTGATCAACCGGAGGGGGGACTTTACTTAATAAATTTTGTAACATTTTCACGTGTTTTTTTTATTTACTCAAAAAAGGCTTTAACGATTTTGATCAAACTGGGTATTTGATGAATGTACATGCCCGAGATATGACTGTTAAAATTTCATCAAAATTGATTAACCGGAGGGGGGACTTTACTTAATAAATTTTGTAACATTTTCACGTGTTTTTTTTATTTACTCAAAAAAGGCTTTAACGATTTTGATCAAACTGGGTATTTGATGTATGCATAAGCCAAAGATGTGATAGCCAACATTTCACCAAAATTGACCAATCGGAGGGGGGACTTTACTTAATAAATTGTGTATCATTTTCACGTGTTTTTTTTATTTACTCAAAAACGGCTTTAAAGATTTTGATCAAACTGGGTATTTGATGTATGTATATGCCAAAGATGTGATAGCCAACATTTCATCAAAATTGATTAACGTGAGGGGGGACTTTACTTAATAAATTTTGTAACATTTTCAAGTGTTTTTTTTTATTTACTCAAAGAAGGCTTTCACGATTTTGATCAAACTGGGTATTTGATGTATGCATAAGCCAAAGATGTGATAGCTAACATTTCACCAAAATTGACCAACCGGAGGGGGGACTTTACTTAATAAATTTTGTATCATTTTCACGTGTTTTTTTATTTTTATTCAAAAACGGCTTTAACTATTTTGATCAAACTGGGTATTTGATGTATTTATATGCCAAAGATGTGATAGCTAACATTTCATCAAAATTGGTCTAACGAAGGGGACCACAACAACGCATTAATTTCTAATCTAAGTAAGTTGGTAAGTGAAAGTTGTGTGTTGCGCGCACGCACCAGATTTTTTTTTATATGATCATTTTAATAATCTTTTTATTTACTCCTTTTGCATTGTACAACTTATCAAGAAAAGGTGCAAGAGGGAAAACATATCCATCCTATACAGACAAAATGAATGCATTATCAATTATCAATGTCTCCGAAGTTTAATAGATTAAAGAGTCTGAAATAATTACCGCAGCCTGTGGATCTGTGATGAATAATAAAAAAACTGTGTAATTAATCATCATTCGGTGAACTGTTGGTGACTAATTTATCAAGAGTGGTTCTGTTTGATATCAATAATATATCGGGGAGTGTCTGTTGCATTTCAGTCTTGATTTAAATTAAGGAAATCGAGCATAAATATTTTATCAATCGGACTTATATTGGAACCTTAGGGAATTAGGAGTCCAAGTTACATTCATTAACTACGTCTTGACTAATTAAGTTTAAACATTTAATTTGACCCCTGGGATGATTCTAATTTTCAATTTTTTTTTATTTATTTATTTTGGAATCAAGAAATATCTGGAACTATTTTGTATGTATTCCACCATTATTATAAAATATCATTTTATCCCAAAACGTGTTAGATTCTTATTTTTAAAGTTTATTTAAACTTACGTAAATTAATTAGATTAGTAATCAACTTTATGAATCATTTATGGATAAATATTGTTTGGTTGGTTGGTTCGGTGGTTTGCGTTAAAGGCTTAAAACTACAGTTCGGTCATCAACGACTGTAGAAAAAGTGTTTACTGTAGTTGGTAAATATGTACAAAAAGTGTAAGCTTCTTGTTTTTAAAGTTTTTCAAAACTTACTTTATTTAATTAGGTTAGTTATCAACCTTATGAATTATTGATCAATAAATATTGAAACTAATAGGCCAGTACAAACGATTCTGAATTTCACGATTTTTTTTTTATTTTTGTTGTTCATTATGTACGTAGTCCATCATTAAGACAGTTTTCGAGTTATGCATCATATAATACCCTTTTATCCACAAGGTTTATGTTGGTTTTTCTTTGAGATGTTGCTAATATTTCGGATTTGACAAAATACTTAAAGACGAATTTGGTTGGAAAAAAAACCTTTTAAAAAGTAGAAAAAAAATAGTTGATTAAAAAATAAATATATAATAGTTAGTGCCATTCATAGTAACCTAGCGTAGAAGAACATTTTCTGATTTTGATTTACATTTTATATTATTCGATACTGATATTGTGTTCATTTAAGAATTTGAACCCATACTTCGTTCTTCACTATCTATCTTTACGATATCTCTTGAAGCTAGGTCCTAGTTGATTGGAATCGTGAAACATGTTCGGGAACTTATTCCAATTTTGAAACAGTTGTGTGTGTTCTCACAATATGTCGGTTAGAGCTCCCAACAATATATCTTTTTTTTATATATTTTATTTTGTGCCATTAACAAACCTTCGACAATCAGCAATTGATTTCGATTCTATGATAATATAATAACGGTATGAGGAAGAATGGCACTCAGCAGTATCTCTTTTCTGTGACTTTTTTCAGTTAATTATTTTTTCCTTAACGAAGGAGATCTCTCATCCAATGCCTTTTAAAGGACCTATTATAATGTCAACTGTTGCAAAGTCACTTATAATTCTTTTAAAATAACAATCGAGTTAACATTTGTTTGTAAATCGGAAACGTTTGTAAAGAGTATTTATATGTTGGTCAACTGTAGACTGAAGTTTAAATAATATTAAAAATAATGAGGAAAATAATTATGAAGAAATTAATAGTGCTATAGATTTTTCAATCAATTACCACCATAAGAAGAATAAAAAAAAAAAAGGCAAATTAATATTTTTCATATTTAATATGAATAAATATTAATGGATAGCCGAAGAAGAAAATTCGGCACTGAATCCATTGAGACAAATATGCAAATTGTTTTTTTGTTTTTCCGGTTGTATTTAAATGTTTTCAGTGAAGTCACTTTTAAATACAGATGAATTCAATATTAATAGATCGATGTATGTTCGCAAACATTTTCAATGAAAAATTAAATCAGTTTCCTCCAAAATTGATATTCCCGCGTGATTATGCAGACAGGAGAAGGCCCTTGTAAGTTAGTGATGTTAATTGCAGGAGGCAGCAGTTGTGAAATGTGAAATCCGGATTCCACCCTGGGCCGTGGCGAGGGGGGGAGGGTGTAATGGAGAGTCCATGGCCTGAGTGATTGATGCTCGTTTGACCCGAATATGACTGACCACCGGGGACCTGTACCACCGTCGATATTGTGTTTATTTCACTTCCGCGTCAGTCTGCGCCTGGTGATTATTCACTTCAAATCGACTATAAATAAAACACATCCGTTATTGAAAGCAGAAACATCGTTGTCGAATCAAAAATTTTTCGTCGGTTTGTATTAAAACACCGAACTGCAGAGAATGAATATTTAAATGGTTGTGTCCATCTTCCCGGGAATAGGAACCCGAGATGCGAACAAAAATATTAGAGTTGAATTTTCCGTGACCTATCAAACATTTTAGTTAAAATACTTTAAATAATGATATGCCACATTATTAGCAATGATTATTTTAAAACCAAATCGTGTTATTCATTGGAACACCCAAACCGATTAAAATATGTATACATTTTTTTTTTACCACACTTAAATAAAAATAAGAAATCAATATAATTTATTAAAATCAAAATTTAAAACATTTAATATATCGGTTATTAATAATAATATAAAAATAAGAAAAAAATATAATTGGTTAAAATTAAAAAAAATTAATACATTGTTATAAGTAATAGTACATACATATAGATTGTGAGATATCAATATTCTTATTTTCCTGTCAGGCATCCAAGGGTGCAATTCAAAGTGGTTATTTTTAATTAGGTAATAAGGGAATTAATAATCGGAGTTAACATCTTAAGTGAAAACAGCTGTTGGTGATTAATGGTTATAGACGTGTTTTTGTTTTGCTCTGTGTTTTAAAAGCTTTTTAACATGTTTTAATAGTGTAAATTGTGTGTTAATACTTGTTTTCTTCCCCCTATTGGTAAGTTGAACTAGTGTGAAAGTAAGGGGAGAGAAAATTTAAGTGCAGCGGGTACACCCGCTGAACAATGATGGACTCGTTAGAATCTAATGATCTATCTATTGAAATGGACAATTCTAATGAAAATCAGTCCGAATCTACTCCCTGGGAGCTTGTATCAGGTAGAAAGCGACAAATAGCGTCCGATAGAGACCCACGCAAGCTAATGAAGATTAGTAATTCTGTTAATACTAGCAATAGATACGCTCCTTTATCAAGCTCAAATAGTGACCCACAGCCATCAAATAACCAATTAGTCAATGTTAAGCCACAGCCCATAAATTTGAGTGACGTTGAAGACTATTCAACACTTGTAAACTACCTTCACAAAGAAGGGGGCCCTAACAGCTTCAGGCTAAAGACGTCTATAAGAGGGGTAAGCGTCTATCCCGGGAATGCCGAAGTATATCGCAGGCTAGTGCAGGCAAGTCTTAGAAGAGGGGTTGCCGACTTCCACACTTACCAACTCAAAGAAGATAAATGCCCTCGGGTTGTTATAAAAAATTTACATCATGCTACTCCAGCTGAAACTATAAAACAAGAGCTTGCTAACCATGGTTACGAGGCAACAAATGTTGTAAATGTCATTTCTAGGTATAAAACACACATTTTTCGTAGATGTTTCTAAGGCATCCTTCAACGAAAAAATTTTTGACATAGAGTTTTTATATTGCACTCACGTCAAGATCGAAGAACCCAGGAAGAAACGGATGATCCCTCAATGCCTACGTTGTCAGCGGTATGGCCACACCAAAACATATTGTAATCATCCGCCCAAGTGCGTAAGGTGTGGTATGGGCCATGAAAGCACATCCTGCACCAAAACAAGAGACACCGCTGCAACCTGTGCCAACTGTCGAGGTCCACTCCCAGCCAATTACAGAGGGTGCGAAATTCTGAAAGAGCTCCGGAAAATCCGCCGGGCTCATGATATTCTTCAGAGACCACCGAAAGTGCAGGCCCCACCACCACCAGTAACCATCAGTGAGTTTCCGCACCTCCCTCAGCCGCAACAGCATCATCCGGCTCAACAAATACCGGGACTGGAGCAACAGAGACATCAACCTGCATCAGGACAACGTCAAAGATGTACAGGTAAGAGTAGGAATATTACCCCGTCGGCCCACCCGGCTGAAAACTCCTCTGACCAAATTATAAATTTAATTAACGGGTTGAACAACCTCATCAATCCCCTCTTTGGCCTTCTACAACAACTTTCTCAGGTAACACTCGCCCTTAGCCAACAATATGCCCCTTAATCAGATGACTGTGGGCTCCATGTCAGTCATACTATGGAACGCAAACGGCCTGACTCAGCACAGGACCGAACTAGACATATACTTACACGAAAAACGCATTGTCGTTGCACTAATAACAGAAACACATCTAACACCACAATCATAATTTTACATACAGGGCTACAAAATCCACAGAACTGACCATCCTGACGGAACAGCTCACGGAGGCACTGCTATACTCGTCAAAATAACACTAAAACATAATCCTTTGCCAATTCCAATTATACCAGACATACAAGCTACAGCTATCACACTTTCCACACAACACCACTGCATTACTTTTGCAGCGGTTTACTGTCCTCCCAGGTATGTGCTGACACCCACAATGTTTAGTAATTTCTTTAAATGTCTTGGTAAATGTTTTATTGCAGGAGGAGATTATAACTCCAAAGACCAGTCTTGGGGGTCAAGACTTTCGACTCCCCGAGGAAGAAGTCTGAAGTCAGTTCTCCACGAGCTCTCATTAGACACGATATCACCCCATACACAAACTTACTGGCCAACTTCTAAACGGAAAACACCAGACTTACTCGTTTTTTTCTTTACTAAAGGACTTCGAACCACCCCACACAGTGTAAGTACGAACTCAGATCTTTGCTCTGATCATTCCCTTGTGCATTTGGTGTTACTTGACGAGGCCTGCGTAGCATCGAAGAAACCATCTTTAATAACCGGCAGAATAGATTGGGATGCGTACAGGAATTTCCTAAACACTGCAATAACAGTTCCTCTCTCCATTAAGAATGAAAAAGAACTTGAGGAGGCTATATTATGTTTTACGCAGAACTTACAAAAAGCAGCATGGACTTCTGTACCCAAACTTAGAAAGTCTGAAAATCTACCGATTTATCCCCAGTACATAAGGGATTTGATCAGAGCCTAGAGAAGAGCTCGGAAAACATGGCAGACCGACAGACTTCCATCTGATAAACGATCATACAATAGAATAAATAACGAACTCAAACGACAGATTTCTAAATTCAAACAAACAACTTACGACAACTATATAACGAATCTTTCGACTGACGATGGGAGCTTGTGGAGACATACCAAAAATATTACGAAGCATCGTTAAGTGCCGTCACCTCTTCGAAGAGAGGATGATTCTTGGGTCGTGACCGACGGAGAAAATTCTGAACTTTTCGCCGAATATCTTTCATCAGTTTTCAAACCACATACAGAATTTATAAATCCCGAACACGATACTAACGTACTCACCACTTTAGAAACACCCTCACAATTCACACTACCTCCTCCTTCCTTCACACCTGCCCAAGTCGCTGAAAAATCAAAAAGTTGCCTAAAAGGAAAGCCCCCGGACATGACTTGATTGCGAAGTGCTCCAGCAAATGCCCACGAAAGCTCTAGTGTTCCTGACTACAAAATATAATGCGATACTGAGGACGACTAAATTCCCACTTCAATGGAAATACTCACACATAACAATGATACACAAGCCTAACAAAGACAAGAACTTAACCTCATCATACCGACCTATTAGCTTACTTCCTGTCTGTTCCAAAATTTTTGAAAGCTTATTGTACTAAAGACTTATTGATGTATTAACAAACACGCTACAATACCAGATCATCAATTTGGATTCAGGACACACCACTCAACTATACATCAACTACACAGAGTCACTGACTACATATCCACAGCACTAGAGCACAAATTATATGCAACTGGCGTATTTCTGAATGTCGCTCAGGCGTTCGACAGAGTCTGGCACCAGGGTCTTTTCTTTAAACTTAAGGCTATACTTCCACCTGCCTACTATCTTATTCTACAATCCTTTCTTTCTGACAGATATTTCTCCGTCCGTTGCGGGTCAGAATTATCTTCTATTAAGCCTATCCTGGCAGGAGTATCCCAAGGTTCAGTGCTCGCACCACTACTCTACATTACTTACACTCACGACATTACATGCAGCTCAGATATACTAACAGCAACATATGCGGACGACACAGCAATCCTAATAAGACACTTAAATTCATCATACGCATCACAGACTCTTCAACATTATTTAACAAAATTACATGACTGGTTTAAACTTTGGAAAATCCGACTAAATCACGACAAATCATTACTCATAACTTTTACTCTTCGACGTGAAACATGTCCTCCCGTTTTCCTTACACAGATACCACAGACAGACACAGTACACTACCTAGGACTAACATTTGACCGAAGAATGACATGGGGTCCACATATTAAAAAAAAAGGGAAAACCTTGAACCAAAGAATAAAACTTCTATATTCACTCCTCTTAAAACAGTCGAAACTAAAAGTTAGACAGAAATTGAACACCTACACTTACTTACTGAAACCAATCTGGATCTACGCATCACAGATATACGGCATCGCAAAAAAGACTCACATTAACAAACTTCAAATTTTTCAGGTAAAAACTTTTAGAACAATGACAAAAGCACCCTGGTATGTCAGCAACATAACATTACACAATAACCTTCACATGCCGACTGTCAACAAACACATACGAACGCACTACAAAAGATTCCAAAATTACAAGGACACCCCAACTCACTCATTAATAACATGGCCACAAAACTCATGCCAGTTAACGCCCGTAGAAGGCTGAAGAGGAGCTGGATCAGGGACCTCCTCGTCTAGTTGTCAATCCTAGCACCAATCAAGCCAGTAGGAGATGCCGCTGGGTAATGCTCCCCCTCATGCCTCTCATGCCAATGTATTATTTCAATCATCAAATTCACTGATTGTTAATGTTATTATTGACAGGTGTGAATAAAAGTTATCAGTTAAAAAAACAAAAACAAAAAAAGCATCTTAAGTGAATCTGGAAACAAGCATCCTCTATCACATCCTCTAGGGAATTTGGAAAATCCTGTTTTTGACATAGCGCTCGACACACCTGGGAAAATCCGTTACTAATAAAAATTAGATCCGTAGCCTTTAAATTATCTAAAATAAGTAAAATTAAACCATTTTTATCATGTTAAATACTTTTATCGTTTGATAAGATAATAGTAATGTTTTAGTTGTATTTTAAAACCTCGATTAAGCCGAATTCAACCAATGTATCAATACTCGGTGAGTCTATATGTACACCCGCCAATTTTTGATAGCGTCACTTGTTCGAAGCCTGTACTTGTGGACACTCCCTTCACGCTCCGAGCTTCTCTATGATGTCATAATTAATTACTTTAAAGTGTGATTATGATTGGGTACCTACCTTAGGGACAGCTGAGCTTTTCTTCGTTAATTTTTTTTTTTTTTGGTTCCTCCTCTTCCTCGCCTTGTAGGCTATACGGTGTTTCCCGTGCCAGGGGAGAGGGTGGGTGATTGATGACGAATATAATTGAATTTTCCCCTTGCTCCGGGTTTTGAACTTGCTATCTTCGTATTTCCAATCAGACGTTGCCATGGGCATCGCGTATTTTCTAACGCGTTTGCCCACTCGGCCAATCCGCCACCCCGTTTGATGTTATCCAATAATTTATTTAGTCTAAGGTTCTTGTTAAAAGAAGTCAATGATTAACATGCCATAATTCTCAGACATGACCCCATACGAAATCTCAGAAATAATCCGGACCATTTTGCATATCCATCCAGAATATTATCTCCGACGTTGAATTGAACGTTAAAACAGCATAATAGCATAGGAAATTCTGTAAAATTCAGTGTTCATTTTACTTTAAGTTAAAAAAAATGTTTTTGATACTGAATTAAATTGTATTCATATTATTTAATTAACCGATTTCTTTAGATGAGACAAAATAGGGATAAGAAATAAATAAAACAAAAACACAACGAGGAAAAGGGTTGGAAATGTGGAAAGTCAAATGACGAAGGCTATTATTGTACAGGAAACTTACGTCCTTTCCTATTCTATAAAGTATTCAAATGAGCATTTACAGAACGCGAAAAAAAATACTGTAGCTCCGCCTAGCACAACGCATATAACGTACATCGCAAAGTCTTGAGAGATAGGAGTCCCCCTGAAGATTCCAGAAAGTGTTTGAATGAAATAGTAATCAGTTCATCTACATATCCTTCCCCCATATTTACAATTAACTGTAAATAGTAGTATTGATTAAAACAACCAACAATACATTATAATCCTATACCCCACCATGAACATGATAGCCTTAAAATATTTAAAACTATTAACTCGAAAGGTAGGAAACAATTTACTATTTTTAGTATTAAAATAAAAACTAAATGCTTACATCTCTCCAGAGGAATATAATATATCTTGAATAGAATTTACTAATAATTTTAAATTATTATATGGTGATAAATACTATTAATAATTTGTAAAATAAATATTTTAGAATTCAAAAAAAGAATAGATGGGTGAGATGACATTAAAATTTCAATATATTTTTAATTGTTTTTAAAAATAAATTTGGAGGGAACTTATCATTGTTACGAATCAACATTATACTTCGCCTTAGTTTTAGACTTCCTGTAACTAATTAGATATCATCAGCTGCAAACTGAATTCTGCAAAGTAAAATTTTCCTTCGATTAATTTCATTATTCTGGAAATTAAAATTTTCAGCAGACTCATTAAATATATACCAGGATTTTTAAATGAGGGTGAAATATACGCCAAGCGTGAATCATAGCACAGTCTTCCCTTCAGCATAATCCGTTTTCCCTTTAAAAATGAGAAAACCTTTTTGCTCCGATGAATAATTTAAGCTGAATGGATTTTTTGGGTGAGCTGAAGAAGGAGAAATCCTAATCTTTGAAAAGATATATTTAAATGCTATATTTTATTATATAAAAATAAATCGTTAGGCCATTCTTTTGAAATCCTGATCAAATACTCTGCATCATATTCCAAAAGTTTTTTTTTATTATTATTTTTATGCAATTTGAAATGCTTTAAAAGTTGTTACTAACAAAATTTAATTAAATAAAAATCAAAGATTTATTCAGCACTGCTTTATTTTGTTGCGTAGAGATATCATGAAATAAGTATGAGAAGTGCCTTAAATATGGAACACCTAATTCTATTTAGGACCAATCTTATTTTTACTTTCACTTACCTATATATGAAATATATAGTAAGTGGAAGTATTGCGATCGTGAAAAATTTCGACTTCCAGTTTTCAACGGAAATAAACGTTTTGGGGTCCCCTGTGTCCAATTAACCAAGTCCCGCGAAATGGTCTGTGTGTGTGTGTGTGTGAGTGTGTGTGTGTGTGTGTGTGTGTGTGTGTGTGTGTGTGTGTGTGAACAGACTAGCTCAAAAACTATAAACCGTGCGAAACTGAAATTGGGTATTTAGTGTATGTATATGCCCGCGATGTGACAGCGAAAATTTCATCAAAATTGCTCAAAGGGAGGGGGTACTTTATTTAATAACTATTTAAGTATTTTTCGATTTTCTCAAAAACGGCTCGGATTTCGATTAAACTGAGTATTTGATCTATTTATATGCCCGAGAGACGACTGTAAAAATTTCATCAAAATTTATCAACCGGAGGACCCTTTACTTAACCCGGAACTTTACTTAATAAATTGTGTCCCACTTTTATCTGTTTTTTTTTCATTTACCCAAAAATGGCTTTAATGATTTCGATCAAACTTGGTATTTAGTATATGTATGTGCCCGCGATGTCACAGTAACAATTTCATCAAAATTAAACAATTGGAGGGGGCACTTTACTGAATAAATGTTGTCTCATTTTCACGTGTTTTTTTTATTTACTCAAAAACGGTTTTCACGATTTTGATCAAACTGAGTATTTGATGTATTACTATGCCCGAGATATGACTGTAAAAATTTCATCAACATTGATCAAATGGAGGGGGTACTTTACTTAATAAATTTTGTACCATTTTCACGTGTGTTTTAAATTACTCATAAAAGGAAAAAATAAGAAATGAATGTGGAAAGATTTGTGACTTTCTGAAGTGGCAATTAACAAAACACGTCAATTTCTAATCTAAATAAGTTGGTAAGTGAAAGTTGTGTGTTGCGCGCACGCACCAGATTTTTACTTTCACTTACCTATATATGAAATATATAGTAAGTGGAAGTATTGCGATCGTGAAAAATTTCGACTTCCGGTTTTCAACGGAAATACACGTTTTGGGGTCCCCTGAGTCCAATTAACCAAGTCCCGCGAAATGGTCTGTGTGTGTGTGTGTGTGTGTGTGTGTGTGTGAACAGACTAGCTCAAAAAGTATAAACCGTGCGAACCTGAAATTAGGTATTTAGTGTATGTATATGCCCGCGATGTGACAGCGAAAATTTCATCAAAATTACTCAAAGGGAGGGTACTTTATTCAATAACTTTTTATGTTTTTTCGATTTTCTCAAAAACAGCTCTAACGATTTTGATTAAACTCAGTATTTGATCTATTTATATGCCTGAGATATGACTGTAAAAATTTCATCAAAATTGATCAACCGGAGGGGGGACTTTACATAGTAAATTTTGTATCATTTTCAGGTATTTTTTTTATTTACTCAAAAAAGGCTTTAACGATTTTGATGAAACTGGGTATTTGATGTATGTATATGCTAAAGATGTGATGGCCAACATTTCATCAAAATTGATCAACCGGAGCGGGCACTTTATTTCATAATTGTTTTGCAATTTTTACCTTTTTTTCGATGATCTCAAAAACGGCTTTAACGATTTTTATGAAATTCGTCATGTTTAATGAAAATTAGGTGTTCTTTAATATCAGGTAAGCTTTATCATTATAAAATGTTCTGAAGGGGCATTTTTTTGGGGTGGGGGGGGCCTTTTTTGTTTGTTTGTTTCCTATAAAGTACCTTTGTTTTTGTTTATATGGAGAAATTAACTGTCTCCTGTAACGCCTTAAAATAAGAAACGGCTAAATATGAGATATGATAAAAATAAAGAAAACATAAAGAGGAGAAAAAAAGAAAAATATTCAGTCAACTCATAAACCTCGTTGAGCATGGACGCATGCGGAGTACGCCTTTAATGACAGACCATTGTTTAAAAATAAAGCCGCTCTGCTCATTTGAGAAGTGGCAATTAACAAAACGCATTAATTTCTAATCTAAGCAAGTTGGTAAGTGAAAGTTGTGTGTTGCGCGCACGCACCAGATTTTTTTTTTTTAATGTTATTCTTCATCAACCAAAAAAAAAAAAAAAAAAGCATACGTATACATATAGAGATATAGATACATGTAGATAAATATACATTATACATATAGATATCACCTTAAAACCAATATTTATATTAATTGTTGAAAAGAAAAATAAATAGTTGATTCATGAATTATGGTATAATAATGGGACGTTCCAATGCTTCCAATGTATGGAATATCTGTACTTTGCTTCCATTACCTACGTTCAGTGATATTAGCATCGATATCATTTTAACGATACTTCGGAATTATCGACAATTTTTCACCGATACAACGCATCATTTTCTCTGTTTGATAAACCTGTTAATTCACGTAAAAAAATCGTAAATAGATTTGACTCTATTTTTAGATAATTCTTTATATTTCTTAATTACTTGTACTAAATACATGTCTACAGACCATGATGCATCTACAAAATGCATTATTCACCTTATCACGGAGTTGTTTTACATTTTATAACAAACTTTTTGTGTTTTATCCACCGCATGTAGAAATTATGTCACTCACACAAATGTGATTAGCAGTCTCCTCTCCTTATTCCTAACGCATTTTAAATACTCTTAAGTAGTATATGTGGCAATATTATGTCATTGAGTTAAGTTTGATCTTATTATAGTATATTATTGATACCAGCGTGTTTTCCTCACTGCTATGAACCTTTTTTGACTCTCTATCAATTAATTCAATCGCTATAGAATAAATTATCTGATTTTGCAAGAATCAGTATTCGCATCGACAAGTATCGATTTTCGGGTGGTACCGTAACGTCCATTGGATCAAAGTGTAAGGTTTTATTAACTAAATTAAGATTAATTCCGTTGCATTTATATATATATATATATCCATACATACATGAATTCTATCAGTAAACTGTATAAGAAAGGTTTTAAGGAAGAGCGCTAAGTAGAGTTTGTTTCGACGGAGGCCTATTGGAGGGAGCCTGGATAGGAATCATTTAGCATTTAGATGAGGGGTCCTGCTTTGCATTCTGATAAGACGGAGCCGCCCCCGTAAACCTATAATCTCAACAGAACACGTAATCAGGGTGTCGATTACCGTCACATCTACAGCAGTATGTAATTGCAGCAGGAGGAGCACGGTAGCGGATGTTGAACATAAACACCAGACGATCAGTCATCAAACAATTTCATATAATTTGCTTTAAAAATTATTAGGTATCATGTAGAATATTTTCTATTACCCTACCGGTACAGTAACTTTATCTATTGAAATTTTCATCATTATCGAAATTTTCTTGTTCTTGTTGTCAGAACCGGCCAGTATAAGTTAGTAATTTAAAATAATTAAGATTTCGATGAAAACATACATAGAATGATTTTTTTTTTACTTTTAACCTATTGGTATACCTACTATTTCAATAAACCCTCATAGATTGCTAGTTCTTGTTCACAACTTAACAAACTGATATTGTAAAAGTTTTTTTTTTTTGTTATTATTATGTATGTATATAGTACCTACCTACAGACATAATAATAAAAAAAAATAATAACTTTTAAAATATGACGTATACTTCGTAAGGTTTCCAGAACAAGGAAACTTTGCCACAGTCTCATATTATAAAAGTTGTTTTTTTGTTAATATCATTTATATAGGTTATTATTTATGCTTTAAAAGTCTTTATAAATTTAAGTGGATAAAAATTGATCCTTTTTATGGTTCTGCAGTATTTTATAGCCTCAAAGTATCGATACAATGTTACTAAACCTATGTTACTAAATTTTTATAGTCCGCCCGATATATACTAAACGCTGATTAATTTTACTATATAGGTACATTTGTATAAATAAAGAGATTTCTGATTTTTTTTTTATCAGATTGACATTTGAGGCTGACATTTTTCTTAAACTTATATACTATATTGTACTACCAAATTTAAAACCTAGTTGCAACGATGTGTCAAAATACTTTGTTATTTATTTATTACTAATTTTTATTGTTGTAGATACCGCTCACTCCTTTCAAAAACGTCTGATTAAAACGAAAAAAACTTAATGCCAGGAGAGTGAATCTAAAGTAGAAAAGTTGAATAAATGTTATTCAGAATAAATCTTTATCCTCTAATTGAACTTTTAACTATGCAACAAACAGTTTTATTTTTTTATTTGAAGATTTATTTTTGATGTTGATGTCTGTAAAGATTTATCGCCAGAGGGATTTGTTAAATATATGTATAAGTTGAATTAAAACCTTTTGGTTACATATATAACGCTGATATCTCCCTCGTTTGAGGTTAACATGTCTTCTATTATAGTTTTAAGCAAATAAGCAGAAAAGCTTAGACTTCTAATATTTTATTCGGTCAAAAACCCTTCAGGCAGCATAGTAATAAAGAAAAGCTAGTAAGAAAAGGTAAAAAAATAATTTTAACAAACAATATGCTGTGACTAACAATAAAAACCCGCATTTTAAATTCCTTAAGCACATTTTCGTAAAATAATATAATTTTTCAGTCAATCCCTGCCAAAGTGCCTCTTTAAAACAAGAAGCAGTGCCTGAACGGTTCCTATTGGAGCCAAAGGTTCTGAAAAGGTTATGACTTCGATAGAATGAGATCATTGACCCGTTCCGATGCAAATGTAGCAAAAGATATTTTCATGGCACGCCGAAGGCTTGACAGTTTTCTACCTTTATCGGGCGCAACCGTATCTTGGAGTGGATTTGATCTCTTTTATTAGACCATTTTATTTTTGTTTCTACTTTGCCATTACGATTCAAAAGTTTAATCTGGATCTCCTTAACTTCCAGTCAATAACTATCTTCTTATCTCAAGATTAGTGCCGGTAAAGGGAATCCAATTGGTGATACTCATTCAGGCCAACGGAGCGTTTATATTTAAATATTCCAGTTTCTTTTTTACCTCCATATCAAATAAATTAGAATTCATTAACTCTGCCCACATATGATTTCTGGAATTGGTTCAATCCATGTCAATTCAACACAGGCTTGGGCCTCACCATCTCAGATTTTCTTAAAATTTGGTACATGTGTACTACTTGTATCGACTAGAACAATTGTGAAATATTACTGATATGTGGGTTATTATATTATTTTATTATATATATATTTTTTTAAATTGGTCGTACTGCCTATACCTATACATTTTATTATATCATATTAAATGGCCTAGAATGCGCTGCTTTTAAAGTCACCAAGTTCTAGTCAAATTTGGAAAACATCTACAGCTATTTTTAATCATAAACTGCTAGATTTATAGAATTTTATCACTAGTTTTCAATTTTTTTAGTAATGAAGAAATTTTCATCCCACTTTTATGTTTTGTAGTATGAATAGATACAATACTACCAATTTTTCAAAAGTATATATATTTTTTTAAAAAAATGCCCTTTTTGAGAAAATTTAAATTAAAATTTTACATTTAGTTTTTAGAAAATTTCTTTAGACATTGTTGTATGTCATATGAAATGGCATGGAATACGCTGTTAAACGACACAAATCTCATACTCCTAGTTAAAATCCGAAAACATCTACAGCTATTTTTAATTGGACCTGGACCTAATTTTGAGGGCTTTGCAGGTCCACAATTCAAAAACGGGTAGACATCTCTCAGTAATACTCCAAAATTGTTCTAGTCAATACAAGTAGTAGACATGTACCAAATTTCATGAAAATCTGAGATGGTGAGGTTCAAAATGATATATTTTTGTCTTGATTAGGCGTGGAATGGCTCAGTTTTAGGATTGAAGAATAAACTTATTAGTTTCGATGGCTTATAATACGTATTAGAAATTCATATCTTCTTATTTATTTTCCTTGTCGAGCCATTATAGATGTCGAGAGGTGTGTAGCTAACGTCATGTAAGTGATTACTGTCCCTACTCAGCTGGTTCATTCCTGCTGGTTCATATTGTGCATAATGGGAGAGAGCCCAGAGTGGTAAGGTCTCTTGATCACGCTGCCGGATTAGAAGGATTAACAACTTATTAATTCATATTTGATCAATCATTTATTTCTTTACACCTGTTTATAATATAATATATTACATAGACAGTTAAAGCAATGACTAAACATTAGAGGAAAAACATATATAGAAGGACCTGTTTGTAAATACCATATCAAAGTTGGTAAAAAAGACAGGCTGATAATTGTTGGTGTGAGATGCATTGTTCTGCCCCCATTGGCTCACAAAGCGGAGGTCTACGGCTACATATTGTTTTGTTGCTTAGGTCAACAGTCCGCCCTTTTTGTAGCGATTAAACCCTTATTGCGGGTTCTACCTCAGGCGTCGTTTTAATTATTCTCTAAACATTTAATTCAAGCAAAAAAATATGATGCCCGATAGAAACTTAAGCAGGGTAGAATTTTTTTTTTTTTTTTTGCCGTCACACTGCAGAGGAAAATAACAATACTGAAAATAGATAACATAGTACATTTTTTCTTTCGTTTTAATCAGAGACGAAATTTAATATTCAAATTAAATTTCCAGCCCGCCAGGTAGAAATTTTTTAAAGGGAGAAAAAAATCGTTGGATGGGACGTAAAAAGGAGGTCCCCAGGCTGTGCGATGTCAGTTACTAGTTAAATGTCACTAACGTAATTATGCCGGGATAGGCAAATAGTCAGATTAGCCATAACAGTATAATGTGATGTTAAATAAACAAACTACTAATTTGTTGTTGCGGTGGCTAATACAAGTTTTTACCGAAGTTAAAACTAACCAAAATGTAACAACAGTGAGTGCTATTTTTACCTTAAGATAGAGATCGCAGCTTGAGTTTTATGTTGTAGCTTAAAGAATTGGAACAGCTGAATAATTTGACATTACCTCCATTTTAAAGGCTTAGTTCCTTTTGGAGTGATTAAGAAACCTGTTTGATTTGAAAATTTCAGAATTGAATTATCCAGGGCTGGTAGAGTAAAAAAGATAAATGTTGTAAAACATATATTTGAGACTAAACAAAATAAAATTCCCTCTGATGGGCAAAAATAAAAACCTTTTAGAGCTGATAAAAAATAAATAAATTTTACTTGAAATGAAATTGAGAGAGAAAAAAAAATAATGGTCCAAATACTAAAAATCGGTAACTGTTGAATTTCTACTCACGGCAGGACGAACTGAATGGCGAGACGTCTTAATCTGAATGCTGATCTTAATGTGGTGATTAGGTGCACCCATATATTGAAGAATCTTTGGCCAGATGTACTTGAAATAAAAAACAGAAACTCCTCATTTGACTTCTTGATTTTAGCGTAAGCCTACTGCTACTTTGCCCTGTCTACTTCCGCGTGATATCACAGGGGGTAAAACAACTACTTAAATTAGTTAGTTCAATTAGTTAGGGGCCCGGTGTTGCTGTGCGGTAAAGCGCCGTACTCCCATGCCGGAGCTGCGGGTTCGAGTCCCGCCCTGGGTGGTGCTTTTCTTTCGTAGGAGAAGTATCATCCAGTTGCCATGGGTGTTAGTATGGGCAGTATAGGGCTTCAGTAGAAACTTCAGTAGAAGTCCCAAAAAAAAAAAAAAAAAAAAAAAAAAAAAAAAAAAAAAAAAAAAAAAAAAAAAAAAAAAAAAAAAAAAAAAAAAAAACTACTTCAATGTCTGGATGGTGCTGCCCCCCTTCGTGGCATGGGAAGTGTCGCAACTGTAGCTGAATTATGGCAACACACAATAAATACTTATTACCTGCGGCCTACTATCAACAGAGGTAGCCAGAGGATTAGGGGACAGATAAGGCGCTCAGCTGTTTGTTAATTAGAAGCTCCTCCTGAGTATGGACGTATTTTAATCACCGATTGAGTAAAAATCAATTTATATAAATGATTATTTACATAAATTATTAAATAATAAACAAAAATACAAACTGGTGGTCCTAAACAAAACCCTTATTAATTATTTATTTATAAACATATATAAATTGTGATGTATGAAATAATTCTTTCCTCTAATAATTTTAATTTTAATTTAAACTTATTATGAATTCTAAAATTTATTTATTTTTAAGCCCATAATGCACCGTGGGGCCCCATCAATACGAAAGGTATGAAGTTATAGTGGACTCCTCATATCACACATTTCAAACGAAACATCTGTAAACAGAGGAATTAGGTTTTTGGTCGATTTTCTTTTTTAACATTTTTTCAGTGTAGTCGTGAGTGATACTAAACATAAATATGGAAGTAAATATTTTTCGAGGTGGACGGAGCTCATCAGCGGTACCATTAAAGAGTTAAATATAGATTGCGAAACACGTCAAAGTATTATATGATTTTAAATCAAGTGATAGCTGAAGAACTGACAGATTCGATGAAGATAGTTGAAAGTTTGTGCACTAGCAATGTAACGTCCTTTGTTTTTAAAGAATAAATTGAACTGAAACGAGCTCCGTCCGCAAACATTTACGTCATTACCGACGTCTCTTTCCCTTCTTTCATTGTCTATAATTAGAACTGTACAAACAGGGTTCTCGACAAGGGCGGCTCTATCTAGCAACTAATGAGGAACAAGGAACTCAGAACAAGGATGTACATGCCGCTACGATTGCCGGTATACATGTACATAGCCCATCCATGTATAAAATTGCTAAATAATAATTTTTTTTTGTAGCTCTAGAGGAAGAAAAAAACAATGGTTATCATAGCATGTGGATATGGAACAACATACTCCTTACATAGCGATGTAGAGTACTATTTCTTTTGCGAAATTTGCAATTTTCTAATTCCACCGTTATATTGAGTTCCAGCACAGCACAGCACAAAGAATACACAGGTCGATTATTTTTTATTTGTTTATAAATTTGAATTTATATTTGTATATTCGTGAGTAAGTAAATAAGTTTTCAGGATTATCGCCAAAAGGCCTCACTAGTTTTACATAAAATTTTTATTTATTTATATACATATCTGTACCCCTAAGATAAACAACAATATTTACCTTTTTTTTTGTCGAATTAATTTTATAATTTAGATTTAAATACTTCCAATTACTTATCAACGTGAATACCTAAGTGAAATACGTTCATTAAGCTGTCTCTATACTTAACGAAAAAACAAATAAAACAAAATACTTATAATAATATTGAAATCCAAATTAGTAAATTTAATTGAATGAAACAAAATGTACTTGATGGTGTTCACTTCAGGGGTACACAGCTCCTCATCAGATATATAGGTAATATTTGTCAGAGTTAACCATTTTCGGGGCTTTATTGAAATAAAGTTTTAAACTTACCTAATAATATTATACATCCGAAATTTATATAAAGGAAGACATACTTGTTAGGCATGACAATATTAAGTAAAACTTGAAGGCATAATATAATATGGGATGTAGAAGAATAACAACTCAAAATTTAAGTTAAAACAATATTATCGAACTGGGACGGCAGAGAGGCGCTTTAGTCGTGACGTTTATATGGATACTTACATTTGATAACAGAAAGAGGTTATTCTTTATTTCCGAATAAATAGAGCTAATTAATAATTAAGTTAGTTGTTACTGTCTTCAGAAAGGTGTTGTTTTAAAAGTGATGTTGTTTAAATAGTTTGATGACAAAATTTAATTTATAGATTAACATTGATATTAATAAATTTATATATTAATGTGTGTTCTTAAACTGCCTCGATTTTTTATTTTTGAGTTTGATAATAACACATTGAATACATAGAAAGACTAATATGACTGACTTCGTTGTATGCTTAGTTTACTATTTCACAGTTAAACAAATTATTGTATATTAATAATATTGTAACACTGATACGGTTTTTAGCAATAATTTAAAGATTTTAAATTTTAACTATTTCAAGGAAAAGATAAGAAAATAAAATAATATAGCGTAACTGTACAGTTAAATTTAAAAGTGACAGAAGAGTGATTCAAAAGTAACTGAATTTTTCCACTGTTCAGGTAGGACTCACTAACATGGCACTTGCTTATCCCCATTCCTTACTGGAACGTTCCAGACCTTTATACCTAAGTAGCAGAAATGAATATCTGTTTTGGTTTCTTCCATCCCAATATTTTTATATTAGATTTTGCACCAGCGCTGTTACGCAACAAGCAAATATGTTCTCTTTCTGTTCTTCCGCTTCGGATTGCTTGTTTATCTTTGAAAAGTTTAATCTCTTCTGCTGTAAAAGGTTCCGCTCGTTTTGTACAAACAGGTCATAGAACTAAAATACTAAGACTAAGTAAACCGTTTCTTCGGCTCAGTCATTATACATATTTAAATGTTTTAATTAAGGCGTAGTATATACGGAATAGACTTTCTTCATTTTAAAATAAGGCTCAGATCATATACAAAGTTGGTCTCAAATGTGAATGTTCTTGCAAAGATGCACCTTTTGAATAATTTTACGCTAAATACTGATCACAATAATTGAATGATGGAAGTGTCAATTTACTTAAATTTCACCCTCTCTGTCTTACTAACATTCCGATTTAATTGGATCCTAGATAATAGGCGAAGGCCGGACAATTAATTTCAATCTTCACCCTTCAACTTAATTAATTATCCTAAAATTAGATATTAATCTAAAAGCCAGCATTTCATGATAGGTTGAGGCAGTGAATATATTAAGGTTGTTTGTTCAAACATTCAATGTGATTAATAATCAAATTGATTATTTTTTTTTTTACCGAAAAGAATGAAAAAGTACCAAAATTCAATTAAAACCTTCAAAGTCAAATCTTTTTTTATTTATTTTTTATATACTGGATACGGCAGAGGCAAAATTAAAACAAGTATTTGAGACGTTTTTTCGTAAATTAATTCAACAGGACCAATTGTTTTAGCATATTATATTTTTTAATCCTTCTATAAAATTTCTCTTTTTAGAACTTAAAAAATCCGTATCTATGATGGTTATATATTTTTTTTTTTTTTCTTCTTTATCTTCCTCTTGTGCCATTTCTAGCGTCGAGGAGCCTCGATAAACCGCAGCCACTCCTGCCGGTCCCTACATAGCTGCTTCAGTTGCTGGAGGGTTTTACCTCTTTTCCCCCCTATCCTTTGTATATTCTCCTGGAAGGAAATTCTGGGACGTCCTCGAGGTCTTTTCCCAGAGGGTCGAGCTTCTAAGACTTTTTTGGGCTCTCTTTCATCCTCCATGCGGCACACGTGGCCAAACCACTTAAGCTGTCGGGATTCAAGTGTGGTCTTGAGTTCTGGCACATTGAATTGCTCCCTTATTCGCTCATTTCGGATGCAATCCCTTCTAGTCTTCCCAACCGCTCTCCTCAGAAACTTCATTTCTGCTGCAGTAATGCGACTGGCTAGCTTATCAAGCATTACCCAGCTTTCGCATCCATAGGTAAGAGTTGGGAGATAAACAGATTTATATATATGCCGCTTAGTATCTATACCCACTTCTCGGTGACCGATTATACTATTACAGATCTGATAGTATACTTGATTACCTTTATAAATCCTGTGGGATATCTCTGGATCGATCTTGCCTGAGGAACTTATCACGGTCCCTAAGTAGGTATATTCCGGCACAACTTCTAGAATTTCCCCATTGCAGCTCAAATGAACGTCAACTTGTTCTTCTCGAGCCAGAACTAAGACCTTGCTCTTCGAGGTGTTGATAACCATTCCCTTACGAAGCAGCTCCTCTTGCCATTCTATCAATGCCTCCTGCATTTTTTCTTTGGAATCAGTGATGAGGACAATATCATCAGCGTACAGAAGGCTTTGCACAAGAATGGTCATCAGGTTCCATTTTCCAATAGCTGTCCAAGCAGTTCTTCTTTTACATATTTTATGGATCTCGTCCATAAATACTATGAACAGTAGGGGACTTAGGCTGTCACCCTGTCTCACACCTCTGTCCATGATGAACGCCTCAGATTCTCTTCCATTGATCCGCACAACTCCTTTTGCATCATGGTATACCGACTTGATAGCTGTGATTAGATCGCCTGGGATATCTTTGGCCACCAATGCTTTCCATATTTCTTTTCTGGGTACAGAATCAAATGCTGCCTTCAAGTCTAAAAATGTCAAGAATATGTTTTTGTCTCTGTCCCATGCCTTTTCTGCTATGCTTCTTAGGACAAAAATATGGTCCTGTGTTTGCCTTCCAGGTCGAAATCCCGCCTGTTCATTTTCTATTTTATTTTCAACCATTGTCCTCAGTCGCTTCTCCAGTATGCTGGTATAAAGTTTATACACAACTGAGAGCAAGCTTATAGGCCGATAATTTTCACATTCTGTAGAGCTGTCTTTTTTGTGGATAGGGATAATTACACTATATTCCCAATCTTTTGGAATTTTCTTCCTGTTCCAAATTTGTTGGAAAAGATGTTGGAGCACTTTGACAAGCTCTTGACCTCCATATTTTATTAACTCCGGAGCTATGCCATCCCTTCCAGCCGCTTTCCCCACTTTAATTTTTTCTATGGCATCTACTACCTCCTCTTCATCAATGCACTCTTGACATTGATTATTACAATGAGGCGACTGATCCTCCGCATCACTGGCGTCCCCTGAAAACTGGCCCTCATAAAATTGCTTCCACCTCTCTAGGATGCGCACTTCTTCTGTGATAATTATACCCCTTGCATCCTTGATATTCCTCACTGGCTTGCTTCGTTTTCCTCTGAGTGACTTTACCTTTCGCCAAAACTTCTTTACACTATCTCGGTGGTCTTCGTCCAGGCTTCTTCCAAACTTCTCCCATGATTCTTTCTTTGCTTGACGAACTTTGGCTTTGCACTCATTTCTGGCTGAGCGATACAGACTTAACCTCTCTGGTGTTCTGTCTTGCAAATAAGCTTTCCATGCTTTTTTCTTTTCTCCTACATAATGCTTAATTTCCTCACTCCACCATTCCGAGAGTTTCCTGTTACTTGGAACCTTGCGTAAACCACACACCTCTTTTGCTACTTCCAAGATGCATGTTTTTAAGGCATTCCACAGTTCTTCTATATCATCATTGAGTTCCAAGTTTCTCAGCCTGTCTTCTAACTTTTCGGTATATTGAGTCCTTTTTTCGAGATCATCAAGCGCTCTAACCTTTATAGATAGATACTTCTTCTTCTTTTTTTGTTGCAATTCTGGGAGAATTTTGGTGTCGGCAACCAGGAGTAGATGATCACTGCCAATCTCAGCACCTCTTATAACTTTGATGTCTGTGAAGTACTGCCTGACACCCTTGTCATAAATGAAGTAGTCAATAATACTATTTCTATCTTGGCTCGAGAACGTAATTTTGTGTATTCTCTTGTGGGGGTAGAAAGAATTACCCACCAGCAAGTCATTATCGACACAAAATTCTATGAGTCGTTGTCCATTTCCATTTTTTGTTCTCTCACCGCCATGTAGTCCCAGCACTCCATACCCAACTCTAGGATCCCAACCAGTTCTTGCGTTAAAGTCTCCACTCAGTATTGCGTATCTTCCTTTATCCTTAATCTTATTAACTACCCTATCCAAGTCTGAGTAGAATACTTCCTTATCAATGATAGCTGTGTCCTCTGTTGGGGCATACACTTGAACCAGAGTGACCTTCCCGATCGACATTTGGAAGTCCGCGGCTATTATTCTTGACGAAACAGGCTATGGTTATATTTAACAGGTCTAAAATTCTGATAGTTACGGTTTAGTTAAGGTCTGTATGAATGTTTTCCATAGATATATTCTAACTTCAGAAGAAGGTATATGTCTTGGATTATTATAATCTAATAAAAAAGCTTATGTATTGAAAAGTGAAAAGGTGAGAAATATTTTATTAATATAACTACAAACAACATTTTTGCTATTGTGAGTTAACAGGCATTTTTTTTATTTCACATGCCTCTTGTTAAAAAATAAACATTTATTTTATATCAGGTTAGATCACAATTACTATTTTTAGATTTATTTCCTTGAAACATGAATAAATAAACATATGCAATTTGATTTCATAATTTTTTATTTCTAACGCGGCCTCCACCCACATCAGGGTATTATTCATTTTTAAACATATAATGAACCGGAAGTTAATCGACCAACGTGAGAGAGGAAACACGATGTTATTGTAATTTCAAATTGTAGTGCATGTATAATTGAACGGTATCCCCCCCCTCAACACCCCCACCAAGCGATTTCGAACAGAGATCGCTGTTGCGAAGACTTTGTTTGTTGAGAAAACTAGCAACACGTGATGCGTCGTTGCAGCGAACCCCGAGGCCTGTTCAAAGGCTGCCTCATCACAAGTCAATTAGAATACTAAAACTGAATAAATATTTGTCCTGGGAGCTTTGTCTCTCTCTTCCCCGCCCTCCTTGCTACAATAATAACCCCGTCGGACTTTGCTCCGTCCAATCGATACAGGCGAGGAGATCTTACTTCGATCTTACTAAGAACGGCGGCGGTTCGAATCCGCCCTGGGAGGGTTGACTTTTATTTCGTGGAGGCCCCACGGAATAAATCTCGAACCTCTCACCATGGTTAGAATAGGTTGGTTACACCTCTAGAGTAACCCCCCGTATGCCACACATGGCCAGGTAGGGTTACCGAACAAAAAAAAAAAAAAAAAAAGATCTTACTTCTCAAAGATTTCTAAGCTCAATCAATTCCGGAGCTTTACGAGATATTTTTTGGTTAGAATCAAGAATTAGATTTTTTTGGTTAGAAGATGAGGAATTAGAAAGGCAAGCGACGATTGAAATAGCGCGTTGAATGCGCAGCCGGTGTTGTTATTCTATACTGTCGCGTTTTGTGCTAGCACTTCTGTAAATTTTATTTGGAATTAGTTTAGCTCCAGTTGTGTCCCTCGTTAATTTTATTTTCATAATATAAGAACATATACCTACATTCTCTTTTTTAATTTAGCCATGTTCTCTTGGCCTAGAGGTATTTTGCATTGTATTATGGGTGCTGCCATGGAGGTAGAATCAGAATTTACTCAACCGGTGTTTATATAATTTGGCTCATCGTGTGTATCTTGGGATAATTTTTATCTCGATTATTGGCCTCACATTTATTCATTGCAAATTAATTGGTTATTATTCTACAATTGAGTGTGATTATTTTTAAGTTCTATAAATTTGCAACAGATGGCGGTATAAGTTGATTTATTAGCATAACACTTCAATTTCTTTCGATATTTAGGGTTGTTTAGCATCCAGTAGCCAAATCTATTTTTTTCGCCTTGGACTAGGAACATCCATGTTTTTCTCATGGGCAATTATGTTTCGTCTTTTCAAGTTTGTGTGAAAACATCGAATCTATTTTTTTTAGCAAAGGACAGGTTAACCGAAATCATTGTGCACCCATTGGCACAACAATAAAACAAATAAACAAATTGCGAATTCTAATAATTAGAAAATCTGGTACGATGCACGCAACACACAAATTTCACTTACGAACTTGATTAGAAATCGACGTGTTTCGATAACATGTAAAAGGCCACACTTTTCCACATTGATATGCTTATATTTGTATATCTCCGTAAATTCTAAAGTATATGTAATGCAAAACTTGAAAGGTCTCAGTACTTTTCGATTCATTATTGCTAATTTCTTTTTTTAAGGGACCTAATTTCATCCAGTCGAGTGTTTTTTTTTCTTTTTTTTTTTTGTTTTTTTTTTTACTGCTTGGTTTTATTTTAACAGCGATTTGCTTTTTGTAAATATATCGTGAAGGTGAATCGTTAAGAGGTTTATTTACGACTCGTTGTAAAGTTTGTTTCTCATGCCTTTCTGGTAATTGAGAACGATTACTGTTCCTCTAAAATCAGTTTATATTGCCTTCAGAAAATTTCAGAAATTTATGTTATGGAACTAATGCTTCTAAAAATATCGGACGAGTGTTTTGTGGATCCTGAGCTTACTTGCGACTGAGCAGTCTACTACCAAGTAAGTCTCGGTTAGCTGCCATTATTCGGTACTATACATACTTCTTCTCTCTCGTCCGAGGTGAATTGACTGCTAAATTTCAGAAATTTATGTTATGGAACTAATGCTTCTAAACTAAAATATAATTACCTAATCAAAGATTGTCGTATACCATATATTTTCACCTCTTAAATGCTTTAAATAAAATGAGCATCACGTATTTTCTCTCTAAAGTAAGATAATTTTTTTTATTGTTAAATGAAAGTTTTTATTTTCACCAGTGATAATATGGGATATGAAATTTTGGCTGACACCTAGTTTGATCAAAATAGTTAAACCGTTTTTGAGAAAATAAAAAAACTTGAAAATAAGACAAAATTTTCTAAATAAAGTGCCTCCTTTGACCGATTTTGAAGAAATTTCGGCTGTTGATTTTACTTATTAACGAGGTTTCGAATGCGTATGTCAAGATGGGTCGGACGAGTGTTTTGTAGATCCTGAGCTTACTTGTGCGACTGAGCAGTCTACTACCAAAGGCTTTAGATAGAATGGAATAATCTCGGTTAGCTGCCATTATTCGGTACTATACATACTTCTTCTCTCTCGTCCGAGGTGCATTGACTGCTGTCCCCAAGTACTTAAAGCTTTAACCCTCTCAAATCAGTAGTTCCCAACTATGTAACGACTCTGCAGATGAGGTGGGTTCTTCTTCCTTAATGTAAGTATCTTGGTCTTGTCCTCGTTGATTCGGAGACCCATCTTCTTCCTTCGATCTCCTTTAATGCATCCTTTCGACTCCTCCCCGCTATGACAACATCGTCCGCGTAAGCTATCACTTGGGTCATCATCTGGCTAAAAATTGTTCCGTAGGATATTAGCCTTGCCCTCTTTATAACTGTATTTGGGACGATATTGAATGAAGTGAATCCTCCTGGCTGACTTCCGAGCTCAGTGGGAAAGAGTCTCCGCAATTGTCACCAATCTTGACCTTGCTAATTGTTTCCTTCATTGTACATATCGTAAGTCGGATTATTTCATCCGGGATTTTCATTTCTCTCACAGGCCGGTACAGTTCCTTCCTGATGAATCAAATGCAGCTTTATAATGTATGAAGAGAAGCCTCATGCTATTGTTATATTCCCTCATTTTCCCCATAATCTGCCTAAGCGAGAATATCTGGTCAATGGTTGAAAGATTGGTCCTAAATCCACATATGGAATTAGCCAGTTATACAACGAAATTGAGAAAACCTTGTTACTTCCAATAGTAGGGGTGAACGCTAGCTCTTTTCCAATTTGTGCATTGAAATCACCTAACACTATTTTTCTGTCGAAGGAGGGACAATTTCTTAGAATCGTATCCGATTCTTCATAAAATGTCTCTTTTTCTTACACTTCCTCTCCGTCGGTGCATATACATATATCAGGGTAATATTTTCCTTTGACCCTCAGAATACATATCCTATTATATATTCGTTCAAAATCGAGTATTTCTGACTTCGCACGGTTCAAATCAGGAATCCAGTCCCCAACACATGCTTTTTTGGAAATTAATCATAAAAATCACAAAATTTATAATCATAAAAATGGAAATTATTAATATAAAAATTTATAAATTAATGTTATCTATCTCATTCGTAAAATTAAATTGTTATATTTTAATAAGTTGTAGGGGAGAGCGGGGTTGGTTGGCATAGATGGTAGGTTGGCCATTGGCTTATAGTTTCCGTCACACCTGTTGTGAAGGCCAAACCATTGTACCATGTGACCAGCTCGACCTCGGGAGTCTTGTCCTGAGTTTTCAATCCGATGCTAACAGTGTAGATAAGAATGTGCTTCATTGATTAATTTTACAACAAGTTAGTAACTTTTTATATTTTCACTAATCTTGGTTTAAAGGCATGGAAAAACATTTGACTCCGATTCTGTTCACATAGCCCCAAACTCCTTTGAAAAACCTAACCTTTCGACTAACCAGTTTCTTGTTTGATTGTTCTCCCCTGTCCTGGCAGTCATCTTTCATATGATCTCTCCTGTGGGGTTAGTTGGCTCTCTTCAACTTTTTTTTTGGCGCAGTAGCAATTCACAAAAGCAAGGTAAACACAATCAAAGGTGAAACTACCAATTGTCTTTTGTTGTTCCAGCGAGGAAGATGATAGCAATTTTTCTTATGCAAAAAGTGACGACAGTCTTAACTTCTATCTTTTCTATTGTCATTATATTTTCCCTTAAAAGCTGTTAAAAACCGATTCAAAATTATTATACCATTATAGTGCAGCTTTGAATAACAATAATATGTGTCTTGAATGAGGCAGTACTTGAATGAGATGGCTAAACAACCCCACCTTCTAGGCCAACCTGCCCCACAAAGGGGGTTCAGTGGCATACTCTGGATTGACGAATTCTTCAATTTTCTATGATCTTAGTATTAAGTATTATGTTGTGAAAAAAATACTTGAAGTATTCTAATACTTGGAGTTTACAGTGGTATCAGCCCCATTGGGATTATATTAACAGGAACTACTCAACAATCAAAAAAGTGAAAACTGTTGCCAACCAACCCCGCTCTCCCGTACTGTACGAACATGCAACATGGTTTGATGTTCCTCCCGATTTGAGTTCACTTCAAAAGTATTTACCAACTGTTTAATATCAATCATAAACTTTACACCAAAAAATACAAGCTTCTAGCTTTCAGCGTACTTCAACTAAGTATGTAATATTATATTCTGAAATTTGTGGGAAGAAAGGAAAATGGAACTTAAACCAGATAGTATTTTCATCATTACATAATTTAGGGCAGAATACAAAAAAAACATATGTTACTATTATTACAGATAATCACTTTTGCCAGAAACACTAAATGCAGAGGAATGAAGTTAGATCTTGAATCCCTTCTTTCATAAAAAGTAATGCTTGTAAAAATTTATTACTGTTCATATTTTTTATTATGGTTGATAAACTGCATAAATTTTAATAATGTTTGTGCGCAGCTAAGGCTGAGAGTTAGTTTTATTTTTCCCAATAAGCACTTATATTTTTTGAAAGATCCTTCTACTTCGTAACTATAACCATAAGTATTGTTGCACAGTATATTTGCTGTAAAAACTTATTTGTACCTTTTTTTATGAGCAACATGTTTTAAAGATTTTTGTGACGTTACATCTCAAGCAATAACGTCATTTTTTCATTGGACGAAAGTTATTAAGTAATTTACCTGCCTAGATTAATCAATATTTTAAGATCAAGAAGAAGTTCACGAGGTAGAAATAGAACTGATACCATTGCAGCAAAAGCGCTTGATGGTTCTCTGCAGTTGACTATGAAAAAACTAGGACACTACACGCTAAAACACGTTATAAATAAATACACGTATATACAGTATGCAAGAGTACACCTCAGCATAAAAAAAATAACTGGACATCGCGGGATAGTAGAAGAGGAAAAAAGGATGCTAGAAAGCGGTCACTGTAAGTAATTATTGATTTAAAAAACTAATTTACTGCTAATAGAAAAATATAATATACTTAGTCTTTGTTGTGAATGAAAATAAAGAATTTCATTGACCTGACTTAAAGGTTTTGATAAACAAAAACTTTACATACATTAGTGAATTTGATGGAACACTTCTACAAAGTAATGAAAATTAGAACACATATTTGTTTGTTTGTTTTTAACGTCCATTTTTATGCTACTTAGGCTAATCGGACGTTGCTACAGTGGGAGTCCTAAATTTTGCCTATCCAGGTATAATTAGGATAGGGATCTTTAACGAGTACCTGACATCGTACAGGCTCGGGACCTCCATTTTACGTCCTATCCGAGGGACGGCATAGCTAAGGATTTTTTACTCCCATTAAAAAATCCTAGGGCCACCGCTGGAATTGAACCCGCGATCTTTAGTATTGTAGGTTGCCATGCTAACCACAACACTACAGGTGACCCCAGAACACATGTTTTAAAATAAGTAATTAAATTATATCTTCTTGCTCAGTCTTCATATTCTACCATAACCCTAATATTAATCCTTAAAAATTGTGTAACTAATATTGCATATATTTAAGAAAAGTTTAAGCTTAATCATTATTTCAGTTCTGCGCATGCGCTCGGTTTTTATGTTCACATTTCACCTCGTCTCCCAGAAGTTCATTATTTTCAGTGGTTAATTAGTTTATTTTTCATTTAAAAATATGTTAAGCAGTTTACTACTCAGCGGTAGTAAACATTGGACTAATACCACAGTGAGTAGTATTATATATCGTCAGTGTGTACAGTGATAGACAGTGAAGTTGGTGTAGTATAGACATATCACTATAATATTTAATAGCCTCGGAGGGGGTTGGTCAACGCTTATCGTGACAAGGTCAAGGTCACGAAGATTTATTTTTTATTTTTTTTTATTAATTTATTTATTTACTTTATTTTTTTACTTTTTTACTACCTTGTCTTCTTCATTTTTGACCTATTACCGATATTTTCATCAAGTTATGTCGTCTAAAAGGTCTCGATCTGTTGGCTCCACGACGCGCTCTTCACCTCAAAAACAAAAGGCTCGTCGTAATAAACCTCCAGCAACCCCTGCTAATAATTCACAACCTGAACCTCAGCCAGGTACATCTAATATGACAGAGGAATCTCCTTTCTTCGCCCCTAACCGCTTCGAGCTGCTATAAAAGACTAACGAAGAAATGGAAACAGCCCGTATTCCCAGGGAACCAGGACCTCCTCCTATTTTTGTCAAAAATTTCCACCTTTTATGTACCAATCTAAATGATATTTGTCCAGGTGACTACTCGTGCAGAAATAGAACAAATGATACAAAAATAACACCGGAAACTCCGGAAAAATATAAGAAAATTGTAAACTATCTATCAGAAACTAAGGCAGACTTCCACACGTACCAACAACGTCAAGAAAGGTCACTAAGGGTGGTGATAAGAAATTTACACCCTTCAACCCCAGTTGAGGTGATTAAAGAAGAATTGACATTTAAGGTGAGTCAAATAGTAAACGTTTTAAAATACAATAAAGAAGAGCCCGGAATAAGAAATAAATCCGCACTGCCATTATTCTTCGTGGACTTACAGCAGTCACCTAGGGTCGAAAAAATATATGTGGTCAACAAGATCTCCTACAGTGAAAGTAGAAAAACCTTACTCAAAAAGGGAAATAATCCAGTGCCACCATTGCCAGTCATAGGGCCACACAAAAACTTATTGTCACCACTTACCACTCTGCGTAAAATGCGGTGGCCAATACAAATCAGGCGAGTACAATAAACCTAAAGAAATCGCTGCGGTATGTGCCCTGTGCATGGAAAATCACCCGGCCAACTACAAAGGGTGTCAAATTTACAAAAACTTAAATCTTGATATTAGATATAGAAACCCCAGGGTCAAGATGAAGAAAATAAAACTAGAAGAGGACCTTCAAAGACAGTGGACTCATCTGTTTCGTTCGCTCTATTACTCGGGGTTGGAAATTATAAAAAGTATATCTCAAACCCAACCTGGACCTAAAATTCCTCAAAATTCACCCTATCCTCAACAATCCCATCAACAACCAATTTCTCACATCCCTCCTCCATCTAATGCTACATACCTCACCTCCTTATTAGCATCTTCCCATCTGACTTCAAATCTCTTGTTACTCCACTGATATCACTCCTTACGAATCTCGTGTCCCACCTCATTCCTCCTTTGAGAAATCCCCAAATGACTTCCAAAAAATCCTTATCCATTCTCCTTTGAAATGGTGGAGTGGAGGCAAATGGTGTTAAAAATCACACTAACGAACTAACTGCATTATTACATGACAAAAAAATTGATGTAGCACTCATTACAGAAACTCGACTAACCATTAAACAAAGTTTCAAAATACCGCAGTACCATACATACCGTACTGACCACCCTGACGGTAGGGCACATGCCGATACTGCCGTCGTTATTCACCAATCCCTTTCTCATCACCTTCTCCCTTTGCCTACCCACGACTTTCTACAATCCAGAGCAATAGTAGTTAAACGTTTTCCTTTCCGGTCAAAATAGCATCAGGAAATTGCCCTCCTAACAAATCCATATCCAATACCCAGTTCACTTCCCTCTTTGATTCCTTGGGGGCATCACTTCATCCTCCCCTAATCACTCCTCTCGACCTCCTAACACTAATAGTTTACCGCAATACCTCCTAGATCTAATCCAAATCAAGCACCGTACCCGATCATTATGGCAACAGTCCAGACATATTTCCGACCCCCGCTCCTATAATCACTATTGTTAACAGGTAAAGAAGGAATTGGCTTCTTGCAGATCCCTTTCCTTCAACTCTTACCTTACATCCCTATCCTCTCAGGATAATTCCCTATGGAATATTACTAAAAAGATCCTTAAGACCCATTCCATTTCCCATCCCCTCAGGCTGGATGATGGCTCTTGGGCAGTTTCTGATGAAAAAAAAAACCGAAGAGTTCGCCAAACACCTGTCCTCCACCTTCACGCCTCATCCGGAATCTCATCCTACCAACACCACACTAGTTCAAGAATTCCTTTGTTCTCCAATCCCACTCGCTTTACCACCTCAAGTAGTAAATCCCTCTGAGGTCAAATACCTTCTGCGTAAACTTACTCCTCTTAAATCTCCAGGATATGATCTCCTCACTCCACAAATTCTTAGACAACTTCCTCCTAAAGCTATCCTATTTCTCACATACATTTACAATTGCATCCTAAGAACCACCCACTTCCCAATACTGTGGAAACATTCCACCATTATCCTTTTCCTAAAACCGGGCAAACCTTCCAACCGTATGACATCCTACAGACCAATCAGCCTACTTTCTATCCTTTCAAAAATCTTTGAAAAGATCCTTTCAAACGAATCCTTCCGATTATAGAATCCCAAAATATCCCCACCCATCAATTCGGGTTGCGTTCAATGCATTCCACTGTCCAACAAGGGCTCCGAGTTGTTGACCACATTTCTGCAACCCTAGAATGCAAGCAATATTGCTTCGGCGCGTTTCTGGACATAGCGCAAGCTTTTAACCGGGTATGGCACGCCGGATTGTTCTACAAGCTTAAATCCATTTTACCCCAGTCCTTATACTTAGTCCTACGAACATACCTCTCAAACCGATCATTCAGAGTTCGCTGTGGAACAGAGTTCTCCGATTGTTATCCAGTAGAGGCCGGTGCTCCACAAGGGTCCCGTCCTTTACATCTGACATTTCTACTGATCCCGACACCCTCCTGACAACATTCGCTGATGACACAGCCATCCTATCCTTCAACACAGACCATGGAACAGCATCCTCTAACCTACAAAGGCACCTCACACATGTACAACACTTGTGTAAAAACTGGCATATCAAAGTAAACGAAGCAAAGTGCAAGCATATAACGTTCACCCATCGACGCAGATGATGCCAACCAGTTTATTTTAACTCTGTTCAACTTCCCTTCTCAGACACTGTACGGTATCTAGGCTTCATGTTAGACAGAAGACTGACGTGGAACCCACATACTAGATTAAAACGACAAGAGCTTAACCGACGATTTGGCCAACTTCATAGACTGCTGAACAGGAAAACAGAACTTTCAATCAACAACAAACTACTTATCTACAAAACCATTTTGAAACCTATCTGGACCTACGGCATTGAACTGTGTGGAACAGCTAAACCCTCGAACATCAAACGCATCCAATCCTTCCAGTCCAAAATCCTCCGAACAATAGTCAATGCTCGTGCTCTATGTATCCAACAAAATCCTACACCATGACCTTGATATCCCGTTCCTTCAAGAACTGATCCCGAAGAAATTCTCCGAATTTCACAGTAACCTTACCCATCATCCTAATATAACCGTTCAATCCCTATCTAGCTCCACTCATCTCTACAACCCTCCTCAAAGGTTAAGGGCTGTGGCCGGATCTTCTGATGCCGGAGTTCTGGCATTGGCCATATTCTTCGCTCAAGTCAGGTGTGCTTATGGCCATTGCGCCCTCGCTCGGCCTCCACTGGCTTTAACACCACTGATGCGGCTGAGAGAGAACCGCGCGGGAACCTCTTGAGGCCTTGCTTTTCCCTCCTCCGGGTCCCTCCATCCTGATTGTAAATAGTGTATGAATGTGATTAAGAAGTTTTTTTTTTCTTACTTGAGCTTTTATTTTTGTTTCTTTGTATATTTATATTTTTTTGTAAATAATGTATGAATGTGCTCAGTTAGAATTATATATAATCATGTGTCGATTGTTACCTATATTTAATTATTTTTTTAAACATAACTCATTTAAAAAGTAATATACAGCAGATAAATTACAATTTTTCAACGAACTCTACTTATCTAATTATAATAGGTACTTCATGGCATTTTACAAGTTTTTTATACTCTGAATTTTATAATAATAACCAACAGAATACATATGTTCATTAAAAAGACTAGAATACAGCAAAGGGAATATATCCATATAATTGACATGCATGTATGTTCGAATAATCAAAAAATATAACTCTAGGAAGGTTACAAAAGTTTTCCTCCACTAAATTGAAAACCATATAACCTAATAATTACCAATTAATATTTAAGTATTACTGAATACAATAAAACAGAAAACAAAATAGTGACTAATGAGCTAAAATTCGATGAGATCGAATTGAATTTATCTTTATACATATAAAAATCTAGTGCCACGATGTTTGTCGGAGGTAACTAAACTTAAAGGTAAGAAACTACTCAACCAATTTTGATGAAATTTGGCTCATTGTATGTGGTTTTGGTCCAACTTAAAAGATGGGATAGTTCTTATCTCGATTATTGAATATTTCTTGTATTGCAAATTAATTCCTTACTATTATATACAATTGAGTGTAATTATTTTTAAGTTATATAAATTTCTAATAGATGGCGGTTTAAGTTAAATTATTGACATAATGAAACTTCAATTTTTTTTTTTTTTTTATATTTAGGGGGTAAGCATCCATTCAGTAAAATCTAATTAATCTAATTTTTCCAGCTTGGACTTGGAAAATCTGTGTTTTTCTCATGGGAAATTATGGGTCGCCTTTTCACGTGTGGGGAAAACTCGAATGTATTTGTTTTACCAAAATCATTGTGCTCCTATTAGTATTACAATAAAAAATAATAATATAAAAAGTGGAAATTATTATATATAAAAAAGTTATAAATTAACGTTATCCATCTCATTCATAAAATTAATATTTTATGTTTTAATAAGTAGTACTGTAAGAACCTGCAGCATGGTTTGAGGTTCCTCCCGCTTCGGGTTCGACTTTGGTAACCTGTTTCAGGTGGAATCTACTGATAAGAGATCTCACGTGTTATATTCTGAATTTAAGTACAAGCAAAGATTAATTATTAGTACATTTTTGCTAACTGTCTATTTTGATTGTACTAAACCCTATTCCAAATTTAGTAGTCCATTTTACATTTGTATTATCTAATCTCGGGTCTGCTGAAATAACCAATAAGTGCTAAATTAATGGATCATCAATACTTACTATGGTCAAATACGAGATGTGAAAAATAGAAACTTTAACTCTTCTAAATTCTTTACCAAGTTTAAGCTACAAGGATGTGGAAACGGAATATCGGAATGGTTCAACCAATAACAGCAGGACTGAAGAGTATTGCAAGTCAATTATTTAGATGGATAATTTGGAAGAATATTTTAAATTTAGCGTAAAGTTCTATTTTAAATCCCGTTGGTTTCTAGATTAGCTGAAACGTTTTTCAGTGAATTTTGATTTGACGTATTTTGTATTAAAAAGAATATAATTAATTCAACGCATTCTAGCTAATGAGCCGTAACGCGTGGTCGGGTCTGCTCGTATTAAATAAAGTACTGGACGTACTGGTATATAGCTCACAACTGGTTAGGGGGTTACTCGGAAAAGCGAACAAGGCAACCTTAGAAGCAACAGAGATCATAACGTGGTTAAAGGTGACTGATGAGTCATAGTTAAAGATAAAAAAAATCTGGTGCGTGCGCGCAACACACAACTTTCACTTACCAACTTACTTAGATAAGAAATTGACGTGTTTTGTTAAATATCATTTCCCAAAGTCACACATTTTTCTACATTCATATCTTATTTTTATTAATCGTTAAAGCCGTTTTTGAGTAAATAAAAAACCCCGTGAAAATGATACAAAATTTATTAAGTAAAGTCCCCCCTTCGGTTGATCAATTTTGATGAAATGTTGGCTATCACATATTTGGCATATACATACATCAAATACCCAGTTTGGTCACAATCGTGAAAGCCGTTTTTGAGTAAATAAAAAAAGCACGTAAAAATGGTACAAAATTTATTAAGTAAAGTGCCCCCTGCGGTTGATCAATTTTGATGAAATCTTTACAGACATATCTCGGGCATATAAATAGATCAAATACTAAGTTTAATCAAAATCGTTAGAGCCGTTTTTGAGAAAATCAAAAAAACACGTGAAAATGTTACAAAATTTATTAAGTAAAGTCCCCCCTCCGGTTAATCAATTTTGATGAAATTTTTACAGTCATATCTCGGGCATATAAATACATCAAATACCCAGTTTGATCAAAATCGTTAAAGCCGATTTAGAGTAAATAAAAAAAACACGTGAAAATGTTACAAAATTTATTAAGTAAAGTCCCCCCTCCGGTTAATCAATTTTGATGAAATTTTTACAGTCATATCTCGGGCATATAAATAGATGAAATACTCAGTTTAATCAAAATCGTTAGAGCCGTTTTTGAGAAAATCGAAAAAAACCTAAAAAGTTATTAAGTAAAGTACCCCCTCCCTTTAAGTAATTTTGATGAAATTTATGCTGTCACATCGCGGGCATATACCTACACTAAATACCCAATTTCAGGATCGCACGGTATATAGTTTTTGAGCTAGTCTGTTCACATACACACACACACACACACACACACACACACAGACACACACACACACAGACCATTTCGCGGGACTTGGTCATTTCGACTCAGGGGACCCCAAAACGTGTATTTCAGTTGAAAACCGGAAGTCGAAAATTTTCACGATCGCAATACTTCCACTTACTATATATCTCATATATAGGTAAGTGAAAGTAATAATGCTAAGCAACGTACTAAGCGCTAATAATGTTCACAAGACTGACACCTGGTCCAAGGGACCAACCTTAAGAGGAGAGTTATGTCTAATCAGTAACGCCAATAAATACCGTTTTAAAAGCATTGGGGCCATAAACCGGAACCAAAGTGCCATAGGAAATACATTAGAAGTTAAAAGGGTGTGGAAATGAAATATCGGAATGGTTCAACCAATAAGAGCAAAACTGAAGAGTATTGCAAGACAACTATTTAGATGAATATTTGGACGAATATGGAGAGTGCTTCGGAGAGAGGAGTGAGAGGCTTAAAAAAATCCAGGAGGATACCTGGCTGAGTGAGAACGGAGTCCAGAGATGGCAAAGCGTAAAGAGGTCTGGCAGACATAATATTATAGAAGACAAGCGCAGAATGATACTCAGAGGATCCAAAACAAATGCACCCCAATGGTCAGATAACTGGTAAATTTAATATCCATGCAGTACTCGTTATATATTACCAATTGCATTGCCATTCAAAACGGCAATGCAATTGGTAATACACATGAATAGAGGTTCCCAACCAGCGTCTATTAGAGTGTCCATTTATGTTATTAAAATTCATCTATAAGGTTTATTTAAAAGGGATTTTAAATACTTGGGGAATAAAACTATATCTGGTCAGCATTCAGGTTTGTTTTTTATTTCCATTCACCTCTATGCCACAGTTTTCTTAGAATAAGAATTCTTAGAATTCAACACCTCACCAACGCAAATAAATTTATAGTTAAATATATATAATTTATATAAGTTAAATTGACCGATAGTAATAAATAGTAAAGTAGATATATTTTCTATATTATCTTTTATATTCAGTCAGTGAGACCCCGTTAGAAAGGCACGATATTGCACAAGGGGAGCAATATAGTCAGCCTCTAACTTTGTGCTGTTCCACAACAGGCATATTTGCAGAACTGCAAAATGCAGGGTAAAAAGTAAAGCAAGGTCTATTATAGAAGCAATTCCTGACTATATAAATACGAACATATGATTGAAAAGAGTTCTAGACTTTTGTTGGAACAGTGGGAAACAAACTATTCCAGTACCTGTTGGTGATTGTCCTAGAATCTTCTACGCTGTTCGGGAACCATCCCGAGTGGATGTTTCTATTTCAGACTAAATGCAAGGAGCGATGGACTGGAGAGTTTGTCTTGCTCTAACGTTCGAATCATTTGGTTATTTGTGGGTTACTGGATCGTTACGAGTTGATACTTTTTGTAATCTTCTTAATAATGTTGTAATTTTTTGTCAGACATTGTGAATTCTTATTTTTCGTATATAATATACGATAATTAAGCCACAATAGTGTTATAACAGTTATTCATTTAGATTTTTCATTTGATAACTTTAAGGTACAATAAAAAAACTTATTTTCTGCGGCACTTATAATTTTTGTAAACATTTCTATTGGACATACTCTAAATGTATTTAGTCTCGTTAAATCGATAATTTCCTAATTTAAGTATGAAAAATATGAGTTCATCGTGAAAGTCTTGTAGTCCAAGTTTTATACGTGACAAATTTTGTCAAAGAAAAAACATCTCTGATTTTCCGAAGCAAACTTACTGCGCATCCTTTTTGATATATCTTGCTCAGAAGAATAAATGATGGGTGTCCTATTTCCGGTGGAATCTCTGCGATACTATAGCCAAGGGAACTTTGATGGAAAGTTCCGGTGATGTGGACCGAGCCAACCATTTAAATTACGGTTGCCTTTGTGCTCTGAATGTGGAAGGTATGAATCGGTACTAAAAAACATATTTTTGTTTATCCTTAAATCTTCTAGGTACGATATATTTTGGTGAAATAGTTGTATTACTTCATAAACTGGAGTATATTCTAGAAATCCTGAATTTGATAAATTGTCCTTGATGAAAGTATTTTCTACTCTGCCCTGGGCCACGCTAAACCTTTATTTTTATTTTATAATAATTTTTATAGAGCAATTTATTTCCTCAATGCCAGAACCTTCATAGTGGCGTAACAATCAAATGCGATAACGTTTTCGTTATTTTGGCTACGACGTAAAACTTTGAAAATTATTTTATGTCTATCGCTGAAGAGGGGCTCCACTGCACCGGTGTGCATTGTCGTTTCTGCCAAGACTGGCCGGTTAGCAGGGAGTAAAAAATAAAAAGGGTAATTGAACTACGGTGATTATTGAAAAGTTGTTAGGTATGTGTCTTGTCTGTGAAATATTACTGTTGGTATGTTAATTCCGTTAAGCAAGGACGAAATATTTTGAATTTTTTAAAGAATTATAACTTGTGCAGTAATTTTCGAAAGTACTGGGTTGTTGTCATATGCCACAGGAGGACAATAAATATAGTTGTGGCAGAATTTCGTAATGTTACTTTCAATTTTTCATTTTTCGAATTGCTTTTCAAGTTTACTAATGTATTGAGAAATAACTATTTAAAAAAGACATCATTGTAAATAAAACAAGCTGTCGGAGTTTTATCCTGTCTCCAGCAAACCACGCTAAAAGGAAATGGAAGTACGAGTAAAAAAGGATTGCTTTTTTTCATCTTATTTTTTTTTTTTTCTACCTCGAGAAACCACTTTATGATTCCGTGTCGCTATAGAAACAGCATGGAAAAAATTGAGACTACATGAGCCCATGATTGTTTAGCTAACTGAGAACGGACGAGAGGACGAACACAAACATGGGGGAATTGGATCGACCGTTGGGGAAGATGAAGAGAAAAGAACATACGTTTTTAGGACCGTAGCAGTCGAGACTATGGAAATGAAAAAAATAAAAAAAGAGCGTGTAAACAGGGGAGCGGTAGACAGTTCTATGGTCGGATCTGGAACCTCTATTTTCCAAAGAGAAATTATATGAAAACAATGGAAACTCTGCCTCCCCTCAGCTGAGACAATTTAGCAGCGATCTGTCTCCAACCACCTTCCCTCCGTCTCATTACTTCATTTAAAGTTCAGCTCATCTTTCTGCTTTTCAAACTTGTCCCTCCCCTCGGTTATTTTCTACCTCACCACTTACATATAGCTAAACATTCCAAACTGAATGACATTAAGCTCTTAATTCAACTTCTATTGTAGATACTTGTTACTATTAGTTTAATTAATATATACAGATCAAAGCAAGTTCCATAGGTATGTGTATTCATAGTTTTGGGTTTTTCATATAAGTTTGAGTAGTGAACCATCAACGCTCGTAAATATTTGCATGATTCATGAAGAAAATTACCAAGATAATGAATTCTTTTCATTATTCAAAGAATAAATAAATAAATAAAAAGTTAGTAAGTTTTCTAACTAGTTGTGGATTTTTATTGACGAAGTGTTAAACGGTATTTAATTTTAATTAAAGGAACAAATTGATAAACAGTAAATCTAGGCTAAAAAAAAAAAAACTATTTAAGTATACTTGTTTTTATACTTGATTCTGTAGAGAAATGTATCACCATATTGAACTTTAAGTAAGACAGTTAATCAATTTTAGATTATGTATTAATTTGTCGCATAGTATGGTGCGCCTACTGTTTTCCACTATAGATTAGACTAGAATTACTCAATTCTTTGGATGTTTGATGGTTTTGCAGAATCCCCTAGTTCTATCCCGCATGTCGATAATGTTAGCCCCAGATATCTTACTTCTTGGCATTAAGGGACCGGAGTATCATTGAAATATACTTGCGAGCATGAACCATGATTTAGGGTGAAGGTAATAAATTCACTTGTCCTACCATTCATTTTACCTTCCACCTGGTAGCCCTTCTACGTATATCATCAAAGTGGTTTTGCAGGCTAGAAGACGCTCTATCGGGGTTTTTATGTGTTATAAGTAGTGCACTATCGTCAGCAATGCAGCTAGTAAAGTGTGTTCGTGTTCGGTTAAGTCTGCCGTGAAAATATGACTTACTGTGTGACAAATGTCTTACTGCACAAAGCCCTGAGTATCCCAACAGCCATCGATACAGCCACACAATACTACAAAAGCTTCTCCAAAGACTAACTTTAAACTCAAACCCCTTAGCACGGACTCTAACATCAAACATAAACCCCTACATTCCACCTCGGCGACTTTTGAGGCGCTGGTCGAGAGATATGCTAAGTTAGTTTAGTTAGCAATTTATTCAGTTGGTAATTTGCAGATTGCTAATCTCACAAACAAGACTTTTTGTATTATCGTTTAAAAAAAAATATTAATTTTCTTTAAATATATAATAAATTTATTTTATGCACTGTAATTCTAATATTCAAGAAATTATGAACACATTGAAGGAATTTTTTGAATTACTTGAAAATTGAATTTAAAATTCGAAATTTAAAAAATAGAAAAGAGCAACAAAAAAAATTAAGTATATCACTTTAAAATTTGTTGCTTATATTTTTTAAAACAACATTTTTTGATGAAAATTTAATTTTCATTAAACCCTCCCATACATATGTTCCTACCTTTTTTTTCGCCCACTACAGCTAAGATTTATTCTATTTGGCACTTATGTAGTATTTATGACAGCCTTGATAGTATTTTTTTAAATGTATTCAATTTTTTTTTTATTATCTTCCACGTAACAGAAAACTAATTGATATGAAATGAAAAACCTGCAAAGTGAGATAATTGTACTACAAATTGGATTTCAATAAAGAGTAGGGTTTTAATTGTGTAAAACATATAATGAATCTTTCCTAATTTAGATCATCTGTCATATCATACGGATGAACTTCTGTTAGATGTTTGCCGAATCAAGACTTCCGGTAGCAACCTCTGCGTGTGCTCCCCGTTTCTCCACAACCATTGAATCAATATAGACAATGGAGACAGTAACTGATCACATTGGCGCGGTATATGAAGTGGCAGAGCAGGGGAGACAGTTATGACATAAGTTGGGGCGTGAGACAGATGCTCGGCGAGTGGGAGGCTTTGTTCGCCAGACAACAGATGGCCCTACAATATCCAACTGATCAATATTTGCCTCCTTGTTAAAGCCAGTATTATTATTATATCCCTGAGGAGCTGTTCTCTCTCCCTCACAATTACTGTATTCATTCATCGCAAACGTTTTATTGGTCATTGTCTTGGCGTTGGGTGTGTCGCCCTCTTCGCCTTGAATAGCGTGCCATGATCATCCTTCATAGATAGCGTCAAAATTAAACGCGAGGGTATGGAAGGGCCAGGATAAACAAATACTTCGGAGATTCTTGCCGCTAAATGGCTTCTTATCAGCATTCTCCTTCTCCTTGCCCAACGAGCCCGATGGTCTGGCAACATAAAGAGAAAGGATTGCACTTGCCTTTGTTATGCTCTCATTACTTCACTAGAGCCCTCCCAATTGCATTAATAATTCAAAACTTCGCTTCCCCACTCACCAGGACAGGATAGCTTTTCTGACGGAAGAATAATATGTGTTTGTATTCAGTGTCGAAAATTACACCAGTGTTTGTCAGAAGACTAATTCCTGTGATATAGACATATAAAGTCCTACTGTTTTTAGAGTTTGTGCAGATAAATAATTAGATGATAATATATTAATACAACCACATTGCATCCACTAATTTTGCCAACGCACGCATAAATATTCCTTGACAAGACCAAATTTCCAAAAAAGATTCTTTCGATTTTAAGAGTTTCGTAAAGTTCGAGTGTCACACGTGGGGGGGGGGGGGGGTAGTTAATGGTTGCTTGTTTTAATATTTTTGGCGCACAGACATCTAATGGCATTAGATTTAGATTAGAATTGAAATAATTGTTACGTCGAAATACCTAAGGAATTTCCTGTATCCTATTTCCTACATCCCGATAGTGATATGTGCCTTCAAGCTCAGTGAAGAGGGGTGGGTTTTGATTTTAATCCTGTGATACTGTAGGCTGTTTATTTGCTGTAGGATTGGATGGTTTCAAAACTGGTTTCAGTCCTTCAGGTGAATCTGTTAGTAGGATGGCAGGTTTCAGTCGGTCCAGAGATACGTTTACTTCACGACCAGGTAATTGTACTGAAAAGAATTTACCCAGTCTGCCAAGATCTTTATATGGGGCCAAGATATCCTGAATAGGGTGGCACTAAAGGACGTTTAACGCAGTCTTCCCTCACAAAAACATGCGTGAAATTTATTAAGTTCTTGATGGACGAAAGTCTTCCTATTTGAACTACGGGCTTCAGCTGGTCGCTACCTTGCTAGCTTTTCCTTCAACTCAAGGCGAGAAGCATGAGGATCGAATACGCTGTTTGTTTCTTCAAGAAAGTCACCGGGTAGTCGGATGGGGTATCCGCACAATGCTTCGGCGATGCTGGCTGAGGTGTCATCTCTGAGGCTGGCTCGAATACCTAACAACACGGATGGTAATACTTTGGTCCAATTATTGCTATTCATTTGGGCTGTTATTGCAGTCTTAAGCGTCCGGTGCCAACGTTCAATGCAACCATTCGATTGGGGGTGGTATGCAGTTGTACGATTGCGCTTGACACCGAGAAGGGCAGAAAGCTCATTAAACAATTGGGATTCATATTGACGGCCTTGATCGGTTGTCGTAGAATTGTAGACAATTGTATCCAATTGTCGTAGAAGGCGTTGGAAACACTCTCTGCGGTAATATCTTGGAACTGCTTCCGTCCAACGGGTATGTCTATCGATCATCGTCAGACAATATCTAAATCCATTAGATGATGGTAATGGACCAATCAGATCCAGACGGACATGTTGGAATCTGGCGGCTGTTTGAAATTTCCCAAGGGGAGTAACTGTGTGGCGGTGGATTTTTGCTCTCTGACATGGTATGCAAGCACGTGCCCATTCTGCTACGTCTTTATTGAGGCTCGGCCAGAAGAACCGCTGTGCTACCATTTTTCTTGTTTCCCGCACAAGAGGAAAGCACTTCGTCTGAATTCTTGAGGTAGATATGGTCTTGCCTTGCTAGTTGACATTTCGCAGAGGAGGGACTTATCGCATCCTGGTATATCCACTAGTTTGAGCTGCAGGTTATCCTGATTCTTCATTCTTTGTACTTCAGGATCGTCGCGCTGCGCAATGGAAAGTTCAGCGAAGTCATCAGGTGTATGAATTTCTTCGGTCCTGGACAGTGCATCCGCTACCACACTGTCGGTACCAGGTTTGTAGACTACCTCTGTGGTGAATTGGCCTATGTATGCCAACGAGAGCAAAGAGGAGTTGTAGTTTCTGGTCTCTGGCTGAAGGCGTGGGTGAGTGGACGGTGGTCCGTGATGATGGAAAAAAATTTTCCTTCTATTAGTGGCCGAAAATGTTTAACAGCCTCATACATCGCCAGTAGCTCTCTGTCATAAACTGAATACTTCTTCTGGGCGGATGTATGTGCCTTGGAGAAAAAACTAAGAGGGTACCACGTGTTCTTTTTCCTTTGTTGTAAGACAGCGCCTATAGCTATATCTGAAGCGTCACAGGCAATGGACATTTCAGCGTTTGGGTACGGATGAAAAAGCTCAGAAGCTTCTGCGAGGTTCTTTTTAGTTTCTACGAAAGCTTTAAAGGTCTCTTCATCCCACGCAATAGGGAATTTGTCGTTTTTAGGCTTACCATGCATCAAGGTATTAAGTGGCTTTTCTATACTCGCTGCGTTTGGTAAGCAGGGTCTATAAAAATTGACCATACCCATAAATCGCCTGAGCTGGCGCAAGTCCTTAGGAGGTGGGTATTCAAGAATGGCCTTTACTTTGTTGTTTAAAGATGTTATGCCAGTAGTGGTGGGGTGGTAACCGAGGAATTCCAGTTCAGTAACACCAATAATGCATTTAGCTGGATTTACTGCAATCCCATACATGTCGAGTCGTTGTAAGACTTCTCTTAGATGAGCTTCATTCATGTTGGTCTTCGTTTTCAGACGCAATTAGGAAGTCGTCAAGGAATTTGTAGAGAAAGTTCAGGTCTCGAAACTTGTCATCGACGAATCTTTGGAAACTTTGGCCAGCGTTCTTTAAGCCAAAGTTCATGCGATTATACTCTATCAATCCGAATGGAGTGATGAGGGCAGTTTTCTCGCGGTCTTTTTCGGCTACAGGGATGTGATAATATGCTCTCCGCAGGTGAATCTTGGAGAAGATTCTCTTGCCACATAATTCCATTGTGAAGTCGCGCAAGATAGGGGTGCCATACTGGTCAGGTATCGTTTGCTTGTTGAGAGCACGGTAGTCTCCATATAATCTGAGGCTCCCATCGTTTTTCTTCATCACATGCAGTGGACTTGACCAGGGGCTCTTAGACGGGCGACAGATTCCTTCTTTGATGAGGTTCTCAATCTCCTTCTTCACGTCTTAATAGATCCCCGGTGGTAGACCTTGGCACTTCGCTGTAACGGGGCGACCTTTGGTCTCGATTATGTGCTCTACTACTCCACTTGAAGGTCCACGAATCGTGTGATTTTTGTGATTGTGGGGAACTCATTGAGAATTCGCGCGAAACGGTTGTGGACGGGGAAAATCGAGAAAACAGGCACTTCTTCGGAAGAGATGGTTCCAGTAATACTGCAACCTATTCGTTGGTCTATCAGTTTCCGGTTCCTGAGGTCCACCGTGAGCTGATGCCAATAAATAAAGTCAGCACCGAGGATTGCCTTGCTCACATCAGCGAGGATAAAGGACCATCGAAGAGGTTTCTTCAATCCAAGATCGAATTCACGTTTGACTTCGCCATACGTCGCTATTGAGGAGTTCTTTGCGGCTATAAGAGTGAAGGAGTCCGAAGGAGTTCTTCGACGTCCTTTAGGGGTAGGAAGAAGAGAAATGGACGCTCCTGTATCAATTGGAAATGGTTGGCCAGTGACTTTATCCTTGACGAATAGATTTGAAGTTCTGGTATTCCAGGAGCATGGTGTGGTGCAGCGCCGTGCCTTCTCCTTGTAGATCCGGTGATAGTAGCAGATGCTGCCATCTCGAGATTTGTATCGTGATCGAGGATCGTTGCGAGGTCTTCGAGTTGGAGTTCTGCCACGTTCTCTCGTCTTCAAGGTTCGAAGAATTTCGTCGACATCTTTGCGAAGTTTCCGAATTTCCGAAGCGCAGGAACATGATGGTGAAGGAAGAACTTGTGAAGTCGATGGCTGCGATACGGTGTACGTCTCCGATGGTGATGATACTTCATAAATCTTGTCAGCGATCTCGGCCAGTTTCTCTTCTTGACCTGTTGCTGCGAGAATAGGTTGAAACCGGTTTGGAAGATTTCTCAACCACAAATTTCGAATAAAATCTTGGCTAACGCTGGTTCCGGCGAGTTGCTGCATTCGTCTCAGGAGTTGCGAAGGGGTCTGATCTCCTAACGGAATATCTTCGAGCAACTTTTTTATTCTTAGGGTTTCCGATTCGCCGTATATCTGCATCAGCCGAGTCTTCAAGAATTCGTATTGCTGCTTTTCTGGGTCAGTAACAAGATCTTGGACCTGAATTAAAACGTCTAGATCGATGTTGGGTAGTAAAATTTGGAATTTAGTGGCGCTAGAAGTGATCTTCGATGTTGCGAAAACAGATTCGCAAGTAGCAAACCACAATGCCGGGTTGGTTTTCCAAAATCGAGATAATCGGGATGCTGGACCTTGATACATGTCGATCTGAGGTTGTGTGGTCACTATCGGCGGTAATCCGACGTCTTCTTGCTTCGCTGCGTTACTTTCGTTATTCATTTTGCTTTCTTAAGATGAAAATTTCAACGTACAGGGCCACCAATTGTTAAGTAATGTTGATGTAAATATGGGTGATTAGTGAGTAACAAAAATTTTGCGTGTTCAGTAAAAATATATTTCTACAAATAAATAAAACAAACAATACATAAAACTTGGACGAAAATAATTAAACAACATAAAGTAATACTCTGAAAATAAATAAATAAAAGTCAACTTGTAAAAGAAATTAAATTAAACGCACACGTTGGCTCCGACCTCTTTAGAGCTTGATGTTAGATGGAGCGGTGAACAGTAGGCAAGGTAATGGCCGGTTAGTCTGTTGCAATATGTATAGTATGATTTACGGTTCTATTTGACGCAATGGTGTGAACGCACTATTGATTACCGAAATGGTTGAGTGACACTATCAGGAACTGTACGCCGCACAGTGGTCCAAAAAAGCTAAAAATGGGAAAAAACCTAATATCTATTATATTAACTTTGTTAGCGGCATGGAACCTCCCCTGTATTGATTTTTTGAGGTGCCGAATCTAATGAAACCAAAATCAGTGCAATGGGACCACCAGATCAAGTCCAAAGTTAAGGTCAAAAAGTAAAAAATATAAAAAATTCGTGTTTGGTATAGTCTTATATGTTTTTTGAGGTGCCGAGTCTAATGAAATCAATATCAACGAAATCAGAGCATCACATCAAGTTAAAATTTGATGTGGAAAATAAAAATGAAAAAAAATTGTATAGATAATTTTTTTATTTAAAATGTTTGTGTACAATAATACAAATAGGATATAATTATTTAATCTTGTTTAAGTAAATTGTATGCTTCCTCGGTTTGCTCTTTTTTCTTTTTATACTTGCATGCTGGTCTTAAATCCGTAATGTATAGGTTGCTTGTTACAAATAATTGGTGGAAAACATCTTCATTTGTTGCGACTTGAGATGTTTCCTGTACTGCTTATAATTTTTGTTCCTACTCTCCATGAGTGTCTTCTGAGAGGGAACCAATAAAAAGAGCTGCGTTCTCAATCATGTCTGCTCCATGGAAAAGAAATTTGTGGAGATAGTACCAGGGGTACCGAGTCACTGCCATCTCAGCCGTTTCCGCTACATACTTGCGAAATGCTGCAGAATCAATCGAGTACAGAGAGCAAATTCACATCTAGTACTGTTTTTAATCTCATAATTAATTCTTCATTTATCCCTGGAATATGCGCGGTTAGTGAAGGATTTTTAAAAAACTTGCAACAATTACAATATAGTGAAATAAATGTACCACCTCAATTTTCAGGGGTGAGAACTCTAGTGCAAAGGACCACCATACACTATAAAGAAACTGTGCAACTTCAAACAACCTATTTGTAGTTGTAGTTTATTTGATTATTTAAAATACAAAATAAAATACTTTTTTTTTATTTTAGTATTTTAGAATTAAAATTAAAATTATTTTATTTTATTTTAGTATTTTAGAAATAAAACGAAAATAACGTGTGATTTATTTTATTTTAATTTTAAGTCAGTCCCCCTCCCTTAGAGACCTGTAGGAGGATTTTTCTTAACTAATATTTCCCCCCCCCCAAGGTCATCCGCCTTTGCCACTCGCACAGTAACGAAAGGTTTAAATCCTTATAAATCCCAAAGTTGGCCGAAGTTGGCGCTGAAAATTTTACCACAGTTCCTCTACTACCTACAGTTATATATTAAACCATTGCGACCGTAACGCAACGTAACGCAAGCGTTTTATAAACCAACAAAGTCAAAAAATCATACTTATTTCAGCAACGATTTCGAAAATTAATTTCTTCAACTACTATTGATATTATTTAAAAATGTTTAGTCCATAACAGTGCACATATAGATGACACACTCCTGACGTATTGAGGAATATTTTATTGTTAATCTTATACAGAGTAGAATTTTTTTTTTTTTTATGTTGGTAGAAAAGTACGATTTTTTCAATCATTAAAAAGTCCAATTTTACTGGAACACACACATTTTAATGTTGAACTAGTTAAAAAAATATATTCTTTCCATTGTTCTACAACTATTCAAGTATTCGACAACCAAGAGAAAATTAGGTTTGGGCTACTTTCATTTATGAGGTTTTTTCCCAGGTTGGACCACTGTGCGCCGTGGTCCATTCGATGCTGACTAATAAAATTTGAAAAAATTTGGAGAGAAAGCAGGTGTGTGTTGCACTAGTGAATTTTCCCGGGAATACTGGTAATGCAAATTATTAGCGGCAAATAAAAATTGTGCAATAGTGTCAGGTTACAATGTACCCTGCAGTAGACAATTGTGTCTTATTGTAGCTGTAGCTACAAAGGAATTAATCTATGCCTTAGTACCTCAAGGGCCAGTTTCGAAAATGCTCGAATCTGCTGGAAATGCAAAGAAAAAAAAAATCAGCATTGAGATTATACTGAGTGTTAAAGAGACCAATGCCACCCCTTTATTTGTTTGTTTGAGCATTTAGCATAAACATTAAACGTTGGCCTTCTCCATTTTAAAAAAATCTGGTGCGTGCTCGCAACACACAACTTTCACTTACCAACTTACTTAGATTCGAAATTAATGCGTTTTGTTAATTGCCACTTCTCAAATGAACAGAACGGCTTTAATTATGAACAATGGTCTGTCATTAAAGGCGCACTCCGCATAAGGGCTCAACGAGTTTTATGAGTTGACTGAATATTTTTCTCCTCTTTATGTTTACTTTATTTTTATCATATCTCATATTTAGCCATTTCTTATTTTTAGGCGTAACGAGAGACAGTTAATTTCTCCATGTAAACAAAAACAAAGGTACTTCATAGGAAAGAAACAAACAAACAAAAAAGGCCCCAACCCCCCCAAAAGAAGCCCCCTCAGAACCTTTTAATAATGATAAAGCTTACCTGATATTAAAGAACACCTAATTTTCATTTAACATGACGAATTTGATAAAAATCGTTAAAGCCGTTTATGAGATCATCGACAGAAAGATAAAAATTGGAAAAACAATTATGAAATAAAGTGCCCCCTCAGTTGGACCAATTTTGATGAAATGTTGGCTTTTACATATTTGGTATATACATACATCAAATACCCAGTTTTTTTCAAAATCGTTAAAGCTGTTTTTGAGTAAATAAAATATATGTACACGTGAATTTGGTACAAAATTTATTAAGTAAAGTCCCCCCTCCGGTTGATCAATTTTAATGAAATTTTTACAGTCGTATCTCGGGCATATACATACATCATATACCCAGTTTTATCAAAATCGTTAAAGCCGTTTTTGAGTAAATAAAAAAAACACGTGAAAATGATACAAAATTTATTAAGTAAAGTCCACCCTCCGGTGATTCAATTTTGATGAAATTTTTACAGTCATTTCTCGGGAATATAAATAGGTCAAATACTCAGTTTAATCAAAATCGTTAGAGCCGTTATTGAGAAAATGGAAAAAAACGTAAAAATTTATTAAATAAAGTACACCCTCCCTTTGAGCAATTTTGATGAAATTTTTGCTGTCACATCGCGGGCATATACCTACACTAAATACCCAATTTCAGGTTCCCACGGTTTATAGTTTTTGAGCTAGTCTGTTCACACACACACACACACACACACACACACACCATTTCGCTCAGGAAATTCGGGACTTTCGACTCAGGGGGTCCCAAAACATGTATTTCCGTTGAAAACCGGAAGTCGAAATTTTTCACGATCGCAATACTTCCACTTACTATATATTTCATATATAGGTAAGTGAAAGTAAAAATTTTCTTATCATTAATTCTGAACATCGACCTTTTAATTCCTTATTTCATATATTTATTTGAGTCGTTATGGTATTTTCACATTTAATATTTACCATCTAAGCAGATTCCAGACCGAATCCTTGTACTATAGATTATCCTTCACGCAACCTTGTGTGAGCACTTGCCGCTTGAGCATGATACAAAGGCAGTATTGGCTGCAAAGCCCACAATTTCGCGGCATAAACATGAATGAGAAAGATAAGAGGACGAACAATGCTGGCGAACGCTACTATTTGTTGTCGAGGCTCACAAAGATATTGCGGTTTAGATATCTGCTAGCTAATATCGGGGCGGCTGACTAGCGACAGATGGGCCAACGTTATCTCTGACTCAGTCATACAATGCCCGGTCCCCAGGCAATTATCAACTGACTGCTGAACCGGTCCCCATAGCCCGCTATCATTGCCGGATAAATCAAAAGCTGGGATGAACACTCGGTAAACAAAATTACAACGAAGGAAATGGAACCCATCTTTTGTTAAATATTTTATAATTCACTTCGTTGTTTATCCGTCCTTTTTCGGGATATGAAAATATAATGACTATAAGATGGATTCTAAAAAAAAAAAAAAATAATAAAAAATTAATTATAAAAACATCGTTATTTATTCATTCCTAAACGCTTTTGTAGGTCATTTTCCATTTTCACAAAAAGGGATTTTTAACATTTTTCTCCCCTCTAACATTAATAATTCTGCATTGCTTAAACTATGGGTTCTGTTTCTTCTTTAAATTTATATCTCTCTAAAGTTCTAAACGAACGAAAGTCTTCAAAATTTTTTTTTTTTTCATAACTAATAAATCACTTAAATAACAAGGTAGATACTGTTTATCGCAGGTTGGGTAGTATTATGAAGCAACTATAAATACTTATTTATTTTTTATTGTAATACCTTGTGAAATTTATTTAACTGTCTTGGCGCGCAAAAAATTCAAACCATGCCATTATAAGTATACCTATAAAAATTTACAAATAAACATATTGGCCATTCTATTAAGAAAGGTTGGACTCAATTTTTTTTTTTTTTTTTTTTTTTTTTGCTTCTTTTTAGTCCAAACCAAGCCTTAGCCTCCAGAATAATCTCCACCTGGTCAAGAAGTATGGAGCATGCGAAGAAAGTCAACGTGCTCTAAGAGCTTGTTAGCACTGATTTAATCTATTGACTTTAATAAAGCACGTGTTACTGCCTTAGGAGGATTAAAATCGCCGTCGTTTTCTAAAAAATACTAAGGTGCTAAAAATTGAAAATGTAGTTCGAATTTAATATCGGCCGTTGTTGTTGAAAAACGTGATCGTTCAGTCTGAAACTCGATTATTACTTCTATAATCTCCTAAAATATATTTATATATAAAAAAGAATTCAAATTAATCCCTGGAAAGTACGAAGTTCTTGAGTAAATGGGACTAACTTCATTCTTGATACACCACTTTAGGAATTACTGACCCCACTTTCCAATAATAAAGAAAACGATTTTCATTGCTAAAGAAAGTTTAGTGTTTCGTCTCCGGCAGCACTTAAGTATGCCATTTAAAAAAAATTATATATTTTAGAAAAAAAGAAGGGTGGCAAGTGAAAGTTGTGTGATATGGGACCGCACCATATTTTCTTGAGTCAGATTCTTTACTCAAACATTCAAGTTGGTTGGAAGAAGCTAAAAATATATTTAGAGAAAAAAAAAATCTCCAAATTTAAGAAGCTCATCATTTTACATTATTGAACATTTACTCACGAAAAGTTGAAATCTTCCTTGCTTTATTTAGGAAAATCTAATCGTTTTTGCTTGTAAAGCATAAAATAAAAATATAATATGCATGCCAATATTTTTAGAACCCTATCTCCGATTGAAGCAGGACTCCCCCCCCTCTACCTTTTTTTTATCCATTTTCATAGTTAAATAAGCTGAAATAAGTTTCAATCATATAGTAGAATGACTAAACTTATCTCAGAAATAAATTTGGAAAATTCCTTATAAATCGACTTATTAGGACCCGAAAAACATATTTAAAAATCTGGTGCGTGCGCGCAACACACAACTTTCACTTACCAACGTACTTAGATTAGAAATTAATGCGTTTTGTTAATTGCCACTTCTCAAATGAACAGAACGGCTTTAATTATGAACAATGGTCTGTCATTAAAGACGTACTCCGCATGCGTGGGCTCAAAGAGTGTTATGAGTTGACTGAATATTTTTATTTTTTTCTCCTCTTTATGTTTTCTTTATTTTTATCATATCTCATATTTAGCCATTTCTTATTTTTAGGCGTAACGAGAGACAGTTAATTTCTCCATATAAACAAAAACAAAGATACTTTATAGGAAACAAACAAACAAAAAAGGCCCTTACCCCATTTAAGCCCCCTCAGAACATTTTAATAATGATAAAGCTTACCTGATATTAAAAAACACCTATTTTTCATTAAACATGTCAAGTTTGATGAAAATCGTTAAAGCCGTTTTAGAGATAATCGAAAAAAAGGCAAAAATCGGAAAAAAAGTTATGAAATAAAGTGCCTCCTCCGTTTGACCAATGTTGATGAAATGTTGGCTATCACATCTTTGGCATATACATACATCAAATACCCAGTTTGATCAAAATCGTTAAAGCCGTTTTTGAGTAAATAAAAAAAAATACGTGAATATAATATAAAATTTATTAAGTAAAGTCCTCTCTCCGGTTAATCAATTTTGATGAAATTTTGACTGTCACATTGCGGGGATATAAATACACCAAATACCGAGTTTAATCAAAATCGTTAAAGCAGTTTTTGAGTAAATAAAAAAAACACGTGAAAATAATTCAAAATTTATTAAGTAAAGTCCCCCCTCAGGTTGATCAATTTTGATGAAATTTTTACAGTCATATCTCGGGCATATATATAGATCAAATACTATGTTTAATCAAAATCGTTAGAGCCGTTTTTGAGAAAATCGAAAAAAACTTAAACAGTTATTAAATAAAGTAACCCCTCCCTTTGAGTAATTTTGATGAATTTTTTGCTGTCACATCGCGGTCATATACCTACACTAAATACCCAATTTCAGGATCGCACGGTTTATAGTTTTTGAGCTAGTCTGTTCACACACACACACACACACACACAGACACACACACACACACACACAGACCATTTCGCGGGACTTGGTTAATTGGACTCAGGGGACCCCAAAACGTGTATTTCCGTTGAAAACCGGAAGTCGAAATTTTTCACGATCGCAATACTTCCACTTACTATATATTTCATATATAGGTAAGTGAAAGTAAAAAACACGAACTCTCGCCGGAAAAGCTGAACTAATTTATCTCTTAATAATCAATCCTTAACCCCTTAAAATAACCCTTCTTACCTGTTTAAAACCGATAGGCATTTGGTCTGGCCCGGACCGAGGTCCGCCAGATAGGCCTGTGGAGTATATATAAAAAATATTCCACTTGTATCTAATAACCTAATGTATTGTTACATTTTAATTTGCCTTGTCGCCATAATTTATTTAAATTTACGTATCTGGAATCGGTATAAAATTCAACCCTATTCTGTAAAAACTCTTCACTTGTTCCTTTTTTTAATTAAAGTATTCCAAAGCGCTCTGCCATAGTAGGGGGTATTACAAATGTTAAAATTAACACGCCTGGAAATGTTAGAGGTAAGAGGATTACAAGAAGATTGGAAAAAAAAAGTCTAAAGCCTCTGGATGTTAATTCTTCTTTCTTTTCATTAAAGCATTCCTATTCTGTGTTCTTCTATTTTCTCCAAAACAAAGAAATTATTCTTTTCTCAAAAACTTCAAGTTTTGGATTCAATTTGATTATCACACTGGAATCATAGTAATCGATCTACATTGCTATCTAGTATAATTATATATAAATAGTACAATTCTAGGTATGAGGTATGGTAGTTTAACTAGATCTATACGAAACATTAACTATATAGTTAAGTGTGAAACATATTTTCTTTTTATGGTGGATTGTATTGGTTAAAAAGGTCTGGGAACTGGAAAAATACCCGAAGAGGGGAAAGAATCTATTCTTATTCCGATACACAAAAAGGGAGATGCAATAACTATCGCGGAATCTCACTCCTTCTGGTTTCTTATAAAATATAACGTTAATCCTGACTAGTTGAATCACTGAATACGCCTAGGAAATCATCGGAGACTATCAATGTACTTTCAGAAGGGATCGTTCAACGGTAGACAAAATTTTCCCCTTCCGTCAAATATTAAAAAAAAATAGAATATAACGGTACAGTACATCTGTTTTTCATCGATTTCAAAAAAGCAACTGATTCGATTAACCGCCAAAAGTTGGTTAGTATTTCAGTCTTGCAGGGAAAACCAGAAAAGTTAATAAACCGAGTGAAAATGTGTATGACCGAAACGTTTACTGAAATAAGAATCGGTAGTTATTTTTCTAAGAAGTTCGAGGTTCGCTCCGGTTTGAAACAAGGTATTCTCTATCACCAGTCTTATTTAATTTAGCACTGGAATAACCATTTGGAAGGTGACACGTACCGGAAAGGATTTGAATTTGGAAGAGAATGTACCCGTGCTAGGATGTGCCGATGATTTGGATTTGCTTGGTGGGGACGCGGAAACCATAGAAATAAATACAAAACCAGGATGAAAGCCGGTCATGAACTTTGGCTTGAAATAAATATGGTTAAGACAAAATCTATGATTAGTCGTAGAAATGGCGAGGATAGCTGATTGCTGACATTAATGTAGAAGAGAATACGTTTTGCTATGTATTGTGGATGCTGCCATGATAAGAAAAGTAAAATCTTAAAAAAACGATTTACCGATTCAGATTTTAATCAAAGTGAAATATACGGTACATTACCTATGAATGAGAAAGTTAATATGTTCAAGTTTAAATTTGCTTAGGTCACGATTGATATCCGAAAACTGTTAGTAAATAGTGATTGTAAATCGCCTTAATTGTTTGATAGCTATGAGCAACCCCCAATAATAACATTTGAATAACGTGGATCAATTTTGTATTTTTGTATATCCTAATTGGATTATTGTGAGCAATTATTATACTTTTTTACTTTGGAGTAGACCGAGGTCCTCCATCACCCCTGAAGTCGGGTTATTGTTTTAATTGTGTCTAGTAGGGAAAAACCCTCAATGTGGAGCAGCCGTAGCGCCTCCAGGTATCCCTAAGATTATTTTTGAGAAGATACTGAAATCTTCAAGTACGCCCAGAATACTGAGGCAACATTTTTATTGCTTTATTGATCCATTTGAAAAACATTGTTAGATAATTGATGGGGCTCATTGTGTAATTGATCCGAACATCCGGATAGGAAAATTAAAAATCTTAAGTGGCCATAAATGGGAACTAGATTCGGTATCAGAGATAGAAATATTTTAAATAAGGGAAAACACTTATAGAATCCATTAAAATTTTAAAGCTTGTAATTAATATGACCAAGCAAAACTTATTAATTAATAACTGATAAATAAAAATTGTGATTTGAATACACTGTTCGTTTGCCAGAGTCATGATAAAAATTGTAATGTTGTAATATAGTAATTATCTGAGAACTGAGATTCATTTAATAGAATGTGTAAATACTTAATCCTGGATTGTGACATAAAAAAAAAACCCAAGATGGTACTAGGGCAACCGATTTTTGTGAAAGTAGGAGGTTAGCCGTTGTTTTTGTCAGCGTGCTATTAAGAAAGGAAATAAAAATACCGAATTAGACGTTATAATAATTAACCCTGAAAATAATTGAAATTAAACATTTATTTAAAATAAAAAGATTCCTAACAAAAATGATTTTTAAAACTAGAGTGGGAAAGAATCCCAAATAGTAGAATCTTTTTTATTTTTGAAAATGCTTGCCACACAATAACATGTTACTGTATAAACATTATGCTACTTGTTTTTGTTATTTGTGAATTAAGAAGTGTTTCAGGATGTGAAATAAAGACAGAAGAACTCTGATCACTATGTAAGTTATCTAGCAATTGTTTGGAAAAATAAGATTTTATCATGTGAATACTTAATATGTGGAATTTTAATACTGATATAGATAAGTTCAAAAACTAAAAGTTAAAAAGTTACTAATTTATAAATATCGTAAATAAGAAGTTAATTAATTATAAGATCATAAATTTTGATATATTCTACAACCATTCTGTACTTTTATTATAATTTAGTTTTGAACGTTGAAGTTAAAATGTTTTTAAATAGTACACAGAAAACTTATATTGAGAAATGTTTTATTTTAGTTTTTGTTATGTAAATTGTAGCAATTCTAAATTTATTATCGTATCTTGTTCTATTCATTTTTGTAACTATTTTATATTTTGTATTTTAAGTAATGTTTTGTATGATGTATGTTCATTTTATATCATTTTGTTTTATTCTATGCTAAACAGTTAATTTTGTAGATAGGATTTTACTTTACGGCTGATTATATTAACAATATTTTAGAGAATATGTTAAAAGAAAAATTAATAAACATACGTTTATTAATTTTTCTTTCCCTTGACACTAGGAGAATGCTATGTATTGTGGATGCTGCCATGATAAGAAAAGTAAATTGAATTAATAATTTAATATCGAAATATGTAAAGTACTGTATATGGTCAACCCGGTGGTCAGTTTTACCTGAAGGCGGCTAGGTCTTGGAAATACCACCTTGTAAGTTATTGGGGCCATAAACCTTCTGTTAGAGATTCAAAATAAGCAAAGCTTAGGACCGGCAATGCTGCCGACAAACATCCAGGGAAATACCTAAGAAGTTTGTTAGAGAAATTTGTGGCCATAAACCCTGGTTTTGCCCCGGCAAAGAGGCCGCTGGGAAACACGTTGAATATGGAAAGGAAGGGAAATTTTAGGCAGCCAGCCAATCAGACGAAGTCTGGAACCAACCAGCCAGCCAATCAGAAGAAGTCTGAAGAGAGTGGGGGAAAGAGGACTTATACAATGAAGAAGGAGGCTCGAGGAGTTCGGGTGGAGAGTGAGTTCAGGGGTGGACAGAGGTCGGGGGAGTGTGCCAAGAGGGCGAGAGTGGAACGAGAAGGGCAGAGGACCAGATAGGCAGGAGCGGAGAGTCCAGATTTCCGAGAGAGACCGAGATGGGATGCTGTGCTGAGTCAGAGATGGCAGGAACTGATCCAGCAGACAGGCCAGAGACAACACCAGAGAGTGCCCACCAGATAAGGTTAATACATATACAGTACTAGTTGTAATATTGTGTGGACAGTATTTATTAAATAATGTTAAATTTCCAGTCAGCATCCATAAACTAATTGTTGTCAGTAAAATATCTTTATATGATACCTTAAAGGGGGTAGAAATGATTTACATTATTGGTCAATAAAATTAAAGATATAGTTAAATTTAGATTTGTTTATTTATTATCATTTGCCCTATGCCACAGGTTTATTAGAATAATATAGAATTGGTAAACACGTCACCTTTGGAAAAGTATCCAATTTACATTAAGGCGAATTAAGTACATTAATTACAATATCAATTAGATATATGCCGTTTCTGGTAACCCCCACCCGCCTTAGAAAAGCGGGAGTCCAGAAACGTAGCAGTTTGAACTCGTAGTAAAAATTAATTTTGAGTGGCGTGAGGATATCAGATGATATATGATGTGGAAAATGTTAGTTTAGTTAGTTCCATTGGAGAACTCAACTAACTACTCACTCTTATTTTATGGGATTAGATCATTTCCCAAATATGATAATTCTTCAATGCAGCAATGGGCGCTAGATAAAGTTCGTCCTTTTTGTCTTTTATTATCTTTTTAACCCTAAATCATCGATAGTTGATTATTTGCTTACAGCATAATTTATTTTAATTTCCTAGAACCTTTTTTTTCCTGTTTTTAGTTACGATAGTATGATGATAGGATATGCAGACAATGTAAATTAAAGATCAATTAAAATAATCCTCCACTAGTAGATTTGACTTCTCTCACAACTGACTGCACACGGCAAGCGAACAGCCCAGCCTCGACGCCAACAAGGACTGCTAATTAAAGTTACACATCGACCGAAAGCCTTGTTCCACTTCTCCCGCTAGCTTTGAAATCTGTTTGAAACTGGAGCACAGAGGGAGCCGTTAACAGGAAATGACGGTACACTGTCATACATCGAGAGCACTCTGGGATAAAATCAGTTGAATAGTAGTTAGTGAGGTTTGTAATGCGGCTCCCCCCGCCATTAAACAGTGCTACAGCCAACTTGCTCCAGATCCATCTACGGCTCAACAATCGCGGCTAGGCTGTTGTCCTCAGAGGTGTAGCAACTATCGGTCCAACATCTTGCGTGCCTGTCTCCGTAATCTGATACTTGAATAATGGAAGCGAGAACTGATCGGAGATAGCAAGTGGTACCTTACGGATATAATAATATTATACTCTGCCAGATTATAAGATAGAAAGGTTACGGCGAACATAAAATATTACTTGCCTGGTAAAATTTTATGTTAATAGCTATCTTAAAAAAAAAGAAAAATAATGAAGTATTCCTTACCTGTATCTAGAAAGGTGGATTTGAGATTAGGGAGGTTGAGACTGACAACTTACCTATCTTCTACTTATCATTTAGATTTTGTAACTTTAATTCTAAAAAGCTGAAGCATGCAACAAAGAAGTGTTTTGAAAAATATAGCCTCCCTTATATATATAAAATAAAAAAATATATACTTTTTAAATCGCATCATAAAGAGAAATATCGGATATTGGCATTGAATATAATAAAAATATGTCTCTTTTTTTACAATCCTTTTTCACTAAATTATGCTCCGTTGTGAGGTTTTAATCCGTTTTGTAGGAGAGGCTTAGGGAACAATTGAGAGGAAAATAAGAGAATTACCAGGGCTTGATGAATGAGAGAATTTGCCAAGCTCAGGCTAACTGACTGAAAACTTTTCTGTAGAGATTCGAATCAGCTGATTTCGAGGGAGGTGGAATGAACCAGTGCTATTGGAATTAATGCTTTAAGAAGCTACCGCTTATGATGCTGGTGAAGACTGTGAAATTGGTTTAAGAGCTTTTCCCGGTAAGTGAATTAGGCCTTTTGTCGTCCACCATTGTCGCAGTTAAAGTATTCTTGAAGAGTTGTATTGGGGATAGAATGGATTCGGGAAATACAATAAAATTTTCAACGATACAAAAAGCCATCTTTTTTCTTTTCATTTTACATCGTCAGATAAATCGGATCAACATAATAATAATTAAAGAAGCTAAGCACTGCTGTCATGTAATAGCATAATGAATAAAGATGGTGTTCGGAACTGAACATTTTATCAGGGAGGATACATGGTGTTTTTAAAGCGCGTTAGTTCACACAATGTCAAATCGCGTTAGAGTTTTGTCCGTATATTAGAATCTATTGACGGCTGTTTTAATCCGCCCTGGGTGGGTTGAAATTCATTTAATGGCGAAACAAAAGAATATATGACGGCCCAAAATGGTTAGATTAGATGCACATATAGAATAACCCATAGTATGCTAGGTTGGGGTAGAATGAATATTAACAAATGGATACTCTTGAGCGAAAAGCTCCAAAACTGTACCAGCAAAGCATTTTTTCGTGTTTACAAAGTCTTTGGCTAGCTAATGCGAACATTTTACACCTTGTTCCGTTAACGCCCGTGAAACAGTTTTCACCCTTTCCAAAGCCGTTTATAGCCGTTATAAAGTGAAAACAGCCCTTTATTTCTGACTCATATAGCCAACCGTAATGTTTTTTTCCTTTTATTGCTATTATTTATGGTTTCATAAACTTGCAATGAATAGGGTAACAGTTTGCAACGAAACGGTAGTAGTGCCTGTTACAATTTTTATTCTTGGTCTAAAAGGGATACTCTGTTGTAATAATAATTAAGAAATCTGTAAAGAATGAAATTCAATTAAAAAACAAACAATAATACTAACTAATATCTTATTATCTACTCTGTATTGTACTTTTATATACTTGGCTATCTCTTGTACTAACTATTAACCTTGTTATTACAATATATCTATGAATCATTTACTTATAAATATGTCGAATTACACTCTAAATAGGTTGGCAACTTATGGGTTTTCCTGACAACGTTTTATGCTTACTCAAATGAAATAAGAACGGTAAAGTGAAGTTATCCTTGATAACATTTTTTTTTTTTTTATTTGTAAGGAGAATAGTAGGTTAAGAAAAAAATAGTGTGAAAAAGTATGTATTGTTCCTTGAAAACATTTCCAAGAAATGCTACTGAAAAAACTGATTCTATTTTCCTCATCGTTTTAGCTTCTATCCTCATAAACTTAGTTTTCTCCTAACTTATTACCATGTTAATTTTCTATAACTCATCTTAGAGGATAGAGAGATTACTTTGAAGGTTTCTAAAAGTCTCTCCAAACACGACTAGGTCGTCCCCAATAGCGCAATCCCCAAATATTTGCATTTTCTGAATCCAAAAAATAAAAAGGTACCATCTCGTGTTAGGCTTAACTGCTTAACTGCTCTTAAATGCGGAATCGAAGATAAATATGGAAAGCTGCAGGCTAATCTCATTACGTGTTGCACCTCATCTATGCCAATTAATCTGACTCTTCCGAAAGCTTTTGACAAATCAAGGAAACAAGTATCAACCTCTTTTTTTTCTCTGTAACCTTCTTAAATTATATATCTGTCTTAATTTTAAAAACAGGACCTAACAGCCTCTGTTTTGCCAGAATCAATATTTTTCATCGCTCAAAACTGGATCAGTAATTTCCTAAAGGCGTTTCTCTAGGATTTTGGTGTAGTGAGTAATGAAGGTTCTGTTTTTTTTTTTTTTTTTTTTAAGATTACTATAGACATTTCCCAAAGATGTGCTGAAGTATTTTGGTACCTTTTACTTCCGAGTTGTTTCATCATCTCCGGTCATGTCAGGTATGCCAGGGGTAGTCCCATTTCTGCGATGTTATATTCTTCCTCCTAATATCCTTGGGTCGGTTGAGCTTTCGTACCTCATTAATGACTCTAAACAGCTCCTGATGACAGAAAATGATGATTCCTTTAATTCAGCTTAGCACTTTATCATCAGCGATCCTCAAAAAAAGAGGCGGATTTTGAGAACCTGTACTCGAGATGCGTACTATTGTCAGACACATTGGAGAAAGTAGAAACACGTACTTAAGAGGGATACATTGCTTTGTTTGAAGTAATGAACGATCTTTACGGAAATTTACCTGTACACCTGAAAATATTAACAGCAACGTAAGACCTACAAAAGTATTTCGTACGATACCTCTGACTATACGTAGACAAAAGACTCACTTGGAACATACCAAATTAAAAAACTAGAACATACCAGACGGTACAACTTTCATATCTTCTGGACCAGAATGATGATCATCACTCAACTTAAGAAAAAAGCGACTGATTTACACTACTATATTAAGGCCTCTCAGGACATACGAAGCAAAACTTTGGGGTTACGCAAAACACGTCCACGTTAGGTGCGGCGGCGCATTTTTAGGGTATCTTGAATTGAACGGTATCGGTTCCCGGGGTCCGGCTGCTGGGATGAGCCACAGACGGTTCCGGCGTCGAGGTTCGATGCGAATGCTTTGACGAAAGCGTTATCTTTAGATTAAATGAGCCTCTCAAGGGCATTATCTCTTGATAAGGATTGGAATTAGACATAATAGGCGCAGTAGAGGCCAATACAGGATTTACACCATTCTTTAACGAAAATCAGACCTCGGAGTCCGATTCTAAAAAACAAAAGATTTTCAGCTGTTAGCAACATTTTCTATACTAAAATGCTGTAATCTCATTAAAAATCGGCTAAATTGAATGTTTGAAGTGTTCGGACCTTCGTGCATTTTCATATGAAAATCGGCCGTTAAGAAGGGAATGTAAGACATCGGACCCCGGAGACCGATGCCGCACCTAACGTGTTAATAAAATAAAAATTTCCAGAAAAAAATACCATCGCACCCTTCATGATACCACTTCACCCCTCAACATTGACATTCCAACAGTTAAGTCTTACATACAGGACAAATACCTAACAATTCTCTCTAACCCACTCATCCATTCTCTTCCTCCCTCCCAGATACTTGGTCAGCCTCCACGTCGTGTAAACCATAGCGACTAAGAGACCTATAATAATAGACTCATACTTCTAAAAAGTTTAAAGAAAGCCAAAAACAAACCTGACCACATTTGCGCAGGTGCAAATCTGCAAGGAGAACAAATAATAAATAAATTAACGTTCATCATTGGTAACGAATTTTTCTTGACTAAACCAAGGAGTAAAGCAAGGAGACCAATATTCTTTATGTTAAAAATCAAACTGAGGAGCGGGACACGATGTTTTATATCGATTATTTATGAATAATAATTATCAATTATTTATGACTAATTCCTTTTTTCTGTTGATACTTCTTTACAACAAGGTTATTCATTCTAGTATTTCATTATGAAATGGTGATTTTTCTTATCCTACGCCTACTATAGTATGTTGAGCCGTTTTGCGTCTTGCTGGCAAGTAAAGCTAGACAGACATCCATTGTAAAAAAATTGGCCCTATTCGAATTGAAACATAAAATGTTTATATTCGATTCATTTAGCTACAAGTATAATTTTTTTATTTTCATAAACCAAAAAATTAATAATTTTTTTTTTTTAATGAATGAATTAATACATTCTGCCACAATCAAGGGAATTATTATTAGAGCCGTATGGACACATTCACTCAATAACTATATAAAAATGTACATAAAAAAAAAAGAGTATAATAATAATAATAAAATAATAATAAATAAAATGTAAATCTCGAAAAAGGAAGGAGAAAAAAAAAGTAATAATAATAAATATAATAACAAACATCTAAATTAAATAACATACATTCATACCTATATCACGCTTTGCAGCCCACTTATAGAAAGGTAAAGCAAGACTCTGGGGGATCCCAGTGCTTCTCTCCCAGCTACATCACTGTGATTATAAAACAGTGGGTGAGAGCACTCTGCTACAATCAGGCATGACTTGAGTGGAGAAGCTGGCCATTGCCAGGACTCCAATAGTAAGTACAAGAGGTCTCTTGGCCACTGCCGTTTCAACCTCCTGGGAGAATTGTAGGGATGGTTGGGGCATGATAGGGATTGAGCTGAAGGATTAGGAAGAAAGGAAAGGTTCTGATGAAATTTGGAGAATTTGGATGGGATAATGTCTAGGACGAATGGTATGTTGAGGTCGTAATGTAAGGTTTTGTTTGTAACGTAATATGGGGCATTGACTATGGTTCGAAGATACTTTGGACTGGAAGGACTGGATACGTCTGATGTTCGATGGTTTTGCCGTTCCCCACAGTTCGATGCCGTAGGTCCATCGGGATTGGTTTTAATATGGTCTTGTAAATTAATAATTTGTTGTCAGTTGAAAGATGAGATGTTTTGTTTAGTAGTCTATAAAATTGTCCAAATCTTCGATTGAGTTCTTGTCTTTTAAGTCTAGTATGTGGATTCCATGTTAGTCTTTTGTCTAAAATGAATCCCAGGTACCGAACTGTGTCTGAGACAGGAAGCTGTATTGAGTTGAAAAGGATTGGTGGACAGGATCTACGTCGAAGGGGGAAGGTGATATGTTTGCATTTTGATTCGTTTATCTTGATCCGCCAGTTACTGCACCAGTGCTCAATCAAGGAGAGGTGACTTTGGAGGTTTAGGGATGCATTTTCAGGATTTGTGTGGGATGACGGTATCGTCGGCAAATGTTGCAAGAAAGGTGTTGAGGTTCGTTGGGATATCGGCGGTGAAGAGGACGTAGAGAACGGGACCCAGGATGCTGCCTTGAGGGACTACTTCATTAATATTTGATCCTTAACATTAAAAATATTCTTACGAGATAGTTAGAATCATTTTGCTTCGAGGAGAAATGCTGTAATATGACCTTTTTATAAATTAAGAAGAGCCAGTATCCACCAATATAAAGGTAGGCAAGATATCGTGCACAGCAAAAAAAAAAAAAAAAAAAAAAAAAAAAAAAAAAAAAAACATATCTTTACATATTTTTGACGAGAAAGATTTATATAAATAATTGACTATTTAGGAGACTATAAAACATTTTTTTCAGCTCGCTTTTGCTGTGTCGGGGTGCACAGCAAGACGGATCTGAAACCTGAAGGTTTAATTTAGACCGAAATATTCGATGTCCCTCTAGCACGAGTATAATGCCCGCACTCTGTTAATACCACAAAGGGGCACCCTTCTTTCTAATAAGTAAGTGGGATAACTCAAAAAGGTAGCATATATCCAGATGTGTGGGCATAATCAAAGGTGAGGAATGCAGTTATGATTCTTAAACCAATACAGTGTCGGAAATACAATACAATAGATTGTGATTGTAATGGTTCAATTTTCAATATTTAAATAAATAAATATTTAACCTATGATATTTTTTGAATAAAAAAAAAATTTCGTTAAAAGGTAGCAATTTTCCGTGTTCTTGTGGTGGATGTGATAATTTTAAGGCCCTGAAAATATCTTTGAAAAATTATGGCCCTATCATATAGTATTAAAAAAGATATGGCCAACCGAAAAAGAAAAACACCTGACAAATAACATATATGATTTATTTTCATTAGGGTGAATTGAGTTATAGCAATTTTAATTACATATGTATCTTAAATTCAGTAACAGAACTTTTTGTAGTTTCCAAGAAATGAGATTCCGAGAATGGTTACTGTGCAATAGTAATTGCAGTTAAAAAGAAAAGGAAATGACAAAATTGTAATTTTTAAAATTTATCGACAAACCCTTTGAGATTTTGCCGAACATAATTATTACACATGACTTTTTTTTCGCTAACATAGTGGGAAGTTATAATGGTGAAGAATTGCGGTAGTGAGAAAAAAATACCGAGGAATCTATATTTCAAGAGCCGTCTATGTTTATTAAGGGTTCGCCCATTCTAATGTGATTGGATAATATATTATAACCTTCGTACTTTACAAATGTATCTACACTACATGAAGGGGTTAAAGTCAAAGTGGTGTAAGTCAATTTTCGGTAGAAGGCACAGAAATGCGATGTAGAAATAAAAAACTGTTTATAGAAAAAGTGGAGTAAGTCGGAGCTTCACTCTTTTCGTCGTTAGATGGGAGCACAAGTTAGACTGATAATGGATTATCTGTTTTGTTGATAACTGAAGTGGCGTGAGTCAGACTTACACCAGTGTGGTTGTAATTGTTCCGCGATTTACATCGAGTGTTGAATGCATGCGTGAATACTCAAAGAAACGATGGATTCTGAAATAAGTTTAAGTGATCCGTTTGATGAGCTGGAGTCCAGTGATGAATGGTAGTGTGAACAAGGAGAATACACATCAGAAACAGATGATAGTAAGTACTATTCACCTTCACACCTCTCAGTTACTCACCTACTAACCTATTTTGTTGCAACTTTTTTAGCAAGTACTTACATTAGATTATGCCTTAGGTCCTTTTGGTCTATTATTCTCTGAATAATACACCTTTGTAATCGGTTCGGAAAAAAAGAAAGGAAAAATGGAGAAAAAATGCATGAAGAGTGATGTTTTTAGTGAATTTTCTGTGATTATTGAAAACGGTCGTGTTGAGTATCGTTTTTCACGCAATTTTGGATGCTGAATCGAAGCTTCCCCTGCAGTTTTTTATTTCGGTAGTAAGTGTAACAAGATGTTTGTTATTTCAGAATCAGAAGGAGATGAAGAGGTAGACGGCGGACGCCAGCGCAACCATTCCAGCGAATTTCCTACTGCTGGAACTTCTGAGAATCGAGAAAACGCTCACCCGAGAACGAGGAAAAGACAAAAACACGAAAGTAAAGCTCAAAAGCGAAAGCGAGCACGAAATTCAGGGCACCCGTACGTTTCCTCTAGAGGAAAGAAGTGGCCGGTAAGCTGTATCAGAACTTTGATTGTAAATGTAAAAAAAAGTGTGTGGAGAACGTACCTGAAGTGGCGAGGCGAGAAATTTTCGACACCTTTTGGAAGCTGAGCAGTTTTTCTGAACAAAACGTATTTTTATGTGGTTTGATTGTGCAACAGAAACCTAATGTAAGACGCCCACGAAATTCAACGAGAAATGCAAAGTCTGTTTCAAACAGCTTCAGATTCCAAGTCAGAGGCAATAGCGTTACTGTGTGCAAGCGTTTTTTCTTACAAACACTTCAAGTTTCGGATGGGCGAATGACAAGGGCAATACAAAAAGTACGAGAGGGTCAACAACCAGGAAGTGATGGCCGAGGACGCCACCCCCCAAAAATAAAACACCGGAGGCTGCCATGAATGGTGTGCGTGACCACATAGCATCTTTCCCATCGTATCAATCGCAGTACAGTAGATCAGAGAACTCTAACAGGAAATACCTTTCTCCTGACATGAATGTACGTACAATGTATGAACTGTACAAAGAAAAGTGCACGGAAAAAGGTGATATTCCTGTTTCTGAAGCCATCTACCGTCGAACCTTTAGCAATGAGTTCAATTTGCATTTTCACCGGCCTCTCAAAGATACGTGCACCAGATGCGATGTGCTTGACAAGAAGATTGAAGTGTGTGAAGATGAAGACGAATCTACAAAGTTGAAGGCTGAAAAAGAATTACACCTCAGAAAAGCCGAAAAGGTGAGAGAGGCTAGAGATCGGGACACAGTAAAAGCACGGGAAGACGAATCTTTCTATGGTCTGACATTCGACCTCGAAAAGGCTTTGCCATTTCCTGTTTTGACGACGTCCGTGGCTTACTATAAGCGGAATATGTATTGTTATAACCTTGGCTGCCATGAACTTGGAACAGGTTTAGGCTTCATTTTCTGCTGGGATGAAACGATCGCTTCTCGTGGGTCTCAAGAGATTGGTTCCTGTATTGTCAAACATCTTGCAGCAAGAGCGTCATCTGCTAAGCACATAGTGCTGTACAGTGACGCATTTACGGGCCAAAACCGTAATATTAAGTTTTCTTTGTACCTCATGAAGTACATACAGGGCCCTCAAAGCAATGCAGAAATTATCGATCACAAATTTATGGTAAGTGGCCACTCTTTTCTACCCAACGACTCTGAATTTGGATCAATTGAATTGTACGCCAAGAACAAGTTGATTTATACTGCATGCGACTGGTACAGTATTATACTGAATTGCCGAAGGAACAATCCATTCATGTTGACGAAAATGGGCCGAGAGGATTTCAAATCTGTTGCAAAGTTGGAAAATTGTATCACGCGAAGAAAGAAAAATGAGAACAACATTGCTGTTAATTGGTTGAAAATTCAATGGATACGAATTTTGAAAGATCAACCTTACACTCTTTCTACAAATAAACTGTGAATGAGGATATCCCATTTTCTAAACTAAATCTAAAGGCAGCAAGGCCCGGTAGGCGACATTCTCTGGCCAACGTTTCTCAAGATGTTTTGTACCCAAGGGCTGTTACCGAGGCTAAAAAGAAAGATATGCTTGATCTTCTGCCATACATTCCACCAGTGAAACATGATTTCTTCGTTTCCCTGCGAACCACTATTGAAGAAGGTGAGGAGCTTGTAGATGTTAAACCTCTGGAAATTGTGGAAACCACAAATCCTGATGAAATAGACTGAATTAAAAAAATTAAGAATCCATTCGTGATAAAAAATTAAATTGTTTGTATTATTCTTATATTTTGTGTAATGCTCAATAAAAATGTTTTTGAGAAGTGCAAGTCAACTTTACATCATTTTGTTGATGTCCAGAGTGGTGTAAGTCTTTGGTTTTAGATCATACAGTGGTGTATGTCACAGGCGTTGGTAGGGCATAGTGGTGCAAGTGACTTTGGTTAGTGTGTGAGGTACAACTTTTGATCAAAAAAAATTTCAAATCAAGCCTAATCACTAAGTTTGGACCTACGTAAAACCTCTAAAACAATACCATCACAAAAACTTGTCTACTGAATTAACTACAATACCTTTTGCATTATGCTAATTTCCTAAAAACGATGATAAAGTGACTTACACCACTATAACTTTAACCCCTTCATATGTTGGTATACTTTATTCAAAATTAATCTCATGTTTGAGGAATGTTGAGGCATACATTATTTCTTGCCGATGGAAATATTACTTACAGGATTTTATGCATATATAATACAATTGTAATAATGTGTGGTGTGTCCAAATTGAAGTTGTACGAAGCGATCGATAGCCCTAACGATGGACGAGATAAATGTGGTATCGGACACATATTATTTACGATAATACCACGTTTTCCAATTAGGATTCCTTTATAATGCATAAAGCTTCGTTCATCATAATATCACCGAGGGCTTAAATGCAATGCAGTATTGGGTTCTGCGTCCAACTTTGTTTCTAAATATAAATTTAATAACCAATTAATTCCATACTTCTATACTCTCTAAGAACAAAAGTAATTACAAATCGATTCAAATTTGTATAACACGATTCTTTCATATGTTTAAATAGTTATATATTAGAAATGCTCCCCAGGGGCTAGGGCGGGGAATTAATGCCGAGTGTTATTAAATGTCCCCTGGTTCCGAGCGATGAACTGACTTTCTTCGGTTTATCACCCATACTTCAGGGAAAATGAGAAGTTCCTAACGCGTTAGCCCACTCCATAAGTCTGTCTTTTAAAAGGTGTATCCATAAGGAAACAAAAGCAATTAAAATTTATTTTGTTCATATAAAAATTATTTGGAAATATCCCCAACCAAAAAAAAAAAAAAAAGCTGAATAAGGTATTTCACTGCCTTTTTTAAAAAATTTAAATAATTATTCCAATAATTGAATTCATAGAAAAATACGTTTTTTGGTTCGCTATCTCTAAATAGAATGGAAAATTGATTTTTGGATAGCTGGTTACATTTTAGCCTAACCATTCACTTCGTAGTGAAATCTTCAAATAAAAATACTATCCGCGTAAAAACGAATTTTTATGTTATCCGGTTTTACAACTCGAATTATTTCAATTCATATAGTTTTCGATAATCAATGTTTGCTACTAAATTGAAATCAAAATTAAGGTGTTAATTATTATTCAATGTCATGGGTCATTTTTTACAGTCGTATCAGCCCAAAATTATAAAAATGGTCTGATTCAAAATTAAAAAAAATAAAAATAAAAACAGGTTTTAACTTATTTCTTACTACCTACATTACTTCAAAGTTAGTTACTAAATTACTTTTAACTTCCATATACTGTTGAAAATACAACAATATAAGGGTTCTTATTTGATAGTTTTTTAATAATTTTAAATAATTTAGAAAAGAGAAAAGATTTGGCTCCGCCAGGAATCGAACCCGGGTCTTCCGCGTGACATGCGCGGTATGCTAACCATTACACCACGGAGTCGCTTCCAAACGGCGCCAAATCCTTCCTCTTCACTGACACCTCTCCCACGATCTCGCAAGTTTTGCGAGTATTTACGGCAGGTGGACAATTTTTGTCCAATTTTGGGCATCTCTTGGGAGAGGTGTCAGTGAAGAGGAAGGATTTGGCGCCGTTTGGAAGCGGCTCCGTGGTGTAATGGTTAGCACACCGCGCATGTCACGCGGAAGACCTGGGTTCGATTCCTGGCGGAGCCAAATCATTTCTCTTCAAAAATAAATTATCTAAAATTATTTAAAAGCAATGGATGGTTATCCACAATAATGATTAAATTAATATTTTTTAATAATTGCATAGAAATTAATTTAGCTTAAAGTGATGTGTGAAAGAACTAATACATTATTTAAAAATTATATCACCTTTTTAATTATGGGTTCACATATCGACTGTCTTAAATGTTATTTTGATGAAATAGAACTGAATTGATAAATCATATAATATAAATGTGAATTAGCTTAAAATATTTAGTGTTTTTTATATGCGGATCAGGTCGTTGAACCGAGAACTACTTTGGAGTAGGGAGAGGATGGAGATGTTTTGTAAACAGAGCGAGGATTTCCCAAAAGGCCAGACCCTGAAAGATTGCAACGGATCAAGACAAATTGCCGCTGGTCCGCGGAGTTGAAACTTTTATTAATGGCAATCTCGCCTCTCTTATCTCAGTTGTTTAGCATCGGCCTTTATTGATTGAGGCTGGCCCTGGTATCGATATCTGTGTCGGGAGCGAACCATTTGCTATCGGAAGCTTGGAGCTCAGCCAGCCCGCCACTCTTCCTGCATTAGCCCACCCTGCTGAATAATCGCTTAATGATCAGGTTCGTCTTCTTCTATCTTCTATCCTGTCCCTAAAGTTTATATCACATCTCATGATACCAGAATAATTTAAAAAAATCCCATCCCATCTTGGACTGAATTTAGAAATTGGCAACGAATGACCAGCAAAAGAATTATTTAATGTGATATACCATACCTCTTTGTCATACTTAGTTGTTTATTATATAGATATGAGGTAAATTGATAACTTTAAATAATTTGGGCTCGATTTGATCTAATATATTTTCATAGCAATATGCTGTCACGTTACTCGGGTGAAACAGAGTCCCTGTTGGAAGAGGTTTAAATTATTTAGTTACCATGAGATCATATTAACGAGTGCACACTAATTTGACAGATCGTCAAAAACTCAGCTTTCCAGGAGAGCTAAAAAACAGTTTCTATTAATTTGTTAAAAGTCGAACAGCCTGAAAAATTACCAAAATCACAATTATTAATAGGATCGCGAAAATTTGACAGGTTATATAACACATAAAATACAGGATATGTGTTTTTTCTTTTCAGATTCATTAGTTTACGAATGAGAAGAAGCTTTGTAAAGCTGTCTAAATCATTTCATTATCTTCTAATTAGTTGTTCATTGTTATTTTTTTTAAATGCTTTATTATGATTTAATAATTTATTATAAAATAATCTATATAAATAAAGATGAAATTCTGTTTGTTTGTTTGTTTATTTGTTCTTTATAAAAATCCACACCGTTTGTCCTAAATTCTCCAAATTTCGCTCAGTGGTTCTTTGATACCAGGTGCGAACACCTGTCCATTTTAAAATTGCATAACTTCAGCTGATATTCTTTATTCTCCAAATTTCACTAAGTGGTTCTTTCAGACCAGGTGCGAACACCTGTCCATATTAAAATTGCATAAGTTCAGCCGATCTTCAGCTGATATTCTTTATTGTTATAAAAATCATAATGATCTCACTTAACAATGTTTTTTTTTTTTTTACGAAATCGACCGTTTCTTTAGAAAAATGAAATTCCCCGTTATAAACCGGGACATACAGCTATAATCTATGTGTATAAAGATCAAATTCTGTTTGTTATTTATAGAAATCCATACCGTTTGTCCTAAATTCTCCAAATTTCGCTCAGTGGTTCTTTTAGATCAGATGTGAACACCTGTCCATATTAAAATTGCATAACTTCAGCCGATCTTCAGCTGATATTCTTTATTCTCCAAATTTTGCTCAGTGGTTCTTTCAGACCAGGTGCGAATACCCGTTCATATTAAAATTGCATAACTTCAGCCGATCTTCAGCTGATATTCTTTATTCTCCAAATTTCGCTCAGTGGTTCTTTCAGACCAGGTGCGAACACCTGTTCATATTAAAATTGCATAACTTCAGCCGATCTCTGGGTGTATTCTTTATTGTTATAATAATCGTTTTGATCTCGCTTTACATTGGTTTTTACAAAATCGACTGTTTGAGTCGATAAAGGTCTCAGTTTATAGATTTTATAGATTTAAAAAATGAAATTCTTTGGGTGAAACCGGGATATGCAGCTAGTTATTTATAAATTTCATAGAACTTACGTAACTAAAAAACAGCCAATTTTGAATAAATCTGTGACGTTCTTGAAAGGAGTGAGGTATATGTTCAAACGAAAATTGGTTGTGTAGTGCGGGTGTTGTAGTAACCCAGCGCCGTCATTCCAGCAGTAGGATGAAAATATCTTTTATTGGAGCAGTACTCCATATGCTTAATTATAATTACAATCCTTCGTTAGGGCACGCAATGGTCCACCAATCTCAGCAAAGTGAGGAATAAGTTTTTCCAGAAAATTCATGAAGCCAAGAAAACTTAGTAATTCTTCTTTAATTTTGGGTGGATTCGTGTTTTTTTTTAGCCTCTATTTTACTTGAATCAGCTTTCAGACCCTTATCTGTAATGTGATGTCCCATGAATTTCATTTCCGAAAGCCCTATGCGACACTTTCGCTTATTAAACTTGAATTTTTTTTTCTCTTGCCCTGATTAACAAATTTTTCAATTTTTTATTGTGGTCCGCCATTGCTTCTGTAGTATTTAGCCCTTTTCCGATAACTACAATATCGTCCGCGATAGCCACCACTCCATCCAATCCCTCAATCGCCTCATGCACCCGTCTTTGAAATTCCTCCGGAGCCGTGTCTACACCGAACGGTAACCTAGTCCACCGGTATTTTCCCTTAGTAGTAACGTGAATTTCCCATTGATATAAATCCTAAGATCATGGAACAATTGTTTTTCCATTAAAGGTGGCGCTGTAAACGGGCTTTCCCAGATTATCTTCATCAGATCCTTCGCTACCAATTGGTTCTGGTTTCCAACTTTCCGCTTGAAATAAACTCTACTGATGTGGTTCTTTCCATTACAGGCACTAAAAACCTTTCCAAAAGCAGGACAACTACTAGTGCCCTTTGCGTGCTCTAAACCATATAATTTGCAGTGGATCGTCTCAGTTTCTTTTTCCAGTCATTCTTTTGGTTACATATACATACATTATAACCTTCGTCACCTAGACTCGCGATTCGATGGGTCTACAGCCTTCTCCAGAGTTAACTCTTTCTCGAGAAGCAAACGATTACTTAGGCTACCCTCTCCTTGCTCGGCCACTAACCTATCCCTGATCAGTGCTTCCTCAATATCTATTTGATTCTTATTTGCTAGCTCCACAAAATCACATTTGCCTGCTTAAGCCTTTCTACGAACGTTCTAGCGGATTCCCCAGCAGACTGCGTCATCGAATTAAAAACAAAATGCTCATATATGATTAAAGTGTTTAGCTTGTCTAGGGTACTGAAAATTGTTTCTAAACTTTTTCCTTCATAGCCACCCAATTTATTTAAAAGTTTTAAACCCGCTGTGCCAGTAAATTAAATAAGGCTGTAAATACCTTCTTGCCTGAAAAGTCTTTCTAACCAGCATCAAGTAGGATCTGATAGTTCTCCTAGAGACATTTGAAAACTACCCAGTTTACATTGCATTTTTCAGGATCCGACAGTCTAACTATTGGTAGCCTTGTCATTACAAGAGGTTCGTTCAATTCTTACCTGACACCACGTTAATATTATGGGGTGATAATACAATAATTATTGCGCTTGTGAAGATATATATTAGAGAACATTTACAATCACAACAATCAGAGTAATCTGACACATGTCTGTTTTAAGCATTAATTACAACAATTTTATTCCCTTAACATTTACTACATATAGTATAATTTCTTTTGATGAATTCTTGTTTTAAAAGTTCTTAAAAAAGAAATTAGTATATGTTGTACACCATAGTGAGTTGGAGTCCTTATAAGAGATTTTTCGAATTTAGGTTGATCTAGCTGCCTCCTAGAAGCATTTATAATTGCTAATAACTTTTTCAAGCCAATAATTGCACTAAATAATGAATAAAGCATTTCTTAAAACTTTGATTACATTCCTCTTTTCCGTTAGAAAATTTCAAAACCTGAAAGACCATAGCTTGCCCCCCCCCCAGGAACAAGGCTCCCCCTAGTTATATCTTGGTTAAGCCCTTATTTACAGCATTATAATAATGTAACTCTATTTTTTATCCTGCATGTATATGTATGCAGGATGAAAATTGAGTTACATTATTACAGTAGTTGATCATATGAGATGGGATAAATGCTGGAATAATATAGATAATTTCATTTAAAGGATCACCCTATACCTTTAAGGGTAAAATTCAACCAATTTTATTGAATCAAACTAAGTACATATTGTTACATTAATAATTTTTTAGCCAGTATCCGTGTAACAAATACTACATTAGGAACTAAATAAGTGTTTTTTTATATAATTCTACATGTATGAATTTAGGGATGAAAGATTAATGTTTCAAAAAAAATTATTTTTTTTTCTAATTAAATATTTTTTTAAATATAAATTATATTTTTATGGAATAAGAAAACATGCGACAATTACAATGTTGATTAATCGTGATAATGTAATATTTATATCATTGTTGAAATAAATTAAATGAAATGATATTTGAAATCAATATATGATATATATCAATATATATAAAATCAATTAATATTTTTATAATAGAAAGGAAATTAACAAATCAAAAATTGGCCAACTGATATTTGGTTAAAAAGTGTGTTTTTTTCAAATAAAAAAGTATTTATAAAATGCTTCTTTAGACTTTCGTTCCCCACAGAGCCCTGTTAATGTACGAGATTTCAAGTTGAAGTCAATATAAAAATGTAGCCTGTGTGCTCTTTGCTGTATGGACCATGAACTATTTATAGCACGTAGTAGATTTATGAGAGAGAAAATAATGTTACGGATCTATTGCGAAACATGGGAAGGAATTGTCAGACAAATGGCCATGGAAGTTAAAGGATCGAGGTGAGGTCAGACTGAACGGGTCTGGAATAGGGGATAAAGTACTGTTACAGAAACCTGGAAAGAAAACGTGGACAGAACTTGAATTAGAGGGAAAACAAGAGGCCTATGGGCAGTAGGGGGGGGGGGGGGGGAGTCATTTCCTTCGAGCTGACTAAGGTCTAAATACTCGTAAATGATGTTAGCCCGTCCCCACTAGGACACCTACGGATATAGTATTCAGTTGTAACTTACACCAGAAATAAATATTATCATTATTTAATATTTAGAATAAGTAAAAATTCATTTCTTTATTGGTAGAATGTAAACATATTGTTAATTTTAACTTTTCTATTTTTATTATAAATTTTGTAACTGGTCAGATCATATTATGTTCATGGTGAGAACTTCCAACTAAATAGAACTATCACCTATTTTTTTAATAGGTGATGAAATTAAAAATTTCCAAAAAAAACTGCTTGAAGATGATATTGTAACGAGAAACATAATCATGATTTTGTCTGTTTTATGAAAAGAGTTCTTGACTTTTTGTTGAAACGGTCATATAACTGTATTAGTACTTATTGTTTGTTTGGCGTTGTTACTTATAATTGTGCGTAAATAAAAATTATTTACCCCCCATATATACCCATATTAGTGTTACAATATAAAGTTTTTTTTGACTTCTTGACATTTTTATTATTTCACGATATTTTTTAAATTATTGACGTAGTAACATAAAGAGGCAGTTGGGTCATTAATTGTATAACACATTTAGCAAAGAAAAGACTTTCTAACAGGGCGGTGGAATTGAATAATACTGTTGAATTTTTTTAAATCATTGAGTACATTTCTAATAGGTATCATTATGGAAATCGTTTTGTAATGTTTGAATGTTTGAAGAACTAAAATATCTGAGTTTTTAAACAGGTCGAACAAGGTGTAAGAATGTATAAAATTCTATAAATATTTTATAGCAAGTTTCAAACTCGTTTGAAAGTGGTTAAAGTAAAATAAAAATGAAATAGGTTTATTAGTTGTTTGAAATGAAAAATTTTTACTTTATTCTGGGACATTCAGTTCCCTAAGAATAATATTGTTAACAATTTGTTCAGTCAGCATTTATCTGGCTCTACTATATACAATTGTTAAAATTAAAAACTAAAAATATACACTTTTATAATAAATGAAAATAAATCATAACTTCAGTATTCACGTGCTTTTTAAAAATATAAATAACAAAAAGAAGAGTGCCATTATTAAAATAAATAAATAATAAAACTAAAGTATTTGTACAAACCTTCAAGACTATATCAAAGAAAATAATAATTTTTACTTCTGCAGGGAAGATTGATGTTCCAGGAGATGGAGAAATAAGAGGTGTTTGAACGAGGCAACGGAGGAAGCTTGACGAACGGATCCGGGTAAGGAATTCCAAAACTGGGTGGCACTAACAACGAAGGATTTGTCGAAACAGGCGGTTTTATGAGTGGGGATATACAAGTCTGTAGGTTGGGATCTTGTATTTAGCTGATGGATGGACGAACGTGGGGTAATGAGGTCAAGAATGTATGTGGGGTTTTTTGCTCTTAGGGTTTGGAAGAGGAAGGAGCCGAGCAGGTACTGTCTTTGAAAATTCGGAAAAAGGAAACTTTGCTGGGAATAATATTCGGAGATGTGAGAGTGTCTTGGGAGACCAAGGATAAATCTCATGAAACGATTCATCAATCTTTTAAGCCTTATCTCGAGCTCACCAGATAGACCACCGTACACCATGCATCCGTAATCGAAGTGTGGAAGGACAATGGAGGATACGAAAAGACGACGGGTATTTTGAGGAAATGAGTCTCTGAATTTTAGTAACTGCTTGAGGACTGAGATGGATTTTCGGGTGATTTGGGAAATGTGATGATTCCAGGTGAGGTGTTGATCGAAGGTTATACCAAGGTTCTTTATGGAGTCTTTAAACTGGATTGGAGTGTTATTGATATACAGTAATGGATAATAAGGAAGGGAATTGAGGAAAGTTTTGAACCTATGAGCAATGCCTTGGTTTTCACTGGGTTCAGGGATAGTTGGTTTTCTATTGCCCAGCGGTTAATTCTATCAATATCCTCCTGAAGTTTACGTGACGCCTCTAGCAGGTCGGAAGGATGGAAAGATATATAAATTTGTAGATCATCTGCATATAGGTGATATCGGGAGTAACATTTGTGAGATCATTTACGTAGATGGAGAATAAGGTAGGTGAAAGGGATGAACCCTGAGGTACACCTCTGGAGAGAAAAAGGGATGATGACGGTGGTTTGTTAGGGATAATAACTGATTGAGATCGGAAAGAGAGAAAAGACTGAAACCAGGCCAAAGAACTATTGGATATATTTAATTTATGTAATTTAGAGAGGAGAACTGTGTGCTCAACAGAATCAAGCGCTTTTGAAAAATCAAAAAAAAACAAGGATAGTTATTTTCTGTTGATCTATTGAGGAGTGGATATCTTGACTTATTTTTATCAGGGCCGATTGAGTAGAATAACCAGAGCGGAAACCGGATTGGAGAGGAGTAAGTAAGCTTTTTTGATCAAGGAAGTGGGTGACTTGAGAATGAACCAGTCTTTCTAAAGGTTTTGATAGTTGTTTCACACCATCAATAAAATAAATTTCGTATAATTACAATATTAAAACCATTACCTAAGGGAGGTTTTTTGGCAATAGCTCAAAATCACAGTGACTTAATATAGTTTAAATTAATGTTGTGTGAATTAACTGATAAAGTCATTTATACTTTTAATTTTGATTTATACCAGTTTCATAATTATTGGGTTATTTATTCACTAAATATCAAATTTTTAAAATAATTTTGCTTACGAAGTATCTTGTTTAGGCCCACGATATATGCTTGGGACTTGCTGCTTTATAGACCACCAATCACATAAAAAAAAAGAAATGATTAAATAGTACAGTTTACGTTTATATGGGTTATCACTGAATCGGTATTCCCTAGCTGGACAAAATAAACATAAAACTCGCTCGGGCAATCATTTCTATATAACACGTTACCTCCGTTTGTTTAGATAACTGCACTGAAAAACGATATTTGCTTTGGCGGTTTCTCCAGGGTCATGTGATAGTGGACTTATAACATTTTTTTTTTGTTTTTTAATTAACATATTGCTTCTAGAAATGCAAACATAGAGAAATTTTAAACTTTTATAGATAGGATTCCTCCCAAAGAAAAAAATCGTTCAAAAGAATAATTTAACACATGATACTTAACCCTTAAGGTCCCAAATTCGGAAATAGGTGAAAAAAAAATTTTATCTCTCTTCTACGTATGACTGCCATACATATGACTTCAAAATAATGTAATATGAAAGATATGATACAAAATTATTTTATTGGTGCATAATAGGTTTCCTGTGCCTATGGGCAACACTGGGACTTGCTGTACTGTCATTGTTGCCTTGAAGCAACATCGGGAATTCCAGGTCCATTTCATCCAGAGTACCAAGGTTGCCCTGAGGCAACATTTTTAAACCACTGAAGTAGTTTGTATACATCATAATATGATATATAAAAATAGAATTTTATATTATTATTATATATCATATATTTATGTTCTATATAATGAGGTTATGAATTGAATTGCCACTGGTACGTAAAAAAAATTTGTCTACATAAATAAAATACATAGTCTTTTATTTTTGTCTACATAAATAAAATAGTTAGTCTACTTCAATATAAATTCACAAAAACGCCATTTTTTCAAAAATTTTACATTACATAAATTAAATTACATGTTTTCAACAGCTAAAAAAGAAAAGAAGAAGGGAAAAACAAACACAGAAACAACAACAAAAAACAGAAAGTAAAGGCAAATTAAAATGGGATAGGTGGTTCTGCGGTGGAAGCAACAAAAATCTGCTATTTTTCATGACCAGAAAGGAAGCAGTTTTTGTTTCTGACAAAGTAGAACCGCAGATCACATTTTATACACATACCATAAGTTCTGTCATTACAAAAGCGACATCTGCCCTTTGTAGTGCATTGGGGAAAATGTCCAACCTGGTCACCAATTTATTAGGAAGTGGACTTATTTGTGGCGATGAAGATGGGCGTCCTCTTTTATTTTTATTCGTCAGAACTCTGCCATACATCTGCAGACCAATGGCAACTTCGTACCTGAAGTCTTTTAGAGTCATTTTTGACCCTGAGTGGTCTTTTTTATAAAGTAACCACGAGTTACTTACAGTGATGTCCAAAAAGTGTGTAAAAATGGACATATACCACTTTTTGAACTTGTGAGTGGTTCTGTAGAGTGAGACCAACATCCTACCCCCATCCACTCCTCCCATAGAAGAATTGTATTCCGAAATTATTTTCGGACAGGGAATGGAGATAGATTTTCCCATTCCACCCTCTTATATTGCCTACTGGCTCACTCCCTACATAAGAAGATATAAGAAGTACCCCTTTATTATCAATCCATCTAATAACGGACACAGATTTATCCGTATCCGTTACCTCATCAAATGATTCCCTTTTTGGACAGTTTTTTTTCTGTCTCTAAGATTTTGGAGGCTTTTAGAGAACGATCCGGCCTCAGTGTACCCAAACTGTACAAAGAATATTAAGATTTTAGGAGCCAAATAAGCTCTTTCTAAATAACCTTGGTACCAATATGCTTATTTCCGAGGGATCATCATCTTGAGGCTTTGAGACCAATTCACAACTACCCTTTTCAAGAGCATAGCTCAGTAACATCTGCCCACTCGATTTGTATCCGCTCATCTAAAAAAATATAAATCAATAAATGAATACAATGAAAAATGTCTACAGAACTTACAATTCCCCAAAGTTGCCCTTAGGCAACGACTCCAGGAGTAAAACATCAATAAAATTGTTTCCTCTCAATAAAACCAGCATCCAATAGGGTCAAATAAAACAACATACTCCAATGCATTAAAGAAAAAAAAATCACATCATAAGAACAATGAGAAACAAATAAAATGATAAAAAATAACTTACCTTACCCTGTCGGTTAGCCATGTTGAAGTCAACTGAAGCCTTCCTCACTGCAAGGCCACATGGCTTCTACATTTTTGGCGGTAACTCATCTGATAGGCTCCTTTCAGTGGGAGGGAAAGTTGAAGAATGTATTGTAACCAATCAGGACCACAGCAGTTTACCGGCTCCGTTTAAATATATCGTGAAATACGGTGTTGCCCCAGGGCAACTCTGGGACATTAAGGGGT